>JACEFZ010012026.1:0-222907 GCA_014155875.1 Cepaea nemoralis | reverse complement strand
TCCGTGTGTAGATGTATGTGTTTACCATGATGTTCCGTGGTAGATGTAGTTGTTTACCATGATGTTCCGTGTGTAGATTGTAGTGTGTTTACCAGGATGTTCCGTGTGTAGAGGTAGTGTGTTTACTGTGATGTTCCGTGTGTAGATGTAGTGTGTTTACCGTGCATGTTCCGTGTGTAGATGTTACTTTGTAGTGTGTTTACCATGATGTTCGTGTGTAGATGTAGTTTGTTGTTTACCATGATGTTCCGCTGTTAGATGTAAGTGTGTTACCGTGATGTTCCGTGTGTAGATATAGTGTGTTTACCGTGGTCGTTCCGTGTGTAGATGTAGGTGTTACCGTGATGTTCAGTGTGTCGATGTAGTGGTTGACTGTGATGTTCCGTGTTTAGCTGTAGCTGTGTTACCGTGATGTTCCGTGTGTAGAGGTAGGTGTTTAACAGTGATTTTCCGTCGTGTAGATTATAGGTGTACCTGTGCATATTACAGTGTTAGATGTAGTGTGTTTACCGTGATGTTCCGTGTGTAGATGTAGTGTGTTTAATGTGATGTCGTGTGTAGATGTAGTGTGTTTCCCATGAGTCATGTGTGTAGAGTAGTGTGTTTAATGTGATGTTCCGTGTTGTAGATATAAGTGTGTTTACCGTGATGTTCGGGTGTAGATGTATGTGTTACCGTGATGTTTTCCGTGTGTAGAGTAGTTGTGTTTACAGTGATGTTCCGTGTGTAGATGTAGTGTGTTACTGTCATGTTCCCTGTGTTATGTGTAGTGTGTTTACCTGATGTTCCAGTGTGTAGATGTAGTGTGTTTACCATGATGTCCGTGGTAGATGGAGGTGTTAACGTGTGTTCGTGTGTGAGTAGTGTGTTAACCGTGAGGTTCCGTGGTAGAGTAGTGTGTTTACGTGATGTTCCGTGGAGCTGTCGGTGTTACCGTTATGTTTCCGTTGTGTAGATGTAGTGTGTTTAACCGTGATGTTCCGTGGCCGTGTAGTGTTTTACCGGATGTTCCGTGTTGTAGATGTAGTGTATTTACTGTGATGTTCCGTGTGTAGATGTAGTTGTTTAAAGTGATGTTCCGTGTGCAGATGTAGTGTGTTTACCGTGATGTCCGTGTTGTAGATGTAGTGTGTTTACCGTATGTTCCGTGTGTAGATGTAGTGTGTTTACGTCATGTTCCCGTGTGTAGTTAGTGGTGTTTCACTTGAGGTCAGTGGTAGAGTAGGTGTTACAATGCTGTCAGTGATGTAGATGTAGTGTGTCTTTACCGTGATGTCCGTGTGTAGAGTAGTGTAGTTTTACCTGATGTTCCGGTTTGTAGATGTAGTGTGTTTACCATGATGTTCCGTGTGTAGATGTAGTGTGTGTACCGTGATGTTCCGTGTAGATGTAGTGTGTTTACGTCAGTTCCCGTGTAGTGCTGGAGTGTGTTACACTTGATGTTCAGTGTGTAGATGATTAGTGTGTTTACATTATTGTTCAGTGTGCAGATGTAGTGTGTTTACGTGATGTTCCGTTTGTAGACGATGTGTGTTTACATGATGTTCCTGTGTGTAGCTGTAGTGTGTTTTAACCATGATGTTCCGGGTAGAGTATTGGGTTACCTTGAGTCAAGTGTTATGTAGATGTAGTGTGTTTACCGTGATGTTTCGTGTGTAGATTAGGGTGTTTACCGTGATGTTCCGTGTGTAGAGTAAGTGTGTTTAACATGATGGTCCGTTGTGTAGATGTAGTGTGTTTACAATGCTGTCCGTGTGTAGATGTAGTGTGTTACTGTGATGTCCGTGTGTAGATGTAGTGTGTTACCGTGAGTGTTCCGTTGTGTAGATGTAGGGTGTTTACTGTGATGTTCAGTGTGTAGATGTAGTGTGTTTACCGTGATGTCCGGTGTAGATGTAGTGTGTTTACCGTGATGTTCGTGTGTAGTATAGTAGTGTTTACTGTGATGTTCCGTGTGTAGATGTCGTGTGTTTACCGTGATGTTCGTGTGTAGAGTAGTGTGATTACTGTGATGTTCCGTGGTATATGTAGTGTGTTTACCGTGATGTTCCGGTGTAGATGTAGTGTGGTTACCATGATGTCCGTGTTGTAGATTGTAGTGGTTACTGTGATGTTCAGGCATGTGTAGATGTAGTCGTGTTTACCGTGACTGTTCCGGTGTGTAGAGTAGTGGCTTTACCGTGATGTTCAGTGTGTAGATGTAGGTGTTAACGTGAGTTCCGTGTGTAGATGTTAGTGTGGTTACCGTGATGTTCAATGGTAGAGTAGTGTGTTACCATGATGTTCCGGTTGTAGATGTAGTGTGTTTACCATGATGTACGTGTGGAGATTAGTGAGTCTGTGTTTACCGTGAAGTTCGTGTGTAGATGTAGTGATGTTTACTGTCATGTTTTCGTGTGTAGAGAGTCGGTTTTACTGTGATGTTCCGTGTGTATATGTAGTGTGTTTACCGTGATGTTCCGTGTGTAGTTGTAGTGTGTTTACTGTGATGTTTCTACGTGTGTAGATGTTCAGTGTGTTTACCGTGATGTTCCGTGAGTCGATGTAGTGTTGTTAACCGTGATGTTCGTGTGTAGAGATAGTGTGTTTACGTGATGTTACCGTCGTGTAGATGTAGTGCTGTTTACGTGAGGTTCTCGTGTGTAGATATAGTGTGTCGTTACCGTGATGTTCGGGTGTAGATGTAGTGTGTTACTGTGATGTTCCGTTGTGTAGATGTAAGTGTGTTTACCAGTGATGTTCCGTGTGTAGAGTAGTGTGTTTACCGGATGTTCCGTGTGTAGATATAGTGTGTTTACTGTGGGTTCGGTGTGTAGATGTAGTTTATAGTGTTTACCGTGATGCTCCGTGTGTAGATGTAGTGTGATTACTGTGCTGTTCCGTGTGTAGATGTAGTGTGTTTACGTGATGTCCGTGTGTAGATGTAGGTGTTTACCGTGATGTGCCGTGTGTAGATGTAGTGGTTTACTGTGACTGGTCGTGTGTAGATGTTATGTGGTTTACAGTTGATGTTCCGTGTGTAGATGTGTAGTGTGTTTCACCGTGATGTTCCGTGTGTAGATTCTTTTGTTATGGTGTGTTAATGAATGTGAGTTCCGTGGTAGATTAGTGGTTTACAATGATGTTTCCGTGTGTAGATGTAGTGTGTTTACTGTGATTGTTCCGTGTGAGACGTAGTGTGTTTACCGTGTGTTCCGTGTGTAGATGTAGTGTCCGTTTACGTGATGTTTCCGTTTAGATGTAGGTGTTTACCGTGGTTCGTGTGTGTAGCATGTGAGTGGATTTACCGTGAGTTCAGTGTGTAGATATATGTGTACTTGTGTACCTGTTCCGTGGCGATGAGCATGTTTAGGTGATGTTCCGTGTGTAGTGTAGTGTTGATACTGTATTGTTCCGTGTGTCGATGTAGTGTGTTTACCTTGATGTTCCGTGTGTAGATGTAGTGTGTTTACATGATGTTTCCGTGTGAAGATGTAGTGTGTTTACTGTGAAGGGTCCGTGTGTAGATGTAGTGTTGGTTTACCGTGATGTCAGTGTGTAGATGTGTGTGCTTTCCGTGATGTTCAGCGTTGTGGTAGATGTAGTGTGTCACCGTGATGTCCGAGGGAGACGTAGTGAGCTTCACAAGTGATGTTCACATGTGTAGTATGAGTGTTGTTTACCATGACTGTTCTTGTTGTGTGGATATGTTAGTGTGTTACCATGGATGTTCCGTGTGTAGATGTAGTGTGTTTACCGTGATGTTCGTGTGTAGATGTAGTGTGTTACTGTCATGTTCCGTGTGTAGATTGTAGTGGTTACTGTGATGTTCGTGTGTAGATGTATGTTGTGTTTACTGTGATTGTTCCGTGGTAGATGTAGTGTGTTTACTGTGATGTTCCGTGTGTAGATGTAGTGTGTTTACCGTGATGTTCCGTGTGTAGATGTAGTGTGTTACTGTGATGTTCCGTGTGAGATATAGTGTGTTTACCGTGATGTTCCGTGTGTAGATATGTAGTGTGTTTACTGTGATGTTCCGTGTGTAGATGTAGTGTGTTTACCGTGATGTTCCGTGGTGTAGATGTAGGGTGTTTACCATGATGTTCCGTGTGGTAGATGTAGTGTGTTTACCGTGATGTTCCGTGTGTAGATGTAGGTGTTTCCGTGATATTCCGTGTGTAGAATAGTGTGTTTACCGTGATGTTCCGTGTGTAGATGTAGTGTGTTTACGTGATGTTCCGTGTGCAGATGTAGTGTGATTACTGTGATGTTCCGTGTGTAGATGTAGTGTGTTTTACCGTGATGTTCGTGTGTAGATGTAGTGTGTTTACCGTGATGTTCCGTGTGTAGATGTAGTGTGTTTACCGTGATGTTCCGTGTGCAGATGTAGTGTGTTTACCGTGATGTTCCGTGTGTAGATGTAGTGTGTTTACCGTGATGTTCCGTGTGTAGATGTAGTGTGTTTAACGTGATGTTCCGTGTGCAGAATGTAGTGTGTTACCATGATGTTCCGTGTGTAGATGTCGTTTGTTTACCGTGATGTTCCGTGTGTAGATGTAGTGTGTTTACCGTGATGTTCCGTGTGTAGATGTAGTGTGTTTACTGTGATGTTCCGTGTGTAGATGTTAGTGTGTTTACCGTGATGTTCCCTGTGTAGATGTAGTGTGTTTACTTGATGTTCAGTGTGTAGATGTTGTGTGTTTGCCATGATGTTCCGTGTGTAGATGTAGTGTGTTTACCATGATGTTCCGTGTGTAGATGTAGTGTGTTTACTGTCATGTTCCCTGTGTATGTGTAGTGTGTTTACCTTGATGTTCAGTGTGTAGATGTAGTGTGTTTACCATGATGTTCCGTGTGTAGATGTAGTGTGTTTACTGTGATGTTCCGTGTGTAGATGTAGTGTGTTTACCATGATGTTCCGTGTGTAGATGTAGTGTGTTTACCATGATGTTCCGTGTGTAGATGTAGTGTGTTTACCATGATGTTCCGTGTGTAGATGTAGTGTGTTTACTGTGATGTTCCGTGTGTAGATGTAGTGTGTTTACCGTGATTGTTTCCGTGTGTAGATGTAGTGTGTTTACCATGATGTTCCGTGTGTAGATGTAGTGTGTTTACCATGATGTTCCGTGTGTAGATGTAGTGTGTTTACCGTGATGTTCCGTGTGTAGATATAGTGTGTTTACCGTGATGTTCCGTGTGTAGATGTAGTGTGTTTACCGTGATGTTCCGTGTGTAGATGTAGTGTGTTTACTGTGATGTTCCGTGTGTAGATGTAGTGTGTTTACCGTGATGTTCCGTGTGTAGATGTAGTGTGTTTACCGTGATGTTCCGTGTGTAGATATAGTGTGTTTACTGTGATATTCCGTGTGTAGATGTAGTGTGTTTACCGTGATGTTCCGTGTGTAGATGTAGTGTGTTTACTGTGATGTTCCGTGTGTAGATGTAGTGTGTTTACCATGATGTTCCGTGTGTAGATGTAGTGTGTTTACTGTGATGTTCCGTGTGTAGATATAGTGTGTTTACCGTGATGTTCCGTGTGTAGATGTAGTGTGTTTACCGTGATGTTCCGTGTGTAGATGTAGTGTGTTTACCGTGATGTTCCGTGTGTAGATGTAGTGTGTTTACTGTCATGTTCCCTGTGTATGTGTAGTGTGTTTACCTTGATGTTCAGTGTGTAGATGTAGTGTGTTTACCATGATGTTCCGTGTGTAGATGTAGTGTGTTTACCGTGATGTTCCGTGTGTAGATGTAGTGTGTTTACCGTGATGTTCCGTGTGTAGATGTAGTGTGTTTACCGTGATGTTCCGTGTGTAGATGTAGTGTGTTTACCGTGATGTTCCGTGTGTAGATGTAGTGTGTTTACCGTGATGTTCCGTGTGCAGATGTAGTGTGTTTACCGTGATGTTCCGTGTGTAGATGTAGTGTATTTACTGTGATGTTCCGTGTGTAGATGTAGTGTGTTTAACGTGATGTTCCGTGTGCAGATGTAGTGTGTTTACCGTGATGTTCCGTGTGTAGATGTAGTGTGTTTACCGTGATGTTCCGTGTGTAGATGTAGTGTGTTTACTGTCATGTTCCCTGTGTATGTGTAGTGTGTTTACCTTGATGTTCAGTGTGTAGATGTAGTGTGTTTACCATGATGTTCCGTGTGTAGATGTAGTGTGTTTACCGTGATGTTCCGTGTGTAGATGTAGTGTGTTTACCATGATGTTCCGTGTGTAGATGTAGTGTGTTTACCATGATGTTCCGTGTGTAGATGTAGTGTGTTTACCGTGATGTTCCGTGTGTAGATGTAGTGTGTTTACTGTCATGTTCCCTGTGTATGTGTAGTGTGTTTACCTTGATGTTCAGTGTGTAGATGTAGTGTGTTTACCATGATGTTCCGTGTGTAGATGTAGTGTGTTTACCGTGATGTTCCGTTTGTAGATGTAGTGTGTTTACCATGATGTTCCGTGTGTAGATGTAGTGTTTTTACCATGATGTTCCGTGTGTAGATGTAGTGTGTTTACCTTGATGTTCCGTGTGTAGATGTAGTGTGTTTACTGTGATGTTTCGTGTGTAGATGTAGTGTGTTTACCGTGATGTTCCGTGTGTAGATGTAGTGTGTTTAACATGATGTTCCGTGTGTAGATGTAGTGTGTTTACCATGATGTTCCGTGTGTAGATGTAGTGTGTTTACTGTGATGTTCCGTGTGTAGATGTAGTGTGTTTACCGTGATGTTCCGTGTGTAGATGTAGTGTGTTTACTGTGATGTTCCGTGTGTAGATGTAGTGTGTTTACCGTGATGTTCCGTGTGTAGATGTAGTGTGTTTACCGTGATGTTCCGTGTGTAGATATAGTGTGTTTACTGTGATGTTCCGTGTGTAGATGTAGTGTGTTTACCGTGATGTTCCGTGTGTAGATGTAGTGTGATTACTGTGATGTTCCGTGTGTAGATGTAGTGTGTTTACCGTGATGTTCCGTGTGTAGATGTAGTGTGTTTACCATGATGTTCCGTGTGTAGATGTAGTGTGTTTACTGTGATGTTCCGTGTGTAGATGTAGTGTGTTTACCGTGATGTTCCGTGTGTAGATGTAGTGTGTTTACCGTGATGTTCCGTGTGTAGATGTAGTGTGTTTACCGTGATGTTCCGTGTGTAGATGTAGTGTGTTTACCGTGATGTTCAATGTGTAGATGTAGTGTGTTTACCTGATGTTCCGTGTGTAGATGTAGTGTGTTTACCATGATGTTCCGTGTGTAGATGTAGTGTGTTTTACCGTGATGTTCCGTGTGTAGATGTAGTGTGTTTACTGTCATGTTCCGTGTGTAGATGTAGTGTGTTTACTGTGATGTTCCGTGTGTAGATGTAGTGTGTTTACCGTGATGTTCCGTGTGTAGATGTAGTGTGTTTACTGTGATGTTCCGTGTGTAGATGTAGTGTGTTTACCGTGATGTTCCGTGTGTAGATGTAGTGTGTTTACCGTGATGTTCCGTGTGTAGATATAGTGTGTTTACCGTGATGTTCCGTGTGTAGATGTAGTGTGTTTACCGTGATGTTCCGTGTGTAGATATAGTGTGTTTACCGTGATGTTCCGTGTGTAGATGTAGTGTGTTTACTGTGATGTTCCGTGTGTAGATGTAGTGTGTTTACCGTGATGTTCCGTGTGTAGATGTAGTGTGTTTACCGTGATGTTCCGTGTGTAGATATAGTGTGTTTACTGTGATGTTCCGTGTGTTAGATGTAGTGTGTTTACCGTGATGTTCCGTGTGTAGATGTAGTGTGATTACTGTGATGTTCCGTGTGTAGATGTAGTGTGTTTACCGTGATGTTCCGTGTGTAGATGTAGTGTGTTTACCGTGATGTTCCGTGTGTAGATGTAGTGTGTTTACTGTGATGTTCCGTGTGTAGATGTAGTGTGTTTACCGTGATGTTCCGTGTGTAGATGTAGTGTGTTTACCGTGATGTTCCGTGTGTAGATGTAGTGTGTTTAACATGATGTTCCGTGTGTAGATGTAGTGTGTTTACCATGATGTTCCGTGTGTAGATGTAGTGTGTTTACTGTGATGTTCCGTGTGTAGATGTAGTGTGTTTACCGTGATGTTCCGTGTGTAGATGTAGTGTGTTTACTGTGATGTTCCGTGTGTAGATGTAGTGTGTTTACCGTGATGTTCCGTGTGTAGATGTAGTGTGTTTACCGTGATGTTCCGTGTGTAGATATAGTGTGTTTACTGTGATGTTCCGTGTGTAGATGTAGTGTGTTTACCGTGATGTTCCGTGTGTAGATGTAGTGTGATTACTGTGATGTTCCGTGTGTAGATGTAGTGTGTTTACCGTGATGTTCCGTGTGTAGATGTAGTGTGTTTACCATGATGTTCCGTGTGTAGATGTAGTGTGTTTACTGTGATGTTCCGTGTGTAGATGTAGTGTGTTTACCGTGATGTTCCGTGTGTAGATGTAGTGTGTTTACCGTGATGTTCCGTGTGTAGATGTAGTGTGTTTACCGTGATGTTCCGTGTGTAGATGTAGTGTGTTTACCGTGATGTTCAATGTGTAGATGTAGTGTGTTTACCATGATGTTCCGTGTGTAGATGTAGTGTGTTTACCATGATGTTCCGTGTGTAGATGTAGTGTGTTTACCGTGATGTTCCGTGTGTAGATGTAGTGTGTTTACTGTCATGTTCCGTGTGTAGATGTAGTGTGTTTACTGTGATGTTCCGTGTGTAGATGTAGTGTGTTTACCGTGATGTTCCGTGTGTAGATGTAGTGTGTTTACTGTGATGTTCCGTGTGTAGATGTAGTGTGTTTACCGTGATGTTCCGTGTGTAGATGTAGTGTGTTTACCGTGATGTTCCGTGTGTAGATATAGTGTGTTTACCGTGATGTTCCGTGTGTAGATGTAGTGTGTTTTACCGTGATGTTCCGTGTGTAGATATAGTGTGTTTACCGTGATGTTCCGTGTGTAGATGTAGTGTGTTTACTGTGATGTTCCGTGTGTAGATGTAGTGGTTTACCGTGATGTTCCGTGTGTAGATGTAGTGTGTTTACCGTGATGTTCCGTGTGTAGATATAGTGTGTTACTGTGATGTTCCGTGTGTAGATGTAGTGTGTTTACCGTGATGTTCCGTGTGTAGATGTAGTGTGATTACTGTGATGTTCCGTGTGTAGATGTAGTGTGTTTACCGTGATGTCCGTGTGTAGATGTAGTGTGTTTACCGTGATGTTCCGTGTTGTAGATGTAGTGTGTTTACTGTGATGTTCCGTGTGTAGATGTAGTGTGTTTACCGTGATGTTCCGTGTGTAGATGTAGTGTGTTTACCGTGATGTTCCGTGTGTAGATGTAGTGTGTTTAACATGATGTTCCGTGTGTAGATGTAGTGTGTTTACCATGATGTTCCGTGTGTAGATGTAGTGTGTTTACTGTGATGTTCCGTGTGTAGATGTAGTGTGTTTACCGTGATGTTCCGTGTGTAGATGTAGTGTGTTTACTGTGATGTTCCGTGTGTAGATGTAGTTGTGTTTACCGTGATGTTCCGTGTGTAGATGTAGTGTGTTTACCGTGATGTTCCGTGTGTAGATATAGTGTGTTTACTGTGATGTTCCGTGTGTAGATGTAGTGTGTTTTACCGTGATGTTCCGTGTGTAGATGTAGTGTGATTACTGTGATGTTCCGTGTGTAGATGTAGTGTGTTTACCGTGATGTTCCGTGTGTAGATGTAGTGTGTTTACCGTGATGTTCCGTGTGTAGATGTAGTGTGTTTACCTGTGATGTTCCGTGTGTAGATGTAGTGTGTTTACCGTGATGTTCCGTGTGTAGATGTAGTGTGTTTACCGTGATGTTCCGTGTGTAGATGTAGTGTGTTTACCGTGATGTTTCGTGTGTAGATGTAGTGTGTTTACCGTGATGTTCAATGTGTAGATGTAGTGTGTTTACCATGATGTTCCGTGTGTAGATGTAGTGTGTTTACCATGATGTTCCGTGTGTTGATGTAGTGTGTTTACCGTGATGTTCCGTGTGTAGATGTAGTGTGTTTACTGTCATGTTCCGTGTGTAGATGTAGTGTGTTTACTGTGATGTTCCGTGTGTAGATGTAGTGTGTTTACCGTGATGTTCCGTGTGTAGATGTAGTGTGTTTACTGTGATGTTCCGTGTGTAGATGTAGTGTGTTTACCTGTGATGTTCCGTGTGTAGATGTAGTGTGTTTACCGTGATGTTCCGTGTGTAGATATAGTGTGTTTACCGTGATGTTCCGTGTGTAGATGTAGTGTGTTTACCGTGATGTTCCGTGTGTAGATGTAGTGTGTTTACCGTGATGTTCCGTGTGTAGATGTAGTGTGTTTACTGTGATGTTCCGTGTGTAGATGTAGTGTGTTTACCGTGATGTTCCGTGTGTAGATGTAGTGTGTTTACCGTGATGTTCCGTGTGTAGATATAGTGTGTTTACTGTGATGTTCCGTGTGTAGATGTAGTGTGTTTACCGTGATGTTCCGTGTGTAGATGTAGTGTGATTACTGTGATGTTCCGTGTGTAGATGTAGTGTGTTTACCGTGATGTTCCGTGTGTAGATGTAGTGTGTTTTACCTGTGATGTTCCGTGTGTAGATGTAGTGTGTTTACTGTGATGTTCCGTGTGTAGATGTAGTGTGTTTACCGTGATGTTCCGTGTGTAGATGTAGTGTGTTTACCGTGATGTTCCGTGTGTAGATGTAGTGTGTTTACCGTGATGTTCCGTGTGTAGATGTAGTGTGTTTACTGTCATGTTCCCTGTGTATGTGTAGTGTGTTTACCTTGATGTTCCGTGTGTAGTTGTAGTGTGTTTGCCATGATGTTCCGTGTGTAGATGTAGTGTGTTTACCATGATGTTCCGTGTGTAGTTGTCTTGTGTTTACCATGATGTTCCGTGTGTAGATGTAGTGTGTTTACTGTGATGTTCCGTGTGTAGATGTAGTGTGTTTACCGTGATGTTCCGTGTGTAGATGTAGTGTGTTTACTGTCATGTTCCCGTGTGTATGTGTAGTGTGTTTACCGTGATGTTCCGGTGTAGATGTAGTGTGTTACCATGATGTTCCGTGTGTAGATGTAGTGTGTTTACCGTGATGTTCCGTGTGTAGATGTAGTGTGTTTACCGTGATGTTCCGTGTGTAGATGTAGTGTGTTTACCATGATGTTCCGTGTGTAGATGTAGTGTGTTTACCGTGATGTTCCGTGTGTAGATATAGTGTGTTTACCGTGATGTTCCGTGTGTAGATGTAGTGTGTTTACCGTGATGTTCCGTGTGTAGATGTAGTGTGTTTACCGTGATGTTTCCGTGTGTAGATGTAGTGTGTTTACTGTCATGTTCCCTGTGTATGTGTAGTGTGTTTACCTTGATGTTCAGTGTGTAGATGTAGTGTGTTTACCATGATGTTCCGTGTGTAGATGTAGTGTGTTTACCGTGATGTTCCGTGTGTAGATGTAGTGTGTTTACCGTGATGTTCCGTGTGTAGATGTAGTGTGTTTACCGTGATGTTCCGTGTGTAGATGTAGTGTGTTTACCGTGATGTTCCGTGTGTAGATGTAGTGTGTTTACCGTGATGTTCGTGTGCAGATGTAGTGTGTTACCGTGATGTTCCGTGTGTAGATGTAGTGTGTTTACTGTGATGTTCCGTGTGTAGATGTAGTGTGTTTAACGTGATGTCCGTGTGCAGATGTAGTGTGTTTACCGGTGATGTTCCGTGTGTAGATGTAGTGTGTTTTACCGTGATGTTCCGTGTGTAGATGTAGTGTGTTTACTGTCATGTTCCCTGTGTATGTGTAGTGTGTTTACCTTGATGTTCCAGTGTGTAGATGTAGTGTGTTTACCCATGATGTTCCGTGTGTAGATGTAGTGTGTTACGTGATGTTCGTGTGTAGATGTAGTGTGTTTACCATGATGTCCCGTGTGTAGAGTAGTGTGTTACCTTTGATGTTCCGTGTGTAGATGTAGTGTGTTTACTCGTCATGTTCCCTGTGTATGTGTAGTGTGTTTACCTTGATGTTCAGTGTGTAGATGTAGTGTGTTACCATGATGTTCCGTGTGTAGATGTAGTGTGTTTTACCGTGATGTTTCCGTTTGTAGATGTAGTGTGTTTACCATGATGTCCGGTGTAGATGTAGTGTTTTTACCATGATGTTCCGTGGTAGATGTAGTGTGTTTACCTGATGTTCCCGTGTATAGATGTAGTGTGTTTACTGTGATGTTTCGTGTGTATATGTAGTGTTTTTACCGTGAATGTTCGTGTGGAGATGTAGTGTGTTTAACATGATGTTCCGTGTGTAGATGTAGTGTGTTACCATGATGTTCCGTGTGTAGAGTAGTGTGTTTACTGTGATGTTTCCGTGTTGTAGAGTTAGTGGTGTTTAACCGTGATGTTCCGTGTGTAGATGTAGTGTGTTTACTGTGATGTTCCGTGTGTAGATGTAGTGTGTTTACCGTGATGTTCCGTGTGTAGATGTAGTGTGTTTACCGTGATGTTCCGTGTGTAGATATAGTGTGTTTACTGTGATGTTCCGTGTGTAGATGTAGTGTGTTTACCGTGATGTTCCGTGTGTAGATGTAGTGTGATTACTGTGATGTTCCGTGTGTAGATGTAGTGTGTTTACCGTGATGTTCCGTGTGTAGATGTAGTGTGTTTACCATGATGTTCCGTGTGTAGATGTAGTGTGTTTACTGTGATGTTTCCGTGTGTAGATGTAGTGTGGTTTACCGTGATGTTCCGTGTGTAGATGTAGTGTGTTTACCGTGATGTTCCGTGTGTAGATGTAGTGTGTTTACCGTGATGTTCCGTGTGTAGATGTAGTGTGTTTACCGTGATGTTCAATGTGTAGATGTAGTGTGTTTACCATGATGTTCCGTGTGTAGATGTAGTGTGTTTACCATGATGTTCCGTGTGTAGATGTAGTGTGTTTACCGTGATGTTCCGTGTGTAGATGTAGTGTGTTTACTGTCATGTTCCGTGTGTAGATGTAGTGTGTTTACTGTGATGTTCCGTGTGTAGATGTAGTGTGTTTACCGTGATGTTCCGTGTGTAGATGTAGTGTGTTTACTGTGATGTTCCGTGTGTAGATGTAGTGTGTTTACCGTGATGTTCCGTGTGTAGATGTAGTGTGTTTACCGTGATGTTCCGTGTGTAGATATAGTGTGTTTACCGTGATGTTCCGTGTGTAGATGTAGTGTGTTTACCGTGATGTTCCGTGTGTAGATATAGTGTGTTTACCGTGATGTTCCGTGTGTAGATGTAGTGTGTTTACTGTGATGTTCCGTGTGTAGATGTAGTGTGTTTACCGTGATGTTCCGTGTGTAGATGTAGTGTGTTTACCGTGATGTTCCGTGTGTAGATATAGTGTGTTTACTGTGATGTTCCGTGTGTAGATGTAGTGTGTTTACCGTGATGTTCCGTGTGTAGATGTAGTGTGATTACTGTGATGTTCCGTGTGTAGATGTAGTGTGTTTACCGTGATGTTCCGTGTGTAGATGTAGTGTGTTTACCGTGATGTTCCGTGTGTAGATGTAGTGTGTTTACTGTGATGTTTCGTGTGTAGATGTAGTGTGTTTACCGTGATGTTCCGTGTGTAGATGTAGTGTGTTTACCGTGATGTTCCGTGTGTAGATGTAGTGGTGTTAACATGATGTTCCGTGTGTAGATGTAGTGTGTTTACCATGATGTTCCGTGTGTAGATGTAGTGTGTTTACTGTGATGTTCCGTGTGTAGATGTAGTGTGTTTACCGTGATGTTCCGTGTGTAGATGTAGTGTGTTTACTGTGATGTTCCGTGTGTAGATGTAGTGTGTTTACCGTGATGTTCCGTGTGTAGATGTAGTGTGTTTACCGTGATGTTCCGTGTGTAGATATAGTGTGTTTACTGTGATGTTCCGTGTGTAGATGTAGTGTGTTTACCGTGATGTTCCGTGTGTAGATGTAGTGTGATTACTGTGATGTTCCGTGTGTAGATGTAGTGTGTTTACCGTGATGTTCCGTGTGTAGATGTAGTGTGTTTACCATGATGTTCCGTGTGTAGATGTAGTGTGTTTACTGTGATGTTCCGTGTGTAGATGTAGTGTGTTTACCGTGATGTTCCGTGTGTAGATGTAGTGTGTTTACCGTGATGTCCGTGTGTAGATGTAGTGTGTTTACCGTGATGTTCCGTGTGTAGATGTAGTGTGTTTACCGTGATGTTCAATGTGTAGATGTAGTGTGTTTACCATGATGTTCCGTGTGTAGATGTAGTGTGTTTACCATGATGTTCCGTGTGTAGATGTAGTGTGTTTACCGTGATGTTCCGTGTGTAGATGTAGTGTGTTTACTGTCATGTTCCGTGTGTAGATGTAGTGTGTTTACTGTGATGTTACGTGTGTAGATGTAGTGTGTTACCGTGATGTTCCGTGTGTAGATGGTTAGTGTGTGTACTGTGATGTTCCGTGTGTAGATTGTAGTGTGTTTACGTGATGTTCCGTGGTAGATTATAGGTGTTTACCGTGATGTTCCGTGTGTAGATATAGTGTGTTTACCCGTGATGTTCCGTGTGTAGATGTAGTGTGTTTACCGTGATGTTCCGTGTGTAGATATAGTGTGTTTACCGTGATGTTCCGTGTGTAGATGTAGTGTGTTTACTGTGATGTTCCGTGTGTAGATGTAGTGTGTTTACCGTGATGTTCGTGTGTAGATGTAGTGTGTTTACCGTGATGTTCCGTGGTGTAGATATAGTGTGTTTACTGTGATGTTCCGTAGTTGTAGATGTAGTGTGTTTACCGTGATGTTCCGTGTGTAGATGTAGTGTGATTACTGTGATGTTCCGTGTGTAGATGTAGTGTGTTTACCGTGATGTTCCGTGTGTAGATGTAGTGTGTTTACCGTGATGTTCCGTGTGTAGATGTAGTGTGTTTACTGTGATGTTCCGTGTGTAGATGTAGTGTGTTTACCGTGATGTTCCGTGTGTAGATGTAGTGTGTTTACCGTGATGTTCCGTGTGTAGATGTAGTGTGTTTAACATGATGTTCCGTGTGTAGATGTAGTGTGTTTACCATGATGTTCCGTGTGTAGATGTAGTGTGTTTACTGTGATGTTCCGTGTGTAGATGTAGTGTGTTTACCGTGATGTTCCGTGTGTAGATGTAGTGTGTTTACTGTGATGTTCCGTGTGTAGATGTAGTGTGTTTACCGTGATGTTCCGTGTGTAGATGTAGTGTGTTTACCGTGATGTTCCGTGTGTAGATATAGTGTGTTTACTGTGATGTTCCGTGTGTAGATGTAGTGTGTTTACCGTGATGTTCCGTGTGTAGATGTAGTGTGATTACTGTGATGTTCCGTGTGTAGATGTAGTGTGTTTACCGTGATGTTCCGTGTGTAGATGTAGTGTGTTTACCATGATGTTCCGTGTGTAGATGTAGTGTGTTTACTGTGATGTTCCGTGTGTAGATGTAGTGTGTTTACCGTGATGTTCCGTGTGTAGATGTAGTGTGTTTACCGTGATGTTCCGTGTGTAGATGTAGTGTGTTTACCGTGATGTTTCGTGTGTAGATGTAGTGTGTTTACCGTGATGTTCAATGTGTAGATGTAGTGTGTTTACCATGATGTTCCGTGTGTAGATGTAGTGTGTTTACCATGATGTTCCGTGTGTAGATGTAGTGTGTTTACCGTGATGTTCCGTGTGTAGATGTAGTGTGTTTACTGTCATGTTCCGTGTGTAGATGTAGTGTGTTTACTGTGATGTTCCGTGTGTAGATGTAGTGTGTTTACCGTGATGTTCCGTGTGTAGATGTAGTGTGTTTACTGTGATGTTCCGTGTGTAGATGTAGTGTGTTTACCGTGATGTTCCGTGTGTAGATGTAGTGTGTTTACCGTGATGTTCCGTGTGTAGTTGTAGTGTGTTTGCCATGATGTTCCGTGTGTAGATGTAGTGTGTTTACCATGATGTTCCGTGTGTAGTTGTCTTGTGTTTACCATGATGTTCCGTGTGTAGATGTAGTGTGTTTACTGTGATGTTCCGTGTGTAGATGTAGTGTGTTTACCGTGATGTTCCGTGTGTAGATGTAGTGTGTTTACTGTCATGTTCCCTGTGTATGTGTAGTGTGTTTACCATGATGTTCCGTGTGTACATGTAGTGTGTTTACCATGATGTTCCGTGTGTAGATGTAGTGTGTTTACCGTGATGTTCCGTGTGTAGATGTAGTGTGTTTACCGTGATGTTCCGTGTGTAGATGTAGTGTGTTTACCATGATGTTCCGTGTGTAGATGTAGTGTGTTTACCGTGATGTTCCGTGTGTAGATGTAGTATGTTTACCGTGATGTTCCGTGTGTAGATGTATTGTGTTTACCGTGATGTTCCGTGTGTAGATGTAGTGTGTTTACCGTGATGTTCCGTGTGTAGATGTAGTGTGTTTACCGTGATGTTCCGTCTGCAGATGTAGTGTGTTTACCGTGATGTTCCGTGTGCAGATGTAGTGTGTTTACCATGATGTTCCGTCTGCAGATGTAGTGTGTTTGCCATGATGTTCCGTCTGCAGATGTAGTGTGTTTACCGTGATGTTCCGTGTGCAGATGTAGTGTGTTTACCGTGATGTTCCGTGTGTAGATGTAGTGTGTTTACCATGATGTTTCGTGTGTAGATGTAGTGTGTTTACCGTGATGTTCCGTGTGTAGATGTAGTTTGTTTACCATGATGTTCCGTGTGTAGATGTAGTGTGTTTACCATGATGTTCCGTGTGTAGATGTAGTGTGTTTACCGTGATGTTCCGTGTGTAGATGTAGTGTGTTTACTGTCATGTTCCCTGTGTATGTGTAGTGTGTTTACCTTGATGTTCAGTGTGTAGATGTAGTGTGTTTACCATGATGTTCCGTGTGTAGTTGTAGTGTGTTTACCATGATGTTCCGTGTGTAGATGTAGTGTGTTTACCGTGATGTTCCGTGTGTAGATGTAGTGTGTTTACCATGATGTTCCGTGTGTAGATGTAGTGTGTTTACCGTGATGTTCCGTCTGCAGATGTAGTGTGTTTACCGTGATGTTCCGTGTGTAGATGTAGTGTGTTTACTGTCATGTTCTCTGTGTATGTGTAGTGTGTTTACCATGATGTTCCGTGTGTAGGTGTAGTGTGTTTACTGTGATGTTCCGTGTGTAGATGTAGTGTGTTTACCATGATGTTCCGTGTGTAGATGTAGTGTGTTTACCATGATGTTCCGTGTGTAGTTGTAGTGTGTTTACTGTGATGTTCCGTGTGTAGATGTAGTGTGTTTACCATGATGTTCCCTGTGTAGTTGTAGTGTGTTTACCATGATGTTCCGTGTGTAGTTGTAGTGTGTTTACCATGATGTTCCGTATGTAGATGTAGTGTGTTTACCATGATGTTCCGTGTGTAGTTGTAGTGTGTCTACCATGATGTTCCGTATGTAGATGTAGTGTGTTTACCATTATGTTCCGTGTGTAGTTGTAGTGTGTTTACTGTGATGTTCCGTGTGTAGTTGTAGTGTGTTTACTGTGATGTTCCGTGTGTAGTTGTAGTGTGTTTACTGTGATGTTCCGTGTGTAGTTGTAGTGTGTTTACCGTGATGTTCCGTGTGTAGTTGTAGTGTGTTTACTGTGATGTTCCGTGTGTAGATGTAGTGTGTTTACTGTGATGTTCCGTGTGTAGTTGTAGTGTGTTTACCATGATGTTCCGTGTGTAGATGGAGAGAACGTTGCACCACTTACTTGACAAAGTCGCTGTAGTCCACAACCATGGCTACCTCGATCACGTGTGCAACAAAGGCTCGCCTGTGACGGGGGTGTTGCCCCCTGCCTGCAGGTGTGTTCTCTAGTGACGCCCCGTGATTTCTTCTTTCTTGTCCTGCAATGTGTTGATAGTCATTTCTTTCTTCACGGGGACATTGACACTTAAAAGACACACACACACACATACATACATACACACAATCATGCACACATACAATCATATATAAAGAGAGAGAGAGAGAGAGACGAGAGAGAATATCCATACATACAAACACACGCATACCCACAGATACCCACACACACGCAAGCACACACGAACGCACGGACGGACTGACATAGAGAGAGATAAACGGATGGACGGAAGAAATGACAGACAGACAGACAGACAGACAGACAGACAGACAGACAGATAGACAGACAGACAGACATATTTCTACATACCTATGGTATCGATTATATTGTCCCCTATAAAAGAAATGTCGTCAGTTCTCAAGGGAGAAATCCGGTGCAGCGCTGCACGCAAGTCTGACTGATTCCTGTTGCTCATGTAGTGTGGCTCAACCGTCCACTCTTGGTTGAGGTGAAGAAGTGATCCTTTCTGGCAGCAGTATAAAGCAAATTACGTAAAGTAAAGTAAAGTAAAGTAAAGTAAAGTAAAGTAAAGTAAAGTAAAGTAAAGTAAAGTAAAGTATATACAGTAAGCAAGGTAAGTAAAGTATGTAAAGTAAGTAAAGTATGTAAAGTAAGTAATGTAAGTAAAGTAAGTGAAATAAAGTAAGTAAAACAAAGTAAGTAACATATGTAAAGTAAGCAAAGTAAGTAAAGTATGTAAAGTAAGTGTAGTATGCACAGTATGTAACTAAGTTGTCTATAATTTCTTGACTCAGTTGTCTATAATTTCTTGACTCAGTTGTCTATAATTTCTTGACTCAGTTGTCTATAATTTCTTGACTCAGTTGTCTATAATTTCCGGACTCAGTTGTCTATAATTTCCGGACTACTTTGTCTATAATTCTCGGACTTTGTTGTCTATAATTCCTGGACTAATTTTATATAATTTCCTGACTAAGATGTCTATAATTCCCTGACTAAGTTGTCTATAATTCCCTGACTAAGTTTTCTATAATTCCCCGACTAAGTTGTCTATAAGTCTCTAAGTTGTCTATAATTTCCTGACTAACATGTCTATAATTCCATGACTATATTGTCTATAATACCCTAAGTTGTCTACAATTCCTGGACTAAGTTGCCTATAATTCTCGGACTATGTGTTCCATAATTTACTGACTATATTGTGTATAATTCCTGGATTAAGCTGTCCATAATTCCCGGATTATTTTTCTATTATTTCCGGACTAAGTTTTGTATAATTCCAGGACTAAGATGTATATAATTGTCGGACTAAGTTGTCCATAATTTCAGAATTAAGTTGTCTATAGTGTCCGGACAAAGTTGTCTATATTTGTCGGACTAAGTTGTCTATAATTCTCCGACTACGTTGTCCATAATTCCCGGACTACGTTGTCTATAATTTCCGGACTACTTTGTCTATAATTTCCGGACTCAATCAATCTTCTTCTCATTCCCGGACTAATCTGTCCTTAATTTCATGACTAAGTCAAAGCAGCAATGTAACTTTATAAATTGTTGTAATGTGTGATCATACATACGAGTTTGAAATCTCCTTCCTCCATCTTTACTATCATGGCTGATCCCAGACTGTTGTCCGTGTACACGGCGGCGTTCTGTGAATGAGTGTATCATTAGTAAGCACTACAAATCAGCGACTGGAGTTTATAAGCTGACAACGTCAATTATAATGTTTCGGTAGGGAAGTGTAAAAATGATCGCATGTTCTATTGGTTCTTCTTTGTAGTCTATATAATGTGGTTCTCACTGCTAGTAAGATATGAATTACAAACAAGTAATTAAACGTAACCCCTACGAAAAGAAGAGACTTACTAAACACAGACACAGTGTATACATATATACCTTACAATGGACTCCATACAGATGAAAACAGAGTGACAATTATTCAAAACATGAAGTAATCAACAAATATATAATAATGAAGTAATAAAATAAAGAGATAAGTATTATAGGACACAGTATACAACCGACGTTTCGATTCTAATAATCTTTTTCAAGGATAGGACAGAACAAACAGATATAAAGGCAAGCGCGCGCGCGCACACACACACACACACACACACACACACACACACACACACAATATGATAAAATAAACACATCTCCTCTGTTGTCAAGAAGACACAAACGTACGGTATTGAAAAGTGCTCTTGTACTCCACAGGTTGAGGACAGTTCAGCTGCCAAAGTGCCAGATAGGATATGTGTGGCCACCGTGTAGATAAAAATGGATGGATGGATTATGGATTGACCATTGCATTGATAAATGTTATGGACAGATGGATGGAAGGAGGACTGGGTGGAGAAATTGATGCATTAAAAGATGGATATATTATTGAATGTGTGAATGAATGGAAACAAATCAAATGATGAATGGATGTATAGGTAGATATATGAACAGAAATAAACACACGATTACAGAACCTCCAGATCTTTGCTGACGTCCTCCGTGCTCTGTTGATCAGATGTGACAGTCTTCAACAGCCTGGTTCGAGCCAACCTGAGCACTACATCCTGGTCGTGCAGAGGGATACCAAAGGTCAGGTGGTCGGGTAGGTTAGTATTGGCTTCTCTCCTCCCTCGAGCGTCTGAGATGGATTCTAGTAGTATCACCCGGACTAATGTATCTGCGAGAGGATTGTGAGAATGGTTGCGTTAGATTTTCAACATTATAATTTCTCTCTCCATCGCCATGGCCGGGAGCCTGGCGAAGAAGTTACAGACGCAGTTCCTAACTCCTCATACCGCGTTTGAAACACAACTGTGGACGATTTGGCAGCAGACCTCCTTACGTTGATTTTTTATGAAAATGATATGAGTGCCGGTCGTTCAGAAATCAATGGCAAACAACTGAACGTAAACTTGCCCAGGAATCACGAACAGCCAAAATGCTGGGATTGACTGCTACGTCATGTAAAGGATATGCAACTAATTAACTCCATATTTGTCTCTCTGCCGCCCCTTCTCTCCCTCATCTCTTTCCTTCCTTTCTCAGCATTCACTCCCTCCTATCCATTTCTCATACTTTCACCCCTTCTCTCTTTTTTTTTCTACCCCTCCTCTCGCTCTCTCTCTTACTAGTATCTCCTCTCTCGGTAATCTCCCCCACCTCTCTCACCCCTCCTATCATCTTCCATCACTCTGCCTTCTTCCTTCTCTCTCCCTCTCTCTTCCTCTCGTTTCCCTTCCCTCTTCATTCTATTCCCTCCCTCTTTCCCTACATTCTCTCTCTTTCTTTCTTCATCCTTTCTTACTCACACCTCTCTCACTTTCTTTCCACACTCTCTGCCTCTTTCTCCCCTCCACACTTCCAATCTCTGCATCATTTCTCCCCGTGTCTCTTCCTTTCCACCTCTCGCCATCTCTCGATAACCTTTCCTTCCCTCCTCTTTCTGTTCCTGTGTCACTTTCCCTCTCTATCGCTCTCCTTTTCCTCCCTCCATTCCCCCCTCTTGCTCTACAGTTATTGTTGATCACACGAGACCCTAGGATCAGCTGCGCCTATTATACTGACATCAGAAATGCCTCTGGATATGAAAGATGGCGAGGAGAGAAACTGGTCGCCTCATTTCCTAACACTGGCACATAGTAAATATAAAGTTATCTAACTCCACAACGCTACAACATGCGTCCGCTGTTAATGAAAAGTAACCTCCCCCCCCCCCCCTTCCCAGTCCTTGACTTAGGGACGTAAGTTACGAGCAAGTACCTCAGAAGTCGGAGTGGGTTTGCCTGATGGCGAGGGACACTTGTAACAGCGAAATCTAATCCACACGCAAAAGATCAGTCCAGTGGACTAGAAGTAGTCGGACGTTTATGGACTACGCTTGAGTTCAGAGCCAGCGACCGCAAAAATATTTTACACAAAGTTTAAAAAAAAACATGTCCATGTTAATATAAGTTGTTTGTTGTTTTGGTGTTGTTGTTGTTTGTTGTTGTTGTTGTTGTTGTTGTTGTGGTGGTGGTGGTGGTGGTGGTGGTGGTGGTGGTGGTGGTGGTCGTGGTGGTCGTGGTGGTCGTGGTGGTGGTGGTCGTGGTGGTCGTGGTGTTTTATGTTCGTTGTTGGCTTAGAAATATTCAATGGTTTTGATCTGGCTGTCCCGTTAATAAAGACTTGGGTGGGAGCGGTCACCTGTATCTGCGTGTGTGTTTGTTCGTGTGTATCTGTGTGTGTTTTATTCATCCGCCGAGCTTCTTCATCACAGTGTGTGTTTGTGTGTGTGTGTGTGTGTGTGTGTGTGTGTGTGTGTTTTCACACAGAGGATACAACATTCTATCAGTATTTATCTAGAGGTGATTAACATGAGGTTGCGAAATGTGGGGTTAACATGAGGTCAGGCAAAGTATGGTTAATGCTATTAAAATATTCACGCTTTATAATTACTGACTGGAACAGATAAGGGACACATATGCATAATATATTCACATATCCATACATCAAAATGCAAATGAAACGCTTAAGGACATGCGACTTTAGATCTAAGGAGACTTTCTCACCTCCGGCTATTCGAATATGAGAATATCAAATTAGAGTGGAAGGACACATGTAGCTCCATGGTGGTCATCACGTGACTACTTCGGCGGAGCGATCCAATCAGGCGGTTAAACTCGATAGCCTGGGTACTCTTCCGTGAAAGTGTGTTTTATAGGGCATGCACATACATACACACTTTTTTTTAATTTGCAGGACATCGCTGTCAACACCAGCAGTGCTGTTGTTTGGCAAGTTTATGTTCAGTACTTTGCCATTGCTTTCTGAACGACCGGCTCCCATACCAACGCGTTATAACCCAACGGGACACGGTCTGCTGTCAAATTGGTCACAGCTGTGTTTCGAACGCAGGCAAGCGGCTTACGAATCGCGTCCGCAAGCCTTTGACCACGGAGACTGATCATACTACACTTAATTATACATAAATGCGTACATCATATATAGTTGGGCTCCAAGTTCTAATCCAGACTAACACCATATAACCATGGTTTGTCACTTCTTTTATAACATCAAATGGGAGATGTATGACATTAAAACAAGGGAGAATCATCATCAGATGGGAGATGTGTCTCAGAAATATAGAAGAAAATCATCATCGGATGGGGAGATGTATCACAGAAAATACATATCATAACCATCAGCATGTGAAATGCCGAGCTATCCTGTCCCTCTCCAAGCCCCAGAACTAGCGGGAACTGTAGTACCGTTACCCGAGCTTCAGATCTTCAGACAGGCATGGCGATCATGTTCATCCATACACCTCTGTCATTTGTGTACACGATAAATGTGTCCGCCGATAGTCTTCCGCCGGACTCTGTTCCTACATTCAGAAGTTTCTCAATCTGTCCACCGCCGGACTCTGATCCTACATTCAGAAGTTTCTCAATCTGTCCACCGCCGGACTCTGTTCCTACATTCAGAAGTTTCTCAATCTGTCCACCGCCGGATTCTGATCCTACATTCAGAAGTTTCTCAAACTGTCCACCGCCGGACTCTGTTCCTACATTCAGAAGTTTCTCAGTCTGTCCACCGCCGGACTCTGTTACTACATTCAGAAGTTTCTCAATCTGTCCACCGCCGGACTCTGTTCCTACATTCAGAAGTTTCTCAATCTGTCCACCGCCGGATTCTGATCCTACATTCAGAAGTTTCTCAATCTGTCCACCGCCGGACTCTGTTCCTACATTCAGAAGTTTCTCAAACTGTCCACCGCCGGACTCTGTTCCTACATTCAGAAGTTTCTCAATCTGTCCCCGCCGGACTCTGTTCCTACATCAGAAGTTTCTCAATCTGTCACCGCCGGACTCTGTCCTACATTCAGAAGTTTCTCAATCTGTCCACCGCCGGACTCTGTTCCTACATTCAGAAGTTTCTCAATCTGTCCACCGCCGGACTCTGTTCCTACATCAGAAGTTTCTCAATCTGTCCACCGCCGCGACTCTGATCCTACATTCAGAAGTTTCTCAATCTGCCACCGCCGGACTCTGTTCCTACATTCAGAAGTTCTCAAACTGTCCATCGCCGGACTCTGTTCCTACATTCAGAAGTTTCTCAATCTGTCCACCGCCGGACTCTGTTCCTACATTCAGAAGTTTCTCAATCTGTCCACCGCCGGACTCTGTTCCTACATTCAGAAGTTTCTCAATCTGTCCACCGCCGGACTCTGTTCCTACATTCAGAAGTTTCTCAATCTGTCCACCGCCGGACTCTGTTCCTACATTCAGAAGTTTCTCAATCTGTCCACCGCCGGACTCTGTTCCTACATTCAGAAGTTTCTCAATCTGTCCACCGCCGGACTCTGTTCCTACATTCAGAAGTTTCTCAATCTGTCCACCGCCGGACTCTTTTCCTACATTCAGAAGTTTCTCAATCTGTCCACTTAGGTCTCGAACTCCCTCAATAAAAATAAAATTTAAAAATTTGTTCGTTCATTCGTTCGTTCGTTTCATTCTCCCGGTTGTCACAACTTTCTCCAAAGACTCTCTCATCTCATAGCATAACCAACAAATGCCGTTTGCCTTGTTTGTATGTTGGTTATCAAACGTGGTCGTCAATCGATCAAAGGGGAGACAAAAACTAGCAAATACTTTATAACATATGACCTTCTCTCCCTTTGAACTCAAATATAGTCAACACTGCACACATTTTTACGTGTGGATAAATTTTCCCTATTACCAGTTTCCCTCGCCATCACGCTATCCCACTACGACTACTGAGGTACTTGTAATTTACGCCACAAAGTCAAGGAAGAGAAGTCAACATTTTAGTCCAACTTTCCGGTGTAGGAGTTGAACCTGCTACCCCCGACTAAGCACACCGGAAGTTTAAGAACAATCGCTCTTATCCACTCGGCCATGCTGATCTCCACTGTACACAATGAGGAGCATGCCGTGCACGAATCCCCTGGCACATGAAGTTAGGGACAGGATTTCGGTCTGTTACATAGAACCAGTGGTGCCACAAATGTCTTGCCGTCCTGGAACATTCGGGCAGAGGTAAGAGCATCGACTTCATTGCACCGGGTTTTATTCCATACGGCTCGGCCTCTTTCCAGAGGACGTCATGCCGAAAAAAGTCGCACAAATCACGAATTCCGTGTCTCTAGCGACGACCCCCAGGGTTTTCCGAGAAACATGTAATCGTAAATAGAACGACGTTGTCCAGAATCGAACACACAACCCTTGGAGCGAAGCTAGGCGGCGTAACCACTTCACCACAGAGCTTCTCATGGAAAATGTGTAATTATTATGTGTCCATTATTTACAATTCATACCTTAGAATGTGTCCATTTCTTAGCATTCATATCTTAGAATGGGTAAATTTCTTACAATTCATACCTTAGAATATGTCAATTTCTTACAATTCATGTCTTAGAATGGGTCAATTTCTTACAACTCATGTCTTAGAATAGGTCAATTTCTTACAATTCATATCTTAAAAGTAACAAACATTCATCATCATCAAGTGCCGTGCCGGCTGGCGTAGGCGTTCATGGCTCTCCATAGATCTCGGTCTTTGGTTTTCTGGATCAACTCTGCTGCTGATATTCCTCCATGCCACCGTCTCAATCCATCCAGCATCACTTCTCTTGGTCTACCTCTGCCTCTCTTCCCCTCGATCTTTCCAGTTGTTACGATGTTCTCCAATGCCTCTCTTCTCATCACATGACCGAGGAAAGCTGTTTGTCTCTGTCTTATTGTTGTATATAATGTTCTAGTTTCATTAGCCTGTTTCAGGCAGTCGTCGTTAGTTACTCTGGCAGTCCAAGGAATTCGCAACATTCGTCTCAGGAACCACATCTCTGTTGCTTCTAATTTCTTCTTAATTTGTTCATTTACATTCCAAGATTCACTGCCATACAGCAAAACTGGTTCTACATAGCATTTCAGCACTCTCTTTCTTACATTCAGTGACAGTGACTTATTGCATAAGATACTCTTCATTTTCTGAAATGCAGCTTTTGCCTGCCCTATTCTGCTCCTAATCTCTGTTGTACATCTTCCATCTGATGTTATAAATGCCCCTAGGTATCTAAAATTATCAACTTGGTTAAGGATTTTCCCTTCTATTTCTATGTCACATTTTGGTGTCACCATTTTCTTTGATATTACCATTGTTACTGTTTTCTTGATATTCAAGTTGAGTCCTTTCCTTGCACTCTCTGTTACTACAACGTCTAATAATTGTTGTAGGTCTGTTGAATTATCCGCCACCAATACTGTGTCATCTGCATAGCGTATATTATTTATATTATAACCTCCAACTAGTATTCCTGGCATCTCTTTGATCTCTCTCATTATTACTTCGCTATACAGGGAGAAAAGATCTGGTGACAAGACACACCCTTGTCGTACTCCTAGCTTTATCTGTTCGTAACTACCCTCTTTATTTCCCATTTTAATTGCTGCTACTTGGTTCCAGTAAATATTCTTTATTATTCTTAAATCTTTTCCATCAGTGTTGATATCTTCCAACATTTTAATCAGTTCATCATGTTTTACTTTATCAAATGCCTTAGTATAATCTATGAAGCACAAATATATGTCCCTCTGTTTCTCTATTGACCTTTCTATTAGTGTCCGCAATGTATAAATTGCATTGTTTGTGCCCTTTCCTTCCACAAATCCATACTGTTCTTCACTAATTTCCATTTTTATTTTCTTTTTGGTTCTTCTCATTATGATTCTGAGTAGAAGCTTAGTGATATGGTTTATAAGGTTAATTGTACGAAAATCTTCACAATCAATTGCTCCTGGTCTTTTTGGTATAGCTATAAATACAGATTTCAGCATATCACTGGGTAAATATCCACTGCTGTAAATATCATTCAACATTTTGGTTAATATATCTACTCCAAATTCTCCCAATACTTCTAATTCTTCTATTGTGATTTCATCTGGCCCAGCTGTTTTTCCTTTCTTCATACGTTTCATAGCTGTCAGCGACTTCTTCTTTCAGAATAGGTGGACCTTCTAAGTTACTATCTTCTGTTAATTCTGCCCTTTCTCCTTCATATAATTCTCTTATATACTCATTCCACCTCTTCATTATAGCATCTTCCTCTAATATTATCTTTCCTGTTTTTGATTTCAAACACCCTGTATTTATTCTTATTTTTTTTCCTGTAAGCTCACTGATTTGTCTGTGCATATTTTTTGTATCTTTAATGGAATTTAATTCAATTTTTTTTGCATTGCTCGTTTAACCAACTTTCTTTAGCCTTCCCACATTTATCTTTTATTTCTTTATTTATCTTAGCGTATTCTTGTTTGTCATTTTTATACTGTTTTCTTTTGTCCATCAGGTTTAAGATATCTTTATTCATCCATTTTTTCTTAGCTATTTTGCCTCTCTCTGGTAATACTTCTTTGCTAGTTTGATGAATGGAGTCCCTTAACATTTCCCATTGTTCATCTATACTCTGTATTTTAGTTATTGCATTGTACCTATTTTTCACAGTCACTCTGTATTGTTCTTGCATTTCTTTATCTATTTTTAGAACCTCTTTATTAAGTACTCATGTTCTTAACCATTTTTTTCCCTCTCTTTAATCTTACTTTTATTTGTCCACATAGTGGTACATGATCACTATTACAGTCAGCACCAGGCATTGTCTTTACATTAATTAAAGAATTTCTAAATCTTTTATTAATTAGTATGTAGTCAATTTGGTTGCGTATTTTCTTATCAGGGCTTATCCATGTGTACAGTCGTCTTTTATGGTGTTTAAACCATGTGTTTCCAATTATCATATCATTGATATTTGCCCATTCTATTAGCTTTTCCCTTCTTTCATTTCTTGTACCTAAACCATAATTCCCCACTACATCCTCCATTTTCCCCTTTCCTACTTTTGCATTAAAATCACCAAGTATTATCTTTATTTCTTGTGATCCAATTTGAGCCATCGCCATTTCTATTTCGTCGTAAAAGTGTTGTATTTCTTCATCACTACTGCTTGCTGTTGATGCATACTACTGTTTGCCTTTGATTTTTACCATAATAACTCTATCTGAAATACACCAGTATCCATTAATTGACTTGGCTGTTTTTTCGTCTAATATTATTCCTACACCTTTTTCATGTGTATCCCCTCCAGAATAAATTATTGTGTGATTGTCAGCTATAATTTTGCCCGATCCCTTCCATCTCATCTCACTAACGCCTAGTATATTCATTTTCATGCTATCCATCTCTCTTAGAACATTGGTCAACTTTCCTAGCTCATTTAATGTCCTAACATTCCATGTTCCTACTCTAAATTTATTTATTTTAGTTAAGATTTTGCCATCAGTAGCTGGATGACGGTCTGGTGTCACCTGTGGCTCATGACTGTCCCTACCGGACGAGGATGCCCTAAGACAGCCATTAACGTCCTTCACTAACTTTGATTTATGTTTTGCCATGAAGTCTTGGGAAGATAATGTGGTGGTTTCCCCTTGCCTTCCACATTCACATGGTGGTCTTTTTACCTCTGCTTTTGACAGCCATTTCCGACTGCAAGGACAAGTGAGTGCCCTGCTCTGCTCAGCTGCAGAGTTGTCCACTTATTCCGGTGGATACTCGGTCCCCAGAGCTGTGTTAGCCACACCGTAGTGTGTTTCCATCCTCTACCGCGGGGAGGTGCAGTTGGGATTTTCCCTTCATAAAGTTATGGTCTCTGACCAAAACTCTCCAGTACTTTTAGAGGACAAACATTAGTGTGTCAATAACACATGATCTTACCTGTTGGTTGAAGCGGCAGTGCCTGACACACACTGAACAAGTACATTATGGCAGAAATGGTACAGCTGGCCTCGTTTTCTTTTCTTGACTGCATTCTCATATCATACAACTCAGAACCGATACAGACAGGCTGAAATTAAGAAGAAATAGAGTAGCCATATACAATTCGTCATCTAATTTCCGTGTTAAGAACAATTTTAGCTCAAAATAATAATAATAAACATAAAAATAATAATAATAATAACAATAATAATAGTAACAATACTTAATTGATGATTACGTTTTCTCAATGTAATAATTAGGTGTAAAACAGTGTTTTTTACAGCTGAAAACTTGTTACTGAAGGGCATTAACTGCGTTAGTTGCCTACCGGGTTTATATGCCCCAGTTCAGATATATATTGTCTATGTATTGTTAAAGTTTCCGCCTCTGGTCGTGGGCGTGTCGCTAGCTCTGCTATTTATATATTTTGAGCAGAACGGTTTAGATCCCCCAACCCGCCTGTGACCCCTGACCCCCACTCTCCCTTTATCCCTCGGTTTTGTTTCTTCAGATTGGACTCCGTGGCCAGGTGATAACGTCGACAACCTCGCGTTCCTAAGATTGTGGGTTCGATTCCCGGCTACGTCGTTTGGTCCACGAGTACAGCTTTCTCTGAGACCCCTGAGGGTCGTCGCTGGAGCTTTGTGCGACGCCTATCTGCAAGCAGCCCTGTGGAAAGAGACTGAGCCGTATGGGATAAACCTAGGTGCAATGTAGTTGAGCATCTGACTTTTAAAAGCCTTGTATACTCCTTGTGTATACTGTGTCTAGAGAAAACTGTCAGCGGAGATGTTGCTATAGTGTCATTGGGCACATTATTAGTTAGGCTACTGCGTGGCATGGAGGTCTAATGCGCTTGCGATTAGACTTCCAATGCACTGATGGCGAGGTAGCGGAATCAACCCCAGAGTTGAACGTCATTGCTGACTTCTCGCTCAGAAAGCAATGGCACACTGCTCAACGTAACATTGCCTAGAATGTCAACCAAGGGTTGGGATTGATAGCAACGATCTGCAAAGGACGGTCAACTATTAAGTACCCAGGAAAGGTCAATCGGTCAAGAAATACCGGAAAGGTGTCGGATATGTCTGCTGGAAGGCGTAAATATCGCATATCTGCTGTTGACTGTCACACATAACAAGTTAAGTTAACTTAAGTTAAAAAGTTAGTTAAGTAATAATCTCTTTTACACTCCCTGAGCCGTACTGGGTATACAGTTAGGTTTACCATTATGGGGCGAGAATCCCTGTCAGATTAACATCCGAAATGCGACTGTTTCGATCACGGGATTATTAACCTCAGACTGGGATGAGCCCTAATTATAATATGTCTAATTTTGACCGGGGTAGGGGTGATAGTACTGCTAGCTCCAGGCTGTTATAGCCCAGTCGGCAATAATTGGGTGATGTTAATATTTCTGAGCCCGCCTGCCTGGGTCTGGCCGGGAGATTTTCAGGTAGCTATGTTAGGCTGGGTCGCCCTGGGGGTCTAGGTCAGTTGAATATGTTCGCCCCCATCTGGGGTCGTTTGACCATACGAAATAACGGGAGACCTTACAATACGTAGAGAACAGAATTACAGACAGAGATGATGATATAGGGAGGACATGGAGGAAGGATATGGAGGGAGGACATGGAAGAAGGATATGGAGAGAGGACATGGAGAGAGGACATGTGGGAGGACATGGAGGGCGGAGATGGAGGGAGGACAAGGAGGGAGGACATGGAAGGAGGAGATGAGAGAGGACATGGAGGGAGGCCATGGAGGGAGGATATGGAGGGAGGACATGGAGGGAGGACATGGAAAGAGGACATGGAGAGAGGACATGGAGGTAGGACATGGAGGTAGGACATGGAGGGAGAACATGGAGGTAGGACATGGAGGGAGAACATGGAGGTAGGACATGGAGGGAGAACATGGAGGTAGGACATGGAGGGAGAACATGGAGGTAGGACATGGAGGGAGAACATGGAGGTAGGACATGGAGGGAGAACATGGAGGTAGGACATGGAGGGAGAACATGGAGAGAGGACATGGAGGGAGAACATGGAGGTAGGACATGGAGGGAGAACATGGAGGTAGGACATGGAGGGAGAACATGGAGGTAGGACATGGAGGGAGAACATGGAGGTAGGACATGGAGGGAGGATATGGAGGGAGGACATGGAGAGAGGACATGGAGAGAGGACATGGAGGGAGGATATGGAGGGAGGACATGGAGAGAGGACATGTGGGAGGACATGGAGGGCGGAGATGGAGGGAGGACAAGGAGGGAGGACATGGATGGAGGACATGGAGGTAGGACATGGAGGTAGGACATGGAGGTAGGACATGGAGGTAGGACATGGAGGTAGGACATGGAGAGAGGACATGGAGGTAGGACATGGAGGTAGGACATGGAGGTAGGGCATGGAGGGAGAACATGGAAAAAGGACATGGGAGAGCTGCAGGAGATAGCCAAAGATAGAACGGCGTGGTGCGGATTGGTCGAGAACTTATGTCCTAATGGGGGAGAAAGTGCAGAAGAAGACAGAAGAGGAGTTGGATTTGACCACATTACCACCTGGCCTACGGGACAGGCCTGCTAGCCACTGCTCTGGTGCGACTCCTACGAACGCTGTAGAAGAAGAATACTAGCAGTTTGTTTTGTAATGTAGACGCATGTAAACAAACGTGTACAATCAATAATGCGGAAATTCAAAATGTCACACACTTTGAATACCTAAGCTCCACAACAATCATCATCGTCATGTGCCATGCCAATAACCGTGGTTGATAAAGTTTCGCCATCTCACACGATCACCAAAGTCGTGGATCAGCTCTGTGTTCTTGTCCTGACCATACCATGTGGTCGAGCCATCCAGTTATTTTCTTCTCTGTCTTGAGTTTATTGCTACACGCATTATGCGTGTATGAATGGTGTTTAGTTTATTACTACACACATGTGCTTCTATAAATAATGTTTAGTTTATTATTACAGACATTATGCCTGCTTAAATGGTGTTTAGTTTATAACTACACACATGAAGGCTTGTTATTGGTGTTGAGTTTATTACTACACACGTTATACGTGTAAAAATTGGACCTAGTTTATTACTACACACGTTATACGTGTAAAAATTGGACCTAGTTTATTACTACACACGTTATACGTGTAAAAATTGGACCTAGTTTATTACTACACACATTCTGCTTTTAAAATGGTGTTTAGTTTATTACCACACACATTATGCTCGGAGTTAGCAACTGACGCTTGACACAGAAGGTGTTGGAGATCCCCCATTCAGTCTCCTTACCCCTTCAGTAGAAATGAGTCCGAAGAAAACGGCAGCCATCTTGAGCTTGCTGACATCTCTATAGAGTTTGTCCTCAAATGGAGCGGATGTAAGCCAAAATGATTTTCTCTGCTCTTCATATATTGGACACTCTTATACCATATGTTTAGCTGTCATTGTACCAGCTCCACAGTTACATTCATCGATATCTCCTATCGTTAGTTTAATAATCATGCGGTATGTCAGCCTGTTGTGTCCCGTGCCTCGAAATCAGCCACAAGGAACGGAACGCTTTGCGTTGACTACAGATGGTATCAGTGTAGAACGTTCGAGAAATCAATGGCAAACTACTGACCGTAAAATTGTCTAGTAACTTACAAATAGCCAATAAATGCTGGGGTATATTGCCATGTCGTGTAATTTAGTTAGTTACATATCCTTTACAGGACTTTTCAGTCAACACCAGTATTTTTTTTTTTCAGTTGTGATATCTTGGCAAGTTTACGTCCAGTAGTTTGCCATTGCTTGCTGAACGACCGGCATCCATACCAATTCGTAAAAAACAAACGCAACTCGGTCTGCTACCAAATCGGGCGTTGCTGTGTTACTTAGCAAAGAAGTACTTGAAACAGAACAACTTGCTTGTCCTATTATGTTCTTTAACATTAACATATCTTTTCCTTAGGCTGCCGTAACCTCCTGAATGAGCACATTATCACGATATGGGACAGTCTTTCCCCCTTTCATTCAATCGGGTGCCGTTTCTACAATGATGGTTGGCTACTATAGATCTCTAACAATGTCTTTCTCTCGCATTGACTGTTTTCTTTAAACAACAGAAAAATGCAGACACCAAAGTACGCAGGAATCCGCTATGGATCAGTGATATGATAAAGCCACCACATTGTGTAGACATGGATGCACTGAGGATCAGCGATATTATAGAAGCACCACATTGTGTGGAGCTGGATGCACTGAGGATCAGTGATATTATAGAAGCACCACATTGTGTGGAGCTGGATGCACTGAGGATCAGTGATATGATAAAGCCACCACATTGTGTAGAGCTGGATGCACTGAGGATCAGTGATATTATAGAAGCACCACATTGTGTAGAGCTGGATGCACTGAGGATCAGTGATATTATAGAAGCACCACATTGTGTAGAGCTGGATGTACTGCGGATCAGTGATATGATAAAGCCACCACAGTGTGTAGAGCTGGATGCACTGAGGATCAGCGATATTATAGAAGCACCACATTGTGTGGAGCTGGATGCACTGAGGATCAGTGATATGATAGAAGCACCACATTATGTAGAGCTGGATGCATTGAGGATCAGTGATATGATAAAGCCACCACAGTGTGTAGGCCTGGATTAACGGAGGGTCTGTGATAGGATAGAACCACCACATTGTGTATGCCTGGATGCACGGAAGGTCAGGTGACCAGCCATGTCCTCTGTTGGCGGACAACGAACATGGGCTGCTAACCCTCGTCCAACCGGGCCCATGACGTCATCAGCATTGCTCCCTATCAGCTACACTAACGCATCCGCCGGAGTAATTATATCCCTTAATTAACAAATGTGTGAAGGGAGACAATTCCACTAAAGCTGTATTGATACATTACTGGATGGTTACTTCCATTTCCACAACATGTCGCGTGTAAGATTATGCTATCCAAGATTAACACATCTCTGGTATTGATTGGTACACATAAGATGAGAGTTCAAGTGGATCTAGAAATTATCCATTTAATGATATAGCTTGGCCTGGTAACTAGGTTACCAACTAACAGTATACCACAACAAGCATTGATGTACATACCAAATGGAAGCAGAAGTAGAGGCCTACCACGGAAACGATGGACAAAGGGAATAGAAGAGTCTGTAGGAATCTCGATGCATGAAGCCCATGAACGGGCACTCTCCCCTTGTTTATACTTTACCTCGACACTGCAAGGTACAAGATGAGATGAGATGTGATGATGATATTGCATCACTTCTCGGCCTTTTAAGCTAAGACAGTATGGGTCTATCTGCATTTAATCTTACCAGGGCCACATACAGAGGCGGTCATCCGAATGACACACAGGGACGTGGGCCATAGCTTCGCGGGAACCGGAAACCCTTCTAAAACAAAGTAGTTTTCTTTTGTTAAATTGATATCCGGTCACAGGATTATTAATCTGATGCCGCGATGGCCCCTAATTTTAACTTCTCGTCTGAGGTTGAATGGGGTAGAGATAATGGAAAAACTACACACAAAATACATGCAGAAATCACACAACATAAACTAAAGTAATTAAATCAATCCTAAAATTGAAATATACAACACAATATTCACACAGTAATTTGAATTGTCTACAATGATAATTTTAAACGAACTATCATATCTTTCTGTTTGCACAATTGGTTGTTGTAAACGAATTGGCAGTTTTCTCTGGCAGCTTTAACACGCGACCATTTCAGATTGAGAAATGTATAATACACAAAACGAAACACATAATCAACAGAATTTACACTTATACACACACACACACACACACACACACACACACACACACACACACACACACACACACACACACACACACACACACACACACACACACACACACATCCAAGTATACACATTTACATTCACACACATAGACATCTCCACACAAATAATAACACGCACGTACATCCATCGACACACAGACAATAAAAGCGAATCGTCTAAATATGCTCATATGCATCACCATCATCATCATCATCATCATCATCATCATCATCATCATCATCATCATCATCATCATCATCATCATCATCATCATCATCATCATCATCATCATCATCATCATCATCATCATCATCAAGTATGTAGGCCTTTTGGCTGGTTGTGAAATTTCATGATGATTCCATTCCACAGCCGACAGATGTATGTCACTTTCGTTCATTCTATGTCCGAGTATGCCAGCAGTGACGGTTGGTTGGAAGGTCCGTGAAGAACATAAATTATAACCTTTGAGTTCTCTATGTTGACGTTCAGGTCGCTTAAACCTTGATAAACTCTGGCATCTTTTCGTGCTGAAACTGGTGTAACAAACTTGCTTCTCGACCCAGCATAAAGTACCGGCCTATTATAAAGTACCTACCCAGTATAAAGTACCGACCCGGTATAAAGTACCTACCCAGTATAAAGTACCGACCCAGTATAAAGTACCTACCCAGTATAAAGTACCTACCCAGTATAAAGTACCTACCCAGTATAAAGTACCGACCCGGTATAAAGTACCTACCCAGTATAAAGTATCTACCCAGTATAAAGTACCGACCCGGTATAAAGTACCGACCCAGTAAAAAGTACCGACCCGGTATAAAGTACCGATCCAGTAAAAAGTACCTACCCAGTATAAAGTACCTACCCAGTATAAAGTACCTACCCAGTATAAAGTACCGACCCGGTATAAAGTACCTACCCAGTATAAAGTATCTACCCAGTATAAAGTACCGACCCGGTATAAAGTACCGACCCAGTAAAAAGTACCGACCCGGTATAAAGTACCGATCCAGTAAAATGTACCGACCCGGTATAAAGTACCGATCCAGTATAAAGTACCGACCCAGTATAAAGTACTGACCCAGTACAAAGTATCATCTAAACGAGGACTGTAATACAGAGTTTTCCTGTCCCTCTCCAAGCCCAGGGACTAGTTGGACCTGCAATACCGTTACCCGAGCTTCGCATCTACAGACAGGCATGTCAATTAGAGCAGAGGTTCTCAACCTTTTTTGGACCCGTGCCCCCCTTCACCATATTTTTAGGACGTCATCCCCCCCCCCCCCTCACCATATTTTTAGAACGTTATTCCCCTCTTTCGTATTTCCTCACTAAAAATTGCCCTCTGCCCCTACACATTATACGTAATAATTGAAGCTAAATTTAATAGCACACACTAAAACAAGTCTAGACATCTACATAAAACGTGATTTGCGGATCTACTTACGTTATAAAATGAATTTCAGAAGGTTGATACGTACAGAACTGTAAAGTATGAAGGGAAAAACAATATCAAGTAATCGGTTCTTGTATTCACGCAGTCTAGAAATAATCTTAATCCCCCCCCCCCGGAAACCCTAAAATTCCCCCCTGGGGGGGGGGGAGGGGGAATTCCCCACCGGTTGAGAACCACTGAATTAGAGGAACGTTAGTCAGCATGGCAACCTACTCTGTAGACAGACCGCACAACCGGAAATAACTCCAAGTTCTTGACCAATCAAAGTCTTGGGCCTAGTTTTGCCACCTCTGTCACTCACCCCATAAACTTTTGTCGCCCGTCTGTATAGATCTCTACCATCAGTATGTATAGAACTCTAACATCTGTCTGTATATAACTCTACCATAAGTCTGTATCAAACTCTACCATCAGTCTGTATACAACTCTACCATCAGTCTGCATAGATCTCTACCATCAGTCTGTACACAACTTTACCATCAGTCTGAATAGACCTCTACCATCAGTTTGTATAGACCTCTACCATCAGTCTGTATAGACCTCTACCATCAGTCTGTATAGGCCTCTACCATCAGTCTGTATAGACCTCTACCATCAGTTTGTATAGACCTCTACCATCAGTCTGTATAGACCTCTACCATTACATCAGTCTGTATAGACCTCTACCATCAGTCTGTATAGACCTCTACCATCAGTTTGTATAGACCTCTACCATCAGTTTGTATAGACCTCTACCATCAGTCTGTATAGACCTCTACCATCAGTCTGTATAGACCTCTATCATTACATCAGTCTGTATAGACCTCTACAATCAGTCTGTATAGACCTCTACCATCAGTCTGTATAGACCTCTACCATCAGTCTGTATAGACCTCTACCATCAGTCTGTATAGACCTCTACCATTACATCAGTCTGTATAGACCTCTACCATCAGTCTGTATAGACCTCTACCATCAGTCTGTATAGACCTCTACCATCAGTCTGTATAGACCTCAACCATCAGTGTGTATAGACCTCTACCATCAGTCTGTATAGACCTCTACCATAAGTCTGTATAGACCTCTACCATTACATCAGTCTGTATAGACCTCTACCATCAGTCTGTATAGACCTCTACCATCATTCTGTATAGACCTCTATCATCAGTCTGTATAGACGTCTACCATCAGTCTGTATAGACATCTACCATCAGTCTGTATAGACCTCTACCTTTACATCAGTCTGTATAGACCTCTACCATCAGTCTGTATAGACGTCTACCATCAGTCTGTATAGACCCCTACCATCAGTCTGTATAGACCTCTACCATCAGTCTGTATAGACCTCTACCATCAGTCTGTATAGACCTCTACCATTACATCAGTCTGTATAGACCTCTACCATCAGTCTGTATAGACCTCTACCATCAGTCTGTATAGGCCTCTACCATCAGTCTGTATAGGCCTCTACCATTACATCAGTCTGTATAGACCTCTACCATCAGTCTGTATAGACCTCTACCATCAGTCTGTATAGACCTCTACAATCAGTCTGTATAGACCTCTACCATTACATCAGTCTGTATAGACCTCTACCATCAGTCTGTATAGAACTCTACCATCAGTCTGTATAGACCTCTACCATTACATCAGTCTGTATAGGCCTCTACCATCAGTCTGTATAGACGTCTACCATCAGTCTGTATAGGCCTCTACCATCAGTCTGTATAGACCTCTACCATCAGTCTGTATAGACCTCTACCATCAGGGTGTATAGACCTCTACCATTACATCAGTCTGTATAGACCTCTACCATTACATCAGTCTGTATAGACCTCTACCATCAGTCTGTATAGACCTCTACCATCAGGGTGTATAGACCTCTACCATTACATCAGTCTGTATAGGCCTCTACCATCAGTCTGTATAGACATCTATCATCAGTCTGTATAGGCCTCTACCATCAGTCTGTATAGGCCTCTACCATTACATCAGTCTGTATAGACCTCTACCATCAGTCTGTATAGACCTCTACCATTACATCAGTCTGTATAGGCCTCTACCATCAGTCTGTATAGACCTCTACCATTACATCAGTCTGTATAGGCCTCTACCATCAGTCTGTGTAGACCTCTACCATTACATCAGTCTGTATAGACCTCTACCATCAGTCTGTATAGACGTCTACCATCAGTCTGTATAGGCATCTACCATCAGTCTGTATAGGCCTCTACCATCAGTCTGTATAGGCCTCTACCATTACATCAGTCTGTATAGACCTCTACCATCAGTCTGTATAGGCCTCTACCATTACATCAGTCTGTATAGACCTCTACCATCAGTCTGTATAGACCTCTACCATTACATCAGTCTGTATAGACCTGTACCATCAGTCTGTATAGACCTCTACCATCAGTCTGTATAGACCTCTACCATCAGTCTGTATAGACCTCTACCATTACATCAGTCTGTATAGACCTCTACCATCAGTCTGTATAGACCTCTACCATCAGTCTGTATAGACCTCTACCATCAGTCTGTATAGACCTCTACCATTACATCAGTCTGTATAGACCTCTACCATCAGTCTGTATAGACCTCTACCATCAGTCTGTATAGACCTCTACCATCAGTCTGTATAGGCCTCTACCATTACATCAGTCTGTATAGACCTCTACCATCAGTCTGTATAGGCCTCTACCATTACATCAGTCTGTATAGACCTCTACCATCAGTCTGTACAGGCCTCTACCATTACATCAGTCTGTATAGACCTCTACCATCAGTCTGTATAGACCTCTACCATCAGTCTGTATAGACGTCTACCATCAGTCTGTATAGGCCTCTACCATCAGTCTGTATAGACCTCTACCATTACATCAGTCTGTATAGACCTCTACCATCAGTCTGTATAGGCCTCTACCATTACATCAGTCTGTATAGACCTCTACCATCAGTCTGTACAGGCCTCTACCATTACATCAGTCTGTATAGACCTCTACCATCAGTCTGTATAGGCCTCTACCATTACATCAGTCTGTATAGACCTCTACCATCAGTCTGTATAGGCCTCTACCATTACATCAGTCTGTATAGGCCTCTACCATCAGTCTGTATAGACGTCTACCATCAGTCTGTATAGACGTCTACCATCAGTCTGTATAGGCCTCTACCATCAGTTTGCACAGACCTCTGTCGCTGGTCCAGACATACCTCTGCGACCCTTCTCTATAGATAATATCTTGGACAGCCTGTTTTATAACTGTTTACTTTGATCTATCTTTTCTCCTTTCCACCAGTTTTTTTTCACGTTGTCCTCTCTTTGGCGAGTCTTCATATCTGAAAATGTGTCAAATAAACAGCTATTACTTTCCTGACACTCCAAATACTGTTGTTGTCAAAAGATGGGCTGGACGACAACATCAAGAGATAGATTGTAAGACAACAAAGAGATGGATTGGACTACAACATCAAGAGATGGATTGGGAGACAACATCAAGAGATGGATTGGAAGACAACATCAAGAGATGGATTGGGAGACAACATTAAGAGATAGATTGGAAGACAACATCAAGAGATGGATTGGAAGACAACATCAAGAGATGGATTGAAAGACAACATCAAGAGATGGATTGGGAGATAACATCAAGAGATGGTCTGAAAGAAACCAAACTTAATACATCGTGAAAGTGTAGAACAATTTGTGTTGTGTTCTATATAAGAGTTCAAGCTTAGTATTTCAGAGCATAAACCAATCAACCGATCAACACAGCAATCAATCTATCTATCAAAACACCGATCAACCCAGCAATCAATCTATTAAAAGACTGATCAACCCAGCAATCAAGTATCAAAACACCAATCAACCAACTAACCCAGCAATGATTGTATTAAAACACCAATAAACCAACCAACCCAGCAATCATTGTATTAAAACATCAATCAACCAACCAACCCAGCAATCAGCAATAAAACTGTCAAAACACAAATTAGCGAAGCAACCCAGCAATAAATCTATCAAAACATAAATCAACCAATCAACCCAGCAATCGATCTATTAAAACATTAATAAACAATTAATTAATAAAAACATAAATCAGCTAACCAACCTAACATTCAATCTCTCAAAACACAAACCAACCAAACAATCAAACTTTCAAAAGACAAGCCAACACAACAAATTAATCTATCAAAACACAAGCAAATCAATACAACAATCAATCTATCAAAACACCAATTCATCAACCAACCCAAAACATCAATATATCAAAACACCAATCATCATAGCAATCAATCTATAAAACCACAAATGAACCCAGCAATCAATCTATCAAAACACCAATCAAACCAGCAATCAATCTATCAAAACGCAAATCAAAAAACCAACCCAACAATAAATCTATCAAAACACCAATCAATCAACCAACCAACAATCAATCTATCAAAACACCAATCAATCAACCAACCAACAATCAATCTATTAAAAGATTCTCTCATCTCATCTCATCTCATCTCATCTCATCATGTTCCTCTTGTACCTTGCGGTGTCGAGGTGAAGTATAAACAGCGGGAGAGTGCCCGCTTATGGGCTTCATGTATCGATATTCCCATGGACTCTGTTATTCCATGCGTCCATCGTTTACGTGGTCGGCCTCTTCCTCTGCTTCCCTCTGGTCTGTACATCATTGCTTGTTGTGGTATACTGTTAGTTGGTAACCTACTTGCATGGCCAAACCATTTGACTTGCTGCCTTCTAATAAAATCTAGTGCAGCTATAACCCCCACTTTAGTCCTGATTTCTTCATTTCTGATCTTATCTCTTCTTGATACATTGAGTATTCTTCTCAGGAATCTCATTTCTGTTGTTGTGATTTTTCTTTTCTCTTTTTCTGTCATTGTCCAGGTTTGGCATTGGTAACATAGAGTTGGTAGGAAGATTGTGTTGTAAAGTGCTTTCTTAGTAATTATTGATACATGTTTGTTCTTTAGTATTGGTGCCATTTGTCCAATGAGTTGGTTTGCCTTATTGCATCTATTTCGATCTCGTCTTCTGATGTGCCATTTGATGATATTATACTTCCTAGGTACTTGAAACTCTTTACTTGTTTCAAGGGATGTTCGTTTAAGTGAATCGTTGTTGCTTTTTCTTCTGTAGTTACAGTCATTACCTCTGGTTTACTTGTGCTAATTTTCATCTTATGTTCTCTGCACATTTCATTTAAACTATTCATGTGGTCTTGTAATTCAGCTTCTGATTTTGCTATTAGTGCTTGGTCGTCCGCAAACAGGAGTTCTCTAATGGTTAGATTTGCAAATGGTTATTCTTCAGTGTTCTCATCATATTGTGTTCTTGCGGTCTCTGTTTGACTGGTTTCTTTACATATGTTGTCTATATATGTTATGAACAAGAGAGGGGACAGGACACAACCTTCTTGTACTCCAGATCTTATAGTGAAGGGTTCTGAGTGTCCTCCAGTTGCTCTCACTATGCATTCACTGTTGTTGTATACGCTTCTACATAAGTTTGTTAGATGTGTGCTCTCTCCATATTGTTTAAGGATTTCCCACAGCTTGTTTCTATCTACTCTATCAAATGCCTTTTCTTGGTCGACAAAGGCTAAATAGAGTGTTTCATTGAATTCGATTGATTTTTCTATGCGTTGCCTAAGAGCAAAAATGGCATCTGTGCATCCGTTTTTTACTTCCTAAATCCAAGTTGTGTTTCGCTTAGCTGGGGTCCAAAGTAGTTCGTAATCTTTTCTCAAGAATTTTGTAAAATATTTTCCCAGTATGATTCAATCCAACATTCAATCTCTAAAAACACAAACAAATCATTACAACAATCAACCTATCAAAACACCAATTAACCAACCAACCCAAAAATCAATATATCAAACCACCAACCACCACCCATTTAACCAACCCACCAAATTATAATTCTATCAAACCACCAACGAACCAACCAACCAATCACCCAACAGTCTTAATTTAGATGATCGTTTGCGTGTACCCCTAATACTCTGTTCTGCTTGTGCTAACTATCCCTTGGCTATGGGAGTCGCTGGGAAATTAACACATGTTGCCAAAACACGCACAAACACCGCTTCCCACATTTCTACACCCGTTTCAGCTTGAAAACCTCCGTTAGGCTGCGAGATGGGACCTGTCTCTGGCCAGCAAGCGTGAGAAACACCAAGCACGTGACCCCGTGTGTGCGCGAGCATGTTTTGCACCGCACGCGCGGCCCGGCCTGTAATGTCTGAACTGTCATAGTCCCTTACAGCCGCCGACAGCACGTGAGTGTTCTTTACACTCCGTACTTGTGTCCAGTCGTTGGCCAGTCACACGGTGTGTTGATGTGCCCACCCTGACACCTACACAATTACTACGACAATAATAACCTCAGTTTTGTGTGTTATTTTCTGTCTTTGTGATTACGTTTGCATTGTGCACCAACCGAGGTGTGCATGGTCCGTGGGTGAGCCAGATTTCAGCAACAGATTAACGGATTAACTACACAATCCCTACACGTGAGTACACGTCTGCTAGTCTCTCAGTACGCCTGGTATTGATTGTGTCAATGTTAGATTTCTTTCATTGTTGCTCCACTTCTATGCTTGCATGTGGCGGGGTTGAATACAACCCGAGTGTGTATTTGGGATAAACACACGTGGTATTGATTCGTTGGGTCTTTCTTTGTCATGTTTTCTCTGAACCTAGTGTGTCGATGATAGCACATTACGGCGTCCCACCATTAAGTTCTATTGGCTGGATTCACAGACGATAGAAAACGCGCATAAAACTATTCAGTGGTTGTTATGGTTTCCATCTTTTCATATTACTATGGGATTTCTCAGCTCAGTGCACTAATGTAACATCAGCAGTGTTTCCAGCATGTGTAAATAAGTACCACGGATACTGTAAACATGAGTGCCGAGAGTTGTAAACATTTTGCCAGGGCGGTGATGATACACGGCCTACTGGTTACGATCTCTACCTATAGATGCATCTTTAATGCATGTTTTACGCACATGTCTTCGTCTACTTGTTCACCATTGGTCGGGGAGACTGTGCCATTGATCTACTATAGAGTGAGCTGGACAGACACAGTGCATCTTCCTCGGGCATACTTGCCTACTATGGAGAGATCGGAGCAGAGTGCATCTTCCTCTGGCATCATTACCTACTTTGAAGAGAGCAGGACAGAGAGAGAGAGAGTGCATCTTCCTCAGGCATCCTTGCCTTCTATGGAGAGAGAAGGAAAAAGTGCATCTTCCTCAGTCATCATTACCTACTATGGAGAGAGAAGGACAAAGTGCATCTTCCTCTGGCATCATTACCTACTATGGAGAGAGAAGGACAAAGTGCATCTTCCTCAGGCATCATTACCTTGCTTCTGAAGCACAGCCTTCTACAACTGAATACCGGCCTAGTACTTTTCTAGTAGTAGGCGGGGCAGGGCTGTAGCCACGAGTATAATGCTTCATTTGAAGTTTAGATCATTTAAACATGTTGTTGTTGTTGTTGTTGTTGTTGTTGTTGCCGAAGGATATCTCATTTCATCGCACGAACTTAATGGTGGCAGCAATGTTCCCAATATGTGTAAACAGGAACCATAGCTACTGTAAATATGTCTGCCGAGAAGTGTTTAAAAATGTAGACATTTCACCAGAGCGGAGACAATAAACGGTCTACGATCTGTAGATGTTTCTGTAACCTATGTGATGCGCATATGTCTTCTCCAATGTTTTTCCTTTGGTGGGGAAGGTTGTGCTCCTGATCTGCTACAAAGAGAGCAGGGCAGAGTTCAACTTCCTCGAGGTTCATTGTCTTGGTTTTGTTTCCAGGGTATATGTTTAATGACTGTGCAGAAAATATTGCCGGTTTAAGTTTTGTATATACCTATAATGATGTATGATCTTTACAGAGGGTGAATACAAAACTTGGAAAGGCATTATTTTCAAACACAGCACAGTCATTAAAAATACACTCTATACAACAAAGGTAGCGAAGTTGATAGCGGACTGCCCTGGTAATGTCATGGTCACGGTCGGACGCGGATTCAACACCAGGGAAAGACTGACCACCTATTCGTCCTTGCCCTCGGCCCACAACATGTGACAGCGCTACCACATCACTGACCCGTCGCTGGACACTGCTTCTGAACACATCATCATCATCATCATCATCATCATCATCTCATCCAGTGCTTGGCCGGCTGGAGTGGGCGATCAAGGCTATTCACAAATTGCAATTTACAACGGCATGGATCAATTCGTGTGTTGACTCCCTTTTGTGCCATGACAAAATACTGTCGAGAATCTTCTCGTGTTGCCTTCCTCTATCTCACTTTCCGCAAATCTTCCCGGTTGTCACAACATGTTCCAGTTTTTATCTTCTTATAATGTGGCCAAAACCTATGACTGCCTCTTTCTGATGTTTGTGATAAATTGTTTTTGCGGCTTCGCTTCCCTCAAAACATCCCGATTGCTCATTTCGGCTGTCCAATTAATTTCAAGAATTTTTTCGCCTGTTTACTAAATGTCCAGGATTCGCAGCTGTATGTTAAAATTGGTTCTATACAACATGCAAGAGCTCGTTTTCAACTTCTATTGAAAAGGACTTATTGCACAAAGTTTTCCTGATAGAATACAGATTTTTTTTGCTTGTCCTATTCTGAATCCCGGTCCAGTATTTCTCCAGCTGGCAGTGCCGACAGCGCAGTCAATTAGCATGCTTCCCTGTCGGCCAGTGTTCATGAGTTCGAGACCTCATCGCCGGGATTTCGGTAAAATTGGCCTGGGCTCCGGGTCAATCCAGACTAAGATGAGTGCCAGGAAATGACCCGGGAGGTATGGACACCACTAACGAAGTGCCGGCAGATGTAAATATAGAGTTGGCAACCACTAACGAAGTGCCGGCAGATGTAAATATAGAGTTGGCAACCACTAACGAAGTGCCGGCAGATGTAAATATAGAGTTTGCAACATATAATGCACCTCAGGGCGTATTGTTAGTTCCTTTTATAAAATTCATGCTTTTATAGTCAGTTCATGTGACAGTGTTTTGGTGTTGTTGTTGTTCCTGTTGTTCTCCTCCTCCTCCGCCTCCTTCTCCTCCTCCTCTTCCTCCGCCGCCGCCGCCACCTCCTCCGCCGCCGCCTCCTCCTCCTCTCCCTCCTCTTCTTCTTCTTCTTCTTCTTCTTCTTCTTCTTCTTCTTCTTCTTCTTCTTCTTCTTCTTCTTCTTCTTCTTCTTCAACAGCTTCTTCTTCTTTGGATGCTGCTGCTTCTTTTAGAGCTCCGTTGATTCGAGTTGTTGACATTTGTTTACAAGTTGTGGACTGTTGATCACGTGCTTCCATTACGTAGACGAAGCAACATATTCACGACCGGCAGTTTCTCGAGCTCTCCATGAGGATGACTGCAAGACCCAGCGGATGGTCATCTATCATCAGTGCGGTGAATGACCGCGACTCTCGTGTAGTCTTACGCAGTGCAAAGATTGTAACCCCAGACAGGCTTCATCGCAATGGATATCATAACCCATCTCCTCTCTACCACCTATTGCATGTCCTACGTAGGGGGTGAAGTGAGGCCTCAGTAAAGTAATAGTCAAGTTGATTCCGTGTCTTTTACAGGACGCCGCAATCAACCCCAAGATGTGTTGGCTGTTTGTGATTTACTAGACAGTGTGATTTAATTAAGTTTGCTATTGTTTTTTTTTTAAGGCCGACACCTCATATCCTAGAAATCAACGCAAATCAGTCTGCTCCCTAATCTCCTCTATCTGATTTCTAACACTCGGCTCGGTGTGACGGGGAATGAAGAAACTGCGTATTTCACTATCCCCTAAGCCACAGTGCCGGCTGAAGTAGTCGCACATGGATGTTTTACGCCCCTTCAAGAGTGTTGGGTAGATGGTGCTAGACCCATTGTCTGCAGACCAATCAGCTGCCAGGGGCGGTGTTGTCACAATAAGCTGCCAGGGGCGGTGTTGTCACAACCAGCTGCCAGGAGCGATGTTGTCACAATCAGCTGCCAGGGGCGGTGTTTTCACAATCAGCTTCTAGGGGCGGTGTTGTCACAATCAGCTCCACTTGGGCGGTGTTGCCACAATCAGCTCCACTTGGGCGGTGTTGTCACAATCAGCTGCCAGGGGCGATGTTGTCATAATCAGCTGCCAGGGGCGGTGTTGTCACAGTCAGCTGTCAGGATTCTGTACTCAACATCAACATGTTCGAAACACAGCTGCATGTGATTTGGCTGCAGGCTGCCGTGCGTTGATTTTTATAAAAGAGTATGAGTACCGATCGTTCAGAAAGCAATGGCAAACTACTGAAAGTAAACTTGCCAAAAAATCACAAAAAGCCAAAAATGCTGGAGTTGACTGCGACGTCCTGTGAAAGATATGCAATTAACTAACTACATGAGAGACTAGGTCTGTTTTAAAATCTTCCGGATTCGAACTATGACCACCAGGCTGACAGTAGAGATTCTAGCAACTACACAACAAAGGCTGACAGTAGAGAGTCTAGCCACTACACCACCAAGGCTGACAGTAGAGAGTCTATCACTACACCACCAAGGCTGACAGTAGAGAGTCTAGCCACTACACCACCAAGGCTGACAGTAGAGAGTCTAGCCACTACACCACCAAGGCTGACAGTAGAGAGTCTAGCCACTACACCACCAAGGCTGACAGTAGAGAGTCTAGCCACTACACCACCAAGGCTGACAGTAGAGAGTCTAGCCACTACACCACCAAGGCTGACAGTAGAGAGTCTAGCCACTACACCACCAAGGCTGACAGTAGAGAGTCTAGCCACTACACCACCAAGGCTGACAGTAGAGAGTCTATCACTACACCACCAAGGCTGACAGTAGAGAGTCTATCACTACACCACCAAGGCTGACAGTAGAGAGTCTATCACTACACCACCAAGGCTGACAGTAGAGTGTCTATCACTACACCCCCATGGTTGACAGTAGAGAGTCTAGCCACTACACCACCAAGGCTGACAGTAGAGAGTCTAGCCACTACACCACCAAGGCTGACAGTAGAGAGTCTAGCTACTACACCCCCAAGGCTGACAATAGAGAGTCTAGTCACAACAGTAGAGAGTCTAGCCACTACACCACCAAGGTTGACAGTCGAGTCTAGCCACTACACCACCAAGGCTGACAGTAGAGAGTCTAGCTACTACACCACCAAGGCTGACAGTAGAGAGTCTAGCCACAACAGTAGAGAGTCTAGCCACTACACCACCAAGTTTGACAGTAGAGAGTCTAGCCACTACACCACCAAGGCTGACAGTAGAGAGTCTAGCCACTACAGTAGAGAGTCTAGTCACTACAGTAGAGAGTCTAGCCACAACAGTAGAGAGTCTAGCAACTACAGTAGAGAGTCTAGCCACAACAGTAGAGAGTCTAGCCACAACAGTAGAGAGTCTAGCCACTACAGTAGAGAGTCTAGTCACAACAGTAGAGAGTCTAGCCACTACAGTAGAGAGTCTAGCCACAACAGTAGAGAGTCTAGCCACTACACCACCAAGGCTGACAGTAGAGAGTCTAGCCACTACAGTAGAGAGTCAAGCCACAACAGTAGAGAGTCTAGCCACTACAGTAGAGAGTCTAGCCACAACAGTAGAGAGTCTAGCCACTACAGTAGAGAGTCTAGCTACTACACCACCAAGGCTGACAGTAGAGAGTCTAGCCACAACAGTAGAGAGTCTAGCCACAACAGTAGAGAGTCTAGCCACAACAGTAGAGAGTCTAGCCACTACAGTAGAGAGTCTAGCCACAACAGTAGAGAGTCTAGCCACTACAGTAGAGAGTCTAGCCACAACAGTAGAGAGTCTAGCCACTACACTAGAGAGTCTAGCCACTACAGTAGAGAGTCTAGCCACAACAGTAGAGAGTCTAGCCACTACAGTAGAGAGTCTAGCCACAACAGTAGAGAGTCTAGCCACAACAGTAGAGAGTCTAGCCACTACACCACCAAGGCTGACAGTAGAGAGTCTAGCCACTACACCACACAGGCTGACAGTAGAGAGTCTAGCCACTACAGTAGAGAGTCTAGCCAGTACACCACCAAGGCTGACAGTAGAGAGTCTAGCCACTACATCACCAAGGCTGACAGTAGAGTGTCTAGCCACTACACCACCAAGGCTGACAGTAGAGAGTCTAGCCATTACACCACACAGGCTGACAGTAGAGAGTCTAGCCACTACACCACCAAGGTTGACAGTAGAGAGTCTAGCCATTACACCAACAAGGCTGACAGTAGAGAGTCTAGCCACTACACCACCAAGGCTGACAGTAGAGAGTCTAGCGACTACACCACCAAGGCTGACAGTAGAGAGTCTAGCCACTACACCACCAAGGCTGACAGTAGAGAGTCTAGCCACTACACCACCAAGGCTGACAGTAGAGAATCTAGCCACTGCACCACAATCGCTGACAGTAGAGAGTCTAGCCACTACACCACCAAGGCTGACAGTAGAGAGTCTAGCCACTACACCACCAAGGCTGACAGTAGAGAGTCTAGCCACTACACCACCAAGGCTGACAGTAGAGAGTCTAGTCACTACACCACCAAGGTTGACAGTAGAGAGTCTAGCCACTACACCACCAAGGCTGACAGTAGAGAGTCTAGCCACTACACCACCAAGGTTGACAGTAGAGAGTCTAGCCACTACACCACCAAGGCTGACAGTAGAGAGTCTAGTCACTACACCACCAAGGCTGACAGTAGAGAGTCTAGTCACTACACCACCAAGGCTGACAGTAGAGAGTCTAGCCACTACACCACCAAGGCTGACAGTAGAGAGTCTAGTCACTACACCACAAACGCAGACAGTAGAGAGTCTAGCCACTACACCACCATGGCTCCCAGAGATTTTGAAATGAATAAGTCACGAGCCTGGCATCTCTTCTCCCTACATCTCTTATTTGGAATAAGCCCCGACCCTCGCGTCTCAGCTCCCTACATCTCTTATTGGGATAAGCCTCGAGCCTGGCGTCTCAGCGCCCTACATCTCTTATTTGGAATAAGCCACGAGCCTGGCATCTCAGCTCTCTACATCTCTTATTTGGAATAAGTCACGAGCCTGGCATCTCAGCTCCCTACATCTCTTATTTGGAATAAGCCCCGACCCTCGCGTCTCAGCTCCTTACATCTCTTATTGGGATAAGCCTCGAGCCTGGCGTCTCAGCGCCCTACATCTCTTATTTGGAATAAGCCACGAGCTTGACATCTCAGCGCCCTACATCTCTTATTTGGAATAAGCCACGAGCCTGACATCTCAGCTCCCTACATTTCTTATTGGAATAAGCCACAAGCCTGACATCTCAGCGCCCTACATCTCTTACTGGAATAAGCCACAAGCCTGGCATCTCATCTCACTACATCTCTTATTTGGAATAAGCCACGAGCCTGGCATCTCATCTCCCTACATCTCTTATTTAGAATAAGTCACAAGCCTGGCATCTCATCTCCCTACATCTCTTATTTGGAATAAGTCACGAGCCTGGCATCTCAGCGCCCTACATCTCTTATTTGGAATAAGCCACGAGCCTGGCATCTCAGCTCCCTACATCTCTTATTTGAAATAAGCCACGGGCCTGACATCTCAGCTCCCTACATATCTTATTGGAATAAGCCACGAGCCTGGCATCTCAGCTCCCTACATCTCGTATTTGGAATAAGCCACGACCCTCGTGTCTCAGCTCCCTACATCTCTTATTAGAATAAGACACGGTCCTGACATCTCAGCTCCTTACATATCTTATTGGAATAAGTCACGAGCCTGGCATCTCTTCTCCCTACATCTCTTATTTGGAATAAGCCACGAGCATGACATCTCAGCACCCTACATCTCTTATTTGAAATAAGCCACGGGCCTGGCATCTCAGCGCCCTACATCTCTTATTGGAATAAGTCACAAGCCTGGCATCTCATCTCCCTATATCTCTTATTTGGAATAAGTCGCAAGCCTGGTATCTCAGCGCCCTACATCTCTTATTTGGAATAAGCCACGAGCCTGGCATCTCAGCTCCCTACATCTCTTATTTAGAATAAGCCACGAGCATGACATCTCATCTCCCTACATCTCTTATTTGGAATAAGTCACGAGCCTGGCATCTCAGCGCCCTACATCTCTTATTTGGAATAAGCCACGAGCCTGGCATCTCATCTCCCTACATCTCTTATTTGGAATAAGTCGCAAGCCTGGCATCTGATCTCCCTACATCTCTTATTTGGAATAAGCCACAAGCCTGGCATCTCAGCTCCCTACATCTATTATTTGGAATAAGCCACGGGCCTGGCATCTCATCTCCCTAAATCTCTTATTTGGAATAAGTCGCAAGCCTGGCATCTCAGCTCCCTACATCTCTTATTTGGAATAAGCCACGAGCCTGGCATCTCATCTCCCTACATCTCTTATTTGGAATAAGTCACAAGTCTGGCATCTGATCTCCCTACATCTCTTATTTGGAATAAGCCACAAGCCTGGCATCTCAGCTCCCTACATCTCTTATTTGGAATAAGCCACGAGCCTGGCATCTCATCTCCCTACATCTCTTATTTGGAATAAGTCACAAGCCTGGCATCCGATCTCCCTACATCTCTTATTTGGAATAAGCCACAAGCCTGGCATCTCAGCTCCCTACATCTCTTATTTGGAATAAGCCACGAGCCTGGCGTCTCAGCGCCCTACATCTCTTATTTGGAATAAGCCACGAACCTGGCATCTCAGCGCGTCTACATCTCTTATTTGAAACACACACACGCACGCACGCACGCACGCGCGCGCGCGAGCACGAAAACACACACACACACACACACACACACACACGGGATCCTCACTGTCATTTCTTCTTCTATCTTCATGAACAGGAACTTTGTCAGTGGCGTGTGCGATCGTGTTTCTTTACATTTGCTGTCTCTCGCGGCGTACATCAATTCGCGCTGACTTTTTTCTGTGCCATGAAACAAGACTGTCAAGCATTGTCTTTCACTGGCTTCCTCTATCTCTAATTCCACAAATCTTTCCAGTTGTCACATGTTACAGTTATTGCCTTCTCATAGTGTGGTTCAAACAAAATGAATGACTATTTCTGGTGTTTCCTTTACTATATTTGACGCCAAAGTAAAATACATCCATGCTCTAATTCGTATACGTGATAACTGGACGCACCGACTTAATTTAATTTACCCTTCTACATTAGACTGGCACCGTCTTGGCAGACGATAGTTTAAATATTGAGCACAATCCACTACTGGCAACGTTGATCGTATTCTGGTATGAACCTAAGGTCTATCCACGTCAATATGGAAGCACTATACTCGAGTTTCGCTCTCGTTTGAGCTCGTCAGTAGTGCATATCCCTAACCGGATCCGGAAACAAGCCCCGGATCACTGGCATGTGAATCGAGTATAGTGCTTCCATATTGACATGGATAGACCTTAGGTTCATACCAGAATACGATCAGCGTTGCCAGTAGTGGGTTGTGCTCAATATTTAAATCTCAACTGCCGAAACAAGCAAATAAATCAAGAGGATAGTTTGTAAAATGGAGTTATACTTCTCCACAGCAAACGGCCTGGGCTGAATTTAGAGACCATGTGTTCTCTGTGCAGCATGATCCCTCTCCAGGCCTGCCTGGTTTACTCCAGAGGAAAGGCAACACCAAAACGTCTGGAACAAGACAAGCTGCAGAAGCTGCCGGGTCAGCAAAGCATTGCTCTAACTGTCCATCTGCCGAAGTCTCCATCCTAGATCAGTTGCCAAGCAAGGTTCAGGGCCTGGTCTGCCTTGCTATGACATTTAGTCTCAGGTTGCAATTCCTTGTAATAGGGTAAAGCTTGTACCTTCCCAATTGCGCTCATTCGTCCGAAGCCGTTGGCATAATGTGGGGTGTCGGATTTAGTGAGCGCCATCCACCATTCGGAGCTAACAAACAGCAGATAGAACCGTCTATTGTCATATAGTAGCTCAGTCATATCTGACCAAGACCTTATTCTGCACTGCACTCTAACGTAAAATACATCAACGCCGTTATGCCTATTCATGATGAAGAGACCCCATATTTCATTTACCGGATTTCCTTTTCTAATCGCCCTAATCTTCTTCTAATCTTATTCTAATCCTCATCTAATCATCTTTAATTCTTCTCGTATTCTCACTGTAATCGTCGTGTTTCAACAGATGTCCAACGCATCACGGATTTGAAGCAATAGGTTCACAGATGTTACGCGAAAGAGTGGGCAAAGATCGAAAATAAGCGTTCATACAGTAACAGACAGTGTAGGGGAAATATGGACACAGATACACACAAATCAATTTGTAAATCCAAGATAAACATTGTGTTATGCAAGAGTACGGCGATTATAATTGAAGGATTTGGGGGTTTAGGCACTGTCTCAATTCTCGCTTCAAATAAAAGCCTTTAATGTTTGTGTCTGTGTTGGGGGGGGGGGGGGGGGGGGGTGAATATATACTGTAAAAGTAAAGAACAAATGTGTAATTTTTCGATGTAGTCACCACTGAGTTCAGTACAAGTCCTCCAGCACCGATTATATCCTTGGATTCCTGTAGAACAAAATTATCTTGGGTCCGTACTGATGTGACTGGCCCGGTCGTGAACAGTCTGTCACAGAAGTCACACCGTTTTGAAAACTCCTACTCCATTCATACACATGCTGGGCTGACAGGCATGCATCACCACACTGGATCTTTATTCGCCGATAAATTTCTATAGGTGTCACCCCTTCACTGACCACAACACGGATAATAGAGCGCTGCCCCTCTGTGGCGCATGTCAAAAGTGGGCGGCCATCTTTAAACTATCCGTATGACGTCACCATGTTCGTCTACATCGTGATGTCAAGCGCTTTTAGCTCTTTATATCCTTAACAACAATATTGACAGTTACAAGACAATGGCATGGTTATTGTACGAGGGCGAAATCAATAAGTAAGTCATAGTTCTGTGGGATGGCAGGTAAATGTAGTTGGTGTTTTCTACACGTGTCATTAGGTAACAGCAACATCGAACTTTATATTCCTGTTCGTCAAATGGCGCTAGGTGTCCCAAGCGCATGCGCAGAGCATAAACAAAATGGCGACGTACTTACGGAGTGTACAACCAAAGAGCAACGTGCTGTTGTGCTTTTTTGTGTGGTCAAAAGGACCGCCTGCAAAGAGCATTCATAAGGAAATGCTTCCTGTTTATGCTGACATATGTTTGTCCCGTAACGTGCTGCATAGCTGGGTAGAAACATTTTCTCAAAGACGCTCTAAAATTGTTGATGAAATTCTATCTGGTCGCCCTGTTGAGATTGCAACAGAAGCATCCGTGCAGCGGGTGGAGGAGATGATTAGAGGTAACAGGCGAGTGAACGATAGACTCTGTAGCATCTGCAATAGGGTGTTCACATGGTTCAGCATATAGCAAAATGCACGATCGATTGAAATTTCCAGGACTGCTGACTAGAGGAGTGTTGCTTCTTCATGACAATGCCAAACCACATACGGCTCAATTACCTCAGGAGACAATTAACCAACTAAGGTGGAAATTCTGGAACATTCACCTTACAGCCCCGACTTAACCCCTAGCGATTTCCACCTTTTTGGTCCACTGAAAACCCACCTTGGCGGGAGACATTTCGCGAATGACGCCAAAGTTGAATGTGAAGTGAAAACGTGGTTTAGAAAACAGAGCACGCAGTTCTATGCAGCCTGTTTGGGAGGACTGATAAAACGATGGGATCAGTGCATCAATACTGGTGGAAATAATGTTGAGAAATAAAGGGACAATGTATGTAAAAAAATAAACTGTTTCAAGTTGTTATCATATTTACTTATTTTTCTACAGTGATTTGTGACTTACTTATTGACTTCCCCTCGCTCTTTGTATCACACGTTTAAAGATTTGATTCGAACCCCGCCCGTATGACTAAGAATAGTGTTCAGAGGAATGATGATGTCTCTGGATAGCCTCGACATTGGATAGTGAGCTTAGGTTTGTGTTTTTACCAGTGGGTCTGCTCAGTGTTGATGATTCAATTAGTGTCGCTTGACTGCGTTCATGTTTCCTTCAGTGTATCTTGAAATGTGTTCATGTTTCCTTCAGTGTATCCTGAAATGTGTTCATGTTTCCTTCAGTGTATCCTGAAATGTGTTCATGTTTCCTTCAGTGTATCCTGAAATGTGTTCATGTTTCCTTCAGTGTATCCTGAAATGTGTTCATGTCTCCTTCAGTGTATCCTGAAATGTGTTCATGTCTCCTTCAGTTTATCCTGAAATGTGTTCATGTCTCCTTCAGTTTATCCTGAAATGTGTTCATGTCTCCTTCAGTGTATCCTGAAATGTGTTCATGTCTCCTTCAGTGTATCCTGAAATGTGTTCATGTCTCCTTCAGTTTATCCTGAAATGTGTTCATGTCTCCTTCAGTTTATCCTGAAATGCGTTCATGTCTCCTTCAGTTTATCCTGAAATGTGTTCATGTCTCCTTCAGTTTATCCTGAAATGTGTTCATGTCTCCTTCAGTGTATCCTGAAATGTGTTCATGTCTCCTTCAGTGTATCCTGAAATGTGTTCATGTCTCCTTCAGTTTATCCTGAAATGTGTTCATGTCTCCTTCAGTTTATCCTGAAATGTGTTCATGTCTCCTTCAGTGTATCCTGAAATGTGTTCATGTCTCCTTCAGTTTATCCTGAAATGTGTTCATGTCTCCTTCAGTTTATCCTGAAATGTGTTCATGTCTCCTTCAGTTTATCCTGAAATGTGTTCATGTCTCCTTCAGTGTATCCTGAAATGTGTTCATGTCTCCTTCAGTGTATCCTGAAATGTGTTCATGTCTCCTTCAGTTTATCCTGAAATGTGTTCATGTTTCCTTCAGTTTATCCTGAAATGTGTTAATGATTGTGTCCGTGTCTCTTGATAGTGTTAATGTTTCTGTGAATGTATCCTGACGGTATTAATGTTTCTGTGAATGTATCCTGGCGGTATTAATGTGTCTGTGAATGTATCCTGAAGGTGTCAACATTTCTGTGAATGTATCCTGACGGTATTAATGTGTCTGTGAATGTATCCTGAAGGTGTCAACGTTTCTCCGAATGTATCCTTCCAGTGTTAATGTTTCCTTTAGTGTCAATGCTTTGCTCATCTCACATGGACATGATAATGTCTAGCTCATCTCACATGAACATGATAATATCTAGCTCATCTAACATGAACATGATAATGTCTGGCTCATCTCACATGAACATGATAATGTCTACCTCATCTCACATGGACATGATAATCTTTAGCTCATCTCACATGGACATGATAATGTCTAGCTCATCTCACATGAACATGATAATATCTACCTCATCTCACAAGAACACGATAATGTCTACCTCATCTCACATGGACATGATAATCTTTAGCTCATCTCACATGGACATGATAATGTCTACCTCATCTCACATTGACATGATAATGTCTACCTCATCTCACATGAACATGATAATGTCTACCTCATCTCACACGAACATGATAATGCCTACCTCATCTCACATGAACATGATAATGTCTAGCTCATCTCACATGAACATGATAATGTCTACCTCATCTCACATGAACATGATAATGTCTACCTCATCTCACATGGACATGATAATGTCTACCTCATCTCACATGGACATGATAATGTCTAGCTCATCTCACATGAACATGATAATGTCTTGCTCATCTCACGTGGAGATGACAATGTCTAGCTCATCTCACATGAAGATTATAATGTCTAGCTCATCTCACATGGACATGATAATGTCTACCTCATCTCACATGAACATGATAATGTCTAGCTCATCTCACATGAACATGATAATGTCTACCTCATCTCACATGAACATGATAATGTCTAACCCATCTCACATGAACATGATAATGTCTAGCTCATCTCACATGAACATGATAATGTCTACCTCATCTCACATGAACATGATAATATCTACCTCATCTCACATGAACATGATAATGTTTAGCTCATCTCACATGAACATGATAATGTCTGGCTCATCTCACATGAAAATGATGTCTACCTCATCTCACATGAACATGATAATATCTACCTCATCTCACATGAACATGATAATGTCTACCTCATCTCACATGAACATGATAATGTCTAGCTCATCTCACATGGACATGATAATGTCTACCTCATCTCACATGAACATGATAATGTTTACCTCATCTCACATGAACATGATAATGTCTACCTCATCTCACATGGACATGATAATGTCTAGCTCATCTCACATGAACATGATAATGTTTAGCTCATCTCACATGAACATGATAATGTTTAGCTCATCTCACATGAACATGATAATGTTTAGCTAATCTCACATGAACATGATAATGTCTAGCTCATCTCACATGAACATGATAATGTCTACCTCATCTCACATGAACATGATAATATCTACCTCATCTCACATGAACATGATAATGTCTACCTCATCTCACATGGACATGATAATGTCTACCTCATCTCACATGAACATGATAATGTCTACCTCATCTCACATGAACATGATAATGTCTACCTCATCTCACATGAACATGATAATGTCTAGCTCATCTCACATGGACATGATAATGTCTACCTCATCTCACATGAACATGATAATGTCTAGCTCACCTCCTCGGTGATATTAAAAACATCACACATCGAATACTGATTGATGTCGTTCGCACCATACACCGTAAACGCCTGAACACTTGGGGAAAAAAGCGCACTTTCCTTTCCATCGTCTCCTCACTCTTCTACTTAACCATCTTGTCTAGAATAGTTTGCAGACCAGTCTCAGACTCTGCCGTTACAACTGTCTCCGGAGCAGACTAGATTGTAAATGTGGTCCTCCAGCTGAACCTCCCTCAGGATGCCCGTTGCTTCGGAGTATTACCTCTGTAAATGTTGAAAAGACCCCAGGAGATCATACATCCTTTTCCAATGTCTCGCGTAATTACTCTGAATTCACTGAGTTCTCCTTCGTTTCTTCTTCTTCTTCTTTCGTTCACATGAAATATGTCTATAACTGCAATGTTGTCTCTTGTATGAAATATGTCTATAACTGCAATGTTGTCTCTTGTATGAAATATGTCTATAACTGCAATGTTCTCTCTTGTATGAATTTAACTGTCGTTTTTATTTCACTGAGCGGTCCATAGAGTTTATCTTCCACTGTCGTCTCTCTAGGCCAGAAGGTTTGCCTAGATATGTTATATTTTGAGCAGTCTTGGAGTATATGCTCTGCTGTCTGCGACGCCTATCCACATATGCACAAGCTGTTTCACTAATCTTGAATTTTGTATACGTGTGGTTGCGTAATCTATTGTGTCCTGTTTTGAGGCGCAGAATAATGACTTATAAAGCTAATCTTTGACAACAAATGAACAATAAGCATTAAAACGCATGAAAAATAATGAATAATACATCACACTCTGAAGCAATGTTTAACATGAGCATTATAAATACCTAAGGAAGGTGTAGCGCAGTGGTTCTCAACCGGTGGGGAACCCCCCCCCCCTCCCCTCCGGGGAGAATTTTAGGGTTTCCAGGGGTTGGGGAGGGGATGAAGATCATTTCAAGATCGCATTAATACAAGAACCGATTACTTGATATTGCTTTTCCTTTCATACTTTACAGTTATGCACGTCTCTTCCTTAGAAAATTCATTTTATAAAGTAAGTAGACCCACAAATCACGTTTTATGTGGATATCTAGATCTGTTTTAACATATTTACCTTCCATTTTACGTATACTTTGTAGGGGTGGGGGATTTTTAGGTAGGAAATATGAAAGGGGGGGGGGGGAATGACGTTCTGAAAATATGGTGAGGGGGGGTGGGGGGGACACGGGCCAAATTTTTGATAGGAAAGGGGGGTGGGGGGGGGGGGGGTTGGCGTTCTTAAAATATGGTGAAGGGGGGAACTGGCCAAAAAAGGTTGAGAACCACTGGTGTAGCGTGCCCACATATGGGAATGTTTATTGGCTAGTTGTCGTTTGAGATAATTTACCATTATTATTGTTTTGTTATTGTTGTTATTTGTTTATATATTGTTCATGCAGTCTGAAATGAGGTAATGTTTATACTGGTTGCGAACGTATGTATAATGATTGGTGGTGTCTTTGATTTCTTGTGGAAGATTGTTCCACAACTGAGCGGCAGAGTATGCTAAGCTTGTTTTATATAAGTCTATCCTAGGTTTAGGGACATGAAGTATATTTAGTCGTTCGCTATGTCTAGCGTTATATTTAAACAATGGCCAAAGATAGCTTGGGGCATTTTGAAATAGGATTTTGTGAATTAGGTTGGTCATATTAAAACGTAATCGTTTGGTGTGTGTGTGTGTGTATATATATATATATATATATATATATATATATATATATATATATATATATATCTATATTATATATATAGATAGAGAGAGAGAGAGAGAGAGAGAGAGAGAGAGAGAGAGAGAGAGAGAGAGAGAGAGAGAGAGAGGAGAGAGAGAGAGAGAGAGAGAGAGAGAGAGAGAGAGAGAGAACGAACGAACAAACGAACAAACTTTATTTTAAAAGGGTAACAAATTGGGCACGCAGGCCCGTCTTACATTCGGCCCTTTCACTCATCTTTCATTCATCAAATGTGCATGTTACATTAACATAGGGGAAAAACATTGTTAAATGGATTTTGTAAGCATAAACAATGCATATTTTGCATGATACATTCACATGAGAAAACAAAAATAAAACATTATCAAATGAAAGTTGTAAACATAAACAGTGCATATTGCAATGTTGTGAGACACATCCCCCATCCACCCTCATATCCCGCAGCCACCAACACATCCCCACCCACCAAACCTCCCCCACCCACCCACACATACCTCCACGCACAGAGAGAGAGAGAGAGAGAGAGAGAGACATATAGACAGACATATAGACAGAGATATAGACATAGATATAGATAGAGATATAGACAGAGATATAGACAGAGATATAGACAGAGATATAGACAGAGATATAGATAGAGATATAGACATAGATATAGACAGAGATATAGATAGAGATATAGACATAGATATAGACATAGATATAGATAGAGATATAGACAGAGATATAGACAGACATATAGACAGAGATATAGACAGAGATATAGATAGAGATATAGACAGAGATATAGATAGAGATATAGACAGAGATATAGACAGAGATATAGACATAGATATAGATAGAGATATAGACAGAGATATAGATAGAGATATATACAGAGATATAGATAGAGATATAGACATAGATATAGACATAGATATAGACAGAGATATAGACAGAGATATAGACATAGATATAGATAGAGATATAGACATAGATATAGATAGAGATATAGACATAGATATAGATAGAGATATAGACAGAGATATAGACAGACATATAGACAGAGATATAGACATAGATATAGATAGAGATATAGACAGAGATATAGACATAGATATAGATAGAGATATAGACAGAGATATAGACAGAGATATAGACAGAGATATAGACAGAGATATAGACAGAGATATAGATAGAGATATAGACAGAGATATAGACATAGATATAGATAGAGATATAGACATAGATATAGATAGAGATATAGATAGAGATATAGACATATATATAGATAGAGATATAGATAGAGATATAGACAGAGATATAGATAGAGATATAGACAGAGATATAGATAGAGATATAGACAGAGATATAGACAGAGATATAGATAGAGATATAGATAGAGATATAGATAGAGATATAGACAGAGATATAGATAGAGATATAGACAGAGATATAGACATAGATATAGATAGAGATATAGACATAGATATAGATAGAGATATAGATAGAGATATAGACAGAGATATAGACAGAGATATAGACATAGATATAGATAGAGATATAGACATAGATATAGATAGAGATATAGATAGAGATATAGACATATATATATAGATAGAGATATAGATAGAGATATAGACAGAGATATAGATAGAGATATAGACAGAGATATAGATAGAGATATAGACAGAGATATAGACATAGATATAGATAGAGATATAGACATAGATATAGATAGAGATATAGACAGACATATAGACAGAGATATAGACATAGATATAGATAGAGATATAGACAGAGATATAGACATAGATATAGACATAGATATAGATAGAGATATAGATAGAGATATAGACATAGATATAGATAGAGATATAGACAGAGATATAGATAGAGATATAGACAGAGATATAGACATAGATATAGATAGAGATATAGACATAGATATAGATAGAGATATAGATAGAGATATAGACATATATATAGATAGAGATATAGATAGAGATATAGACAGAGATATAGATAGAGATATAGACAGAGATATAGATAGAGATATAGACAGAGATATAGACAGAGATATAGATAGAGATATAGATAGAGATATAGATAGAGATATAGACAGAGATATAGATAGAGATATAGACAGAGATATAGACATAGATATAGATAGAGATATAGACATAGATATAGATAGAGATATAGATAGAGATATAGACAGAGATATAGACAGAGATATAGACAGAGATATAGACATAAATATAGACAGAGATATAGACAGAAATATAGACATAAATTTGGTGATAAATATAGACAGAGATATAGACAGAAATATAGACAGATAGGCAGACAGATAGACAGGTATATTTACAGAGATATAGACAGAGACATAGGCAGAGATATAGGCAGAGATATGGACAGACAGACAGAGTTATAGACAGAGATATAAGCAGAGATTTAGACAAACAGATAGGCAGAGATATAGACATATATATAGGCAGAGATGTGGACAGAGATTTAGACAGAGATTTAGACAGAGATATAGACAGAGATATAGACAGATAGATAGACAGAGATGTAGACAGATATATAGACAGAGATTTAGACAGAGATACAGACAGACATACTGGCAGACAGACGGACATTTAGGAGCAGGACACGAATGAAGTGTGTTACTATATGCCAGCCTCGGTTGTGTAAAGACTAGACGATTGCGTGCCGGTCTGCAGGCAATAAGTTCGAACCCACATAGAAACGTAGGTTTAACGATTGTCCTGGACTCCTGATACACTCATCCTAAAATAGGTACCATGATTTATCTAGAGAAGTAAATGCGTGCAGGTGTGAAATGGATCCACGTCACTCCTGAGGTGACCATTGGCATGTGCACATGTGGGTCCAGTAACATATGGCCACTACGACTTAAAGCAAGTAAAAGGACACCTGGTTTGTATACAATAAGTAATTGATCATCTAACCACGCACTTTCCTGATGTACAAGGGGCTTATCATAAGTCTTTAGCCTGACCAAGAAGGATTAGGCGGAGAAAATAGAAATTTGGCACAGTGCTTATTCCTTCTCAACGTAGCCACCATCTGAATTTATGCATTTCTGCCATCTCTGTATGACCTTGAAAAGACCGTCACAATAAAACAACCTATTTTTCGAACTAAACCAGTTATCACAAGCCAGTATGACATCTTCGTCACTGTCAAAACGATTTTCTTTCAGCTGTTTTTTGAAGATTTATGAAAAGAAAAATGTCTGACGGAGCCAAATCTAGAGAATATGGTGGGTGTGGAAGAATTTCAATATTTAAATCGTTGGCATTTTGCAGCACAAAGACGTGCTTTATGGGAAGGCGCGTTGTCTTGAAGCAAAGACAGAATTTGCGTACGCGCCATCCCTCGTTTTCTGGTCACAGCCTTTCTTAGTTTGATCAGGAGATCTGCATAGTACTGCCCATTAACCGTGTTGCCATGAAGCATGTAATATTTCAATATGACATTTGATGTCCCAAAAAACAGTCAGCATCACTTTTCTTGCAGATTTTCGTGCTCTTGGCTTGACATGTGTTGGCGAGCCCGGGGTTTTCCACTGCATTCTAGCAATTTTGGATTCTGGGTCATAATGGTGAATCCAAGTCTCATCTACCGTCACCATTATCGTCAACATGTTTTTCTGCCGCCACATGTTGAGCAACTGGCCACAGCAATCAACCCGTGTTTGTTTCTGTTCCCATGTCAGCAGGCACGGGACCCAGCTGGTACACACTTTTCTCATGTTCAGTCTGCTGTGTAAAATTCTAAAAATTGTACTCTTACTCAGTTTTGCTGCAATTGTCATTTTTCCTATCCTGGTCTATGATTTTCTTCATTTTGCAGTATTTGCATCATTGTACTCTGAGGACGGTTGTCTGATCTTGGCAGATCAGCAACTTGGGAACGGCCACACTTAAACTGCAACGACCAATTTTTTACAGAAGCATACGAAGGACAGACTTCCTCAAACACTGGCTCCATCTCCCTGTGTATTTTTGTAGGTGTTTTTCCCTGTAACATCAAGAATTTTACCAACGTCCTCACGTCATCCGTTGGATGTGCAGATCTGGTTAATAAGGTGTGTTGTGCCATGCACCATATCAGGAAAACCAGTTGAGGAGGGAAATTCATATGTCCATTACAAATTGAATGAGCTATACATGTGCCAAATTTCAATATTTTCTCCGCCTACTCCTTCATGGTCTGTAAGGTGTGGAATGCGCCTGGCCCTGCAGCCAGCAGGGTTAGGATCGGCTAGCCTCTCCCAGGAGGGGTGAAGAGCGAAAATTAGTAGCCTGCCGATGACCCGCAGACTACACAAGTCAACCCCCACCTCCACGTGGTGCAGACCGGGCAACCATGACCGCGAGGTCATGGGCTGACGGGGCTATGGCTCGCCATAGGGGATGAACTCCCTGTGGTCAGATTAGTGTCCTAAACCTGCGACTGGCCTAGCAAGCCGGCAGGGGATCTTCATACTGCTCGTAGAAAAACTAAGAAGTATAAACGGACTGACCCAAACGGCTATCGACCCGGCAATGTTAACGGACTACGAGATAGATCAGCGATTCAAAAAAAAATAGAGACTCCTTCATGATAAGGCTAAAGACTTATGAGAAGCCCCTTGTATTATATGTCAATCCCAGAGTTGCCTGTCGCCTATTGTAATATCTTAGACGTGTAGGCAGACATACACACGCGCACACACGTACACGTACACGTACGCGTACAAACACACGTACACAAACACACACCTTGTTAAGCAGGCTTCAGGTGGCATACTCTATGTCTGATCCGTGACAATTCGCGACCAGGTGATGTAATCATCTACACGGATGGCTGTGTGTCACGTTAAAGATAATTGCATATTCTTTACAGGACGTAGCAGTCAAACTCAGCATTGTTTTTTTTTTTTTTTTTTGGTGATTTCTTGGCATGTGTACGTTCAGTAGTTTGCATTTGCTTTCTGAACGACCGGCACTCGTACCATTATATGAAAATGAACGCAAGGCGGCCTGCTTCCAAATCGCAAGCAGCTATGTTTCGAACGCTGTATGCGGGATTGCACATTGCGTCTGTAACCCCTCCGCCACAAAGCCGGCTAAGAGGTGAACGAAAGGCCTGGGGTTTGTGGCAGAGGCTGGTGGACGATGTTTCGTGCAGGAGAGTCTGGCATATGATACCAACACTTCTAGTCTGAGAATGGAGGTGGAGGCAGTAGCCAGGGATTTGCGCTGGTTGGAAGTCAAACTGTACGCGCATCTCGCGATTGTAACGCACTCACAAAGTATGATGAGGATGGAGAAGACAGGCATGCTTCGGGCAGAGTGACAGGCTTCATAAACAGAGAGCATCTGTTGGATCGTTTCCCCGGGACATGCTGGTGTGATGTGGAACGAGCAGGCGGACAGATTGGTTGGGTCTGCACCGTTGGGTGGGGTATTGGTGGATGATAAGGCAGACGTGGTCGGAACCCTTTGGAATCGTATGTGTAGTGCAGAAGAACAGATAGATCATCACGGCCTGGAGAGAATGGTGCTGCAGGGAGTGAACAGAGGTCTGGCCGACACTCAGGACTCCGAGGAAAGACTAGACGGATACATAATCAGACTGATACTGGTACCATTAGTATTGGGGCTCAACGCTGGCTGATGAAGATGAGAACGGGTCATGTATGGGAATTTCCAGAGTGCAGAAATGTCGATTCTTGACTCCACACAACTCAACTGAATTCAACTCTTAGGCTGAATATAGTCACAGGAAATGAAATCACACACAGCACGTGACACAACATATCATAATAACTTTGAACTAAATTGACCCGGAACGTGACACTTCCTGTCAGTTTAAATAGCTTATTTATTTGTTTCACTCCGCACAGAGGGAGTACAAATTAAACTTGCAGCGAGAAGGAACGACGTAGTTAGAAAAGGTAGCCTACAAACATTAGCTTCATCTTGGCTCCTACATTTTTTTTTTTGGTAGCAATTGTTTTGTTTTTCATGTTTCCGCCACAGAAACATGTTGTACTGAGTGTTTCCGTCACAGACACTTGTTGTATTTAAGTGTTTTCATCAGACACTTGTTATTTTAAGTGATTTCGTCACAGACTCTTGTTTATTAAGTGCTTCCATCACAGACACTTGTGTAAAGGTGTGTGTGTGTGTATGTGTGTGTGTGTGTGTGTGTGTGTGTGTGCGTGCATGCATGCGTGTGGTCATGGACACTTGTTTCGTTAAGTATCTCCGTCACAGGCACTTGCTGTATTAAGTTTTTATTGCGACACAGGTTACGTGGTTCCGTCACAGACTTTGTTATATGGCATATTTGAAAGAACATCCACAACTTATTTATTATCGTCCTTGTATGTGTTATTATCTTCTATCCTGGTAGCTCTCGGTTTCCTCGTGTTTAAACACGGGCCTTGTGCAATATTTCCATTCTTCTTTATTTAAAAAACAAAACAAAAAAACTACTGAACGTAAACTTGCCAAGAGATCACAACAGCAAAAAATGCTAGTGTTGACTGCGACGTCCTGCAAAGGATATGCAACTAATTTTGTCCCCTTTGCTTTAAGGGGTTGGGGCGTTAAGCACGGCTTATATTTCTTAAAGTCCAAGATCGCAGATAGGCTGTTGAACTGTTAAGGTCGCTGAAATGGTCTTGTTTCTGGCTACGGCTTGCTTACGCATCATCCTCATTTTGGACTGATAGTACATGGATCCGTCGCCCAGCTACCGAGTTCAGTGTGTGGGGCGACACTGTGAGCTATGGATGTCATGTGGAGTGTTTCTTTATCTGTCCGCGGTGATTTGTATTATGAACTATATGTTCAGAAAATTGATGGACGGCCGGCTGCTGAACTAGCTGATTTTTGCCTTATGCAGTAATGTGTGTGCAACTGCTAGTTTTCTAGTGACTGCTGCTTCCATCCACGATGAACTGTAATTTTATTGGCGGACAGTTGTATTTCATTTTTACAGCGGCCTTATGCATGTATGCGTGTGAATGATGTTGATATTTTTGGGACTGTTGTCTGCTGTTAAATGGGACAAAAACGGGTCATTATTTGATGACTCTTTGCTGGGATGTTGGAATCGAGACTGACGACTATGTTGTCCTTCTGCTTCCCCACGGACTTCCATACACTTTTTTATTTGCGCTCGCTCGCTGTCAACTCAAGCGTAGTCCATACACTCGCTTCTAGTGCACTGGACTCATTTTTGCGTATGGATTAGCTGTTCTCATTACCAGTGTCCCTCGTAATATGACGAACTCACTCCGACTTCAGAATAACTTTTAATTTACGTACCCAAGTCAAGAACAAGAAGTCAACACGTTATCGACCTGACCGGTGTAGGGACTGAAACCGTAACATTGGCATCAGCACACCGGATGTTTAAGAACGAACGCTCATATCCACTTCTAGAAATGATTCCTTGCAAATGCTTTTAACTTGCTGCCAGAACAAGTCTTCCGTGGTCACCTGGTCTACTAACTGTTGCAAGACCAGGTCATTGTAAGGCACCTCCGACTGAATAATCTGGCATGACATTGATTATTGTTATCGTACTGGGCGGGGACAATGGAGTACGAGAGGCTAGGGGTGACATTCAGGGCTCTAATTCAGATTAGGAAATATTCTATTTCACGCCTAATTTCTACAGCTCCCGACGTGAGAACATGCCTCATGGTTGAATGCACATTTCGTTTCCAGATGGGAGAGTCGTGACTTGGGGGTGGAGTTTTAAGGACTGTTCTTGAGAATACCCTACAGGATATGATGAACATTTGGGTGGAGGATGTGGGGAACATTTGGGTGGAGGATGTGGGGAACATTTGGGTGGAGGATGTGGGGAACATTTGGGTGGAGGATGTGGGGAACATTTGGGTGGAGGATGTGGGGAACATTTGGGTGGAGGATGTGGGGAACATTTGGGTGGAGGATGTGGAAAAATTTGGGTGGAGGATGTGAAGAACATTTGGTTGGAGGATGTGAGAAACATTTGGGTGGAGGATGTGGGGAACATTTGGGCGGAGGATATGGGCAAGGTTGAAAGATTAAAAGGACATCTTGACAAGCCTAAAGATGCTTTAGGTTTATGGTGCTAGACCTATATTGTGTATAGACCAGTCGACAGATGTTAGGGGTCTATGGGCGGGTGTGGTCATTGTCACGCCGGCTGCCTTTGCTTCCCAAGACATGTCCTGGTACCCTGATAGTTCAGCTCCATTAAACAACATCCACCCCTATGCAGATCCCAACCCACGGTGAGCGTCTAGCAACTACCGTCTCTCGGCTGTACGATACTCACTGTCCCATACTTACTGTACGATACTTACTTACGATACTCACTGTACGATACTTACTTCACGATACTCACTGTACGATACATACTGTACGATATTTCACTGTACGATACTCAATGCACGATACCCACAGTATGACACTTAGATTAGTCTTTGTTGCGAATCACTATCATCAAGTTGCTCAACTGTTTTCCCTGTGACACTCACCAATGGTGTCTGTCTTTTGTTACTTACTTCAGTGGTTCAGTGATAGGTCTTCACATCTGAGACAACGATTATATTCGTTTGTCTAGCACTCCACCCCGCTTGCCAGGAACTTTGCCAATCCTCCTCCTCTTCTTCTTCTTCTTCTTCTTCTTCTTCTTCTTCTTCTTCTTCTTCTTCTTCTTCTTCTTCTTCTTCTTCTTCTTCTTCTTCTTCTTCTTCTTCTTCTTCTTCTTCTTCTTCCAGTGCCTAGCTTGGAGCAGGCACTGGCGATCAAGACTTCTCACGCCTATCCCTGCCATCTAATGTTTAAGTGAGTCTGAATTCTCTTACAGCCGCTTCAGTTTTCCGCATACACAACTGGTTATACTTCGGTGTCTGTTTTCTTTTCTGTCCACAATTTTCTCTTGTGCCAACAGCTTTCATTTGTATGTTACTCCATAGTTTCTGTTCATACCTACATATTTTTCTTTCCGATCGGCATGTGTCAGTCGATACTCGTCAGCTTCTTATTCCGTCTGTAAGTGTCAATCAATACGTATCAGCGTTTTTGTTTTGTTACCCCAGGGACTTAAAGCGTTCGCAATTGACAGCAATTTCCGTTTATTTCGTCAACTCAATGAAATCAAGCAACCAATCATGTCTCTTCTTAACTGAAGTCCCAGAAGACTTTGCCATTGAAACAATGTAAACCACGAGTGTAAAACTGTGATTGAGACAACAAACATACATCTTGCAAAGAACACATTCTGAGTTGAATGGTAATATAAATAGTGCCTAGAGGTCGGCGTTACTGAGAGGTGTAATACATTGATACTGTCTTGTTGGACGGCGGCGCAGTGGGTTCGTTCCAGACACCGGTCAGTTGGACTTAAAATGTTGACTTCTCGTTCAGAAAACGATTGGAAAGGTAACGTTGCCTAGCAGATCACACAAAGCCAGTAGGTGCTGGGGTTGATTGCAGCGTCCTGCAACGGACATGTATTTTCTTGTAAAGATATAAGTAGTGCCACTCTGACTAGTTGCTGTCATGTTACAGAAATCTCCACACAATCAGTGTTTCATGTCGTATTCAATTACTAGTTGATATCATGGTACAGAAATCTTCTAACAATCAGTGTTTCGTGTCGTTGTGAATTGATTGATATCAATGGTGTTGTGGTGTGGTAGTGTGCTGGCCAGATTCATTGATTGGTTGGTTAATTGATTGAATGTTAATTGGTTGGTTGGTTGGTTGGGTGGCTGATTCGTTGGTTGATTTGTTGGTTGGCTGGTTGATTGGTTGGATGGGTGGTTGCCTGATTGATTAGTTGGTTGGTTAGTTGATTCGTTGATTGGTTGGTTGATTGGTTGATTGACTGATTGATTGATTAGTCGGTGGATTTGTTTATTGGTTGGTTCATTGATTGGTTGATTGGTTGGTTGATTGGTTAATTGGTTGGTTGATTGATTCGTCGCTTGGTTGGTTGGTTTCTTGATTGATTGAATCGTTGATTGGTTGGTTGGTTGATTGGTTGAATAGTTAGTTAGTTGGCTGACAGGTTGGTTGGTTGTTTGGTTGATTGGCTGGTTGGTTGATTGGTTGATTGGTTGTTTACTTGGTTGATTGACTGGTTGATTGATTAGTTGGTGGATTCGTTGATTCGTTGTTTCATTAATTGATTTGTTTATTGGTTGGTTCATTGATTGGTTGATTGGTTTACTGGTTGATGGACTTGTTGGTTGGTTGGTTAGTTGGTTGATTGATTCGTCACTTGGTTGGTTGATTGGTTGATTGATTGATTCGTTGATTGGTTGATTCATTGATTCTTTGATTGTTTCGTTGTTTGGTTTATTAGTTGGTTGGTTTGTTAGTTGATTGATTATTTGATTGGTGGTTGATTGGTTAGTTGATTGGTTGGATGGTTGATTGATTGGTTGATTCTTTGATTGGTTGTTTCATAATTTTTTTGTTAGTTGGTGGTTGATTGGTTTATTGATGTGTTCATTGATTGGTTGGTTGGTTGATTGATTCGTTGATTGGTAAGTTCGTTGGTTGATTGATTCGTTGACTGGTTGGCTGATTAATTGATTGGTTGATTGGTTGGTTGATTAGCAGGCTTGTTCGCTGGCTGGTTTGTTGGTTGTTTAGTTGGTTGTTTGATTGGTTGTTTGGTTGGCTGGTTGGTTATTTGGTTGTTTGGTTAGTTTGTTGGTTGGCTGGCTAGCTGGCTGGTTGGTTGGTCGGTGAATCTCCTGGGTTGGTTGGTTAGTCGGTCGGTCGGTCGGTGAATTTGCTGGTAGACTTTGTTGTAGCGCAGAAGACTGGGAGGACAGATGATTTGAGCCCCGGCCAGGTCTTGCATCTGTCCAGTGTGAGCTTCTTGTAGAGACTTTCAACCCGAACCAATGCCCCAGTACCTTCTCCACGGAGACGTTGTTGCAGGGCTCTCCTTCCCCTCTCCCAGCTCAGAAACCAGCGGCTTGTACAAGGCCCGTCCCGGACCTTTTGATCTGCCTTGAGGCACGTCAGGTTGCTGCCAGGTCATATCTCAGCCCAGCACATACAGGCTGCCTGAGATGAGGCCTAGGGTGTTGCTTACTCGCGCTTAAACCGGCGCTGTGTGGAGGTGGCCACAAGCACGATTCGCAATCCTGCATTCAGCGTTCGAAACACAGCTGCGGGCGATTTTGAAGTAGAATGGTATGAGCGTGGGGCGTTCAGAAATCCATGGCAAACTACAGAACGTAAACTTGTCTAGTGAATTAAAAACAACCAAACAATGCTCGGGTTGACTGCTACGTCTTGTAAAGTAATGCAGCTAACATTTAACGTGCGTTTTAAATAGTTCATTGTCGATAGACACCAACTCAATGCCCACTGGAATTTCGTAGTTTAAAATACCTCACACCATGTTAAATTATTAAGTGCTAAGCCACTTACATAGATTACTCTGGTTCTCTCGCAGTTTCACATAGTGCATCCTGTGAAATCTGCAGCCGTCTGCATCGCTGCGGTGATTATCACAAGGCCGATCCTTGCTCCTCGGGCCAGTCTAGTCCCTACTGCTCCATAAGAAGCTGAATTAAGGGTTCGGTCGTTGGAATAACGTACACCAGCGTAAGCCTCTCTTTGTTCCCGGTTAAGTTAGTTGCACACCCTTTACATGGCGTAGCAGTCAATTCCAGCCTTTTTTTGGGGGTGATTCCTGGGTAAGTTTACGTTCAGTAGTTTGTCATTGCTTTCTGAACGACCGGCACTCATGACATTGTATGAACACCAACACAAGACGGTCTGCTGCCAAATTGCCTGCAGCTGTGTTTCAAACGCGTCAGTAACTTCTTTGGCACACAGCCTGTTGGCATCCAGGTATAACCATTAAAACAGCCATCCAGTTATTAATAACGTAAGCTGCAAAACCCGTATTAAATGTTTGTCTAAATTTGAACCCAATTCCCCAAGCTCTTATTCTGTCAATGCCGAGCCCCGCCTTTCTCCAATCTATTCATAATTGCATTACTATTCAGATCCCTGTGCCAGATAATCTGATCAACTTAGTGCTTCCACTACGCGAACCTGTACGTCTGGAGTTTATTGACAGTACCGAACGAACTATGCTGTCTTAGAAAACGTGCAATGAATACACCACGCATATCCAATATGAAGAAGAAGGAGGAAGAGGGAAAACTAACGGACAAGCTGGCATGGGAGACATGAAGGCCAGACTGTTCCATTTTCTAAGAGGTTGCGAAGCTTCGGCGAGGCCGTACAGGGACGGATCGATAAGTTCTAGTCTTGATTAAAATTTGTAACGTGGAGGGAATGGGAAACCCAATGGAAACGCGCGAAAAGAGTGAAATTTTAGCGCGCTTACAATGGCTGTTAAAATCAGAGCTATATTTAGAATGAGAAGACTAGGGCATCTTTGTGTGAGAGATGATGGAACAAGGGAGTTGTGTTCAATGTAGTCCGTGAGCCAGTCTAGACTCTTTTGTCTTTCCGGAAAATGGTTTCTTCCTCGCGAAGAAAATAGGGTCTTTTGTTTTCGGGAAAATGGGATTAAGACGGGATAAATCAAGCTGGTTAACATAGAGTTAATTAAGTCACGTAGGGATTGGGGTGGTGAGGGGAGGGGTGAGGTAACACAAGCAAGTGTGGGGTGTTCAGGGTGGAAGTGTGACATACCAGGTCGTGTTTGCCAGGAGGTTGATCTTAAAATGTCTGACGCCGAACAAGCCCTGGTCGAGAAATATGGGCATTGATTGTGAATGTGTGTGTATGTATGTATGTATGTATGTATGTATGTATGTATGTATGTATGTATGTATGTATGTATGTATGTATGTATGTATGTATGTATGTATGTATGTATGTATGTATGTATGTATGTATGTATGTATGTATGTATGTATGTATGCATGCATGCATGCATGCATGCATGCATGCATGCATGCATGCATGCATGCATGCATGCATGCATGCATGCATGCATGCCTGCCTGCCTGCCTGCCTGCGACAGACAGACAGACAGACAGACAGACAGACAGACAGACAGACAGACAGACAGACAGACAGACAGACAGACAGACATGAGATTCCTGAGAAGAATACTCAATGTATCAAGAAGAGATAAGATCAGAAATGAAGAAATCAGGACTACAGTGGGTGTTATAGCAGCGCTAGATTTTATTAGAAGGCAGCAAGTCAAATGGTTTGGCCATGTAAGTAGGTTACCAACTAACAGTATACCACAACAAGCAATGATTTACAGACCAGAGGGAAGCAGAGGAAGAGGCCGACCACGTAAACGATGGACGCAGGGAATAGCAGAGTCCATGGAAATATCAATACATGAAGCCCATAAGCGGGGACTCTCCCGCTGTTTATACTTCACCTCGACACCGCAAGGAACAAGAGGAACATGATGAGATGAGAGATGATACATATATATATGCGACATGTCCTCTGTCATTAGAAGGTCTTTGTTCTGCTTATCTGCTCATTGCCCAGGTCTCATATCCATACACACGTACGGGTCAAACATAACTATTTACTGCGTCTGGTATCACCACTGGGGCGGGAGACTGTCACGTGACTGCAATAATCACCACTGGGGCGGCGGACTGTCACGTTACTGTAATGAAGACTGTCTGTGAGTGGAGGTCAGCAAGGCGGAATGGATAAGAGCGCTTACTCTTAAACTTCCGGTGTGCTGATGGCAAGATAGCGGGTTCAGTCCCCACACCTGTAAATTGGACTATAATGTTGACGACTCGTCCTTGACTTAGGAACGTAAATTACTAGTGCCTCAGAAGTAGGAGTGGGTTCGCCTGATGACTATGGACACCGGTAATAAGGAAAGCTAATCCACATGCAAAATCAATCCAGTGGGGATTACGTTGGAGTTAAAAGCGACTGAAGAAACCAAAACAGAAACAATCAAAGAATGTCTGTGTGTGTAGTTCGAATCAGCTAAAGGCGATTTGGAAGCAGACCACCTTGTGTTGATTTTTAACAGTGGTATGAGTGTCGGTAGTTCAGAAAGCAATGACAAACTACTGAAGGTAAACTTCGCTAGTTTCTCATACAGTCAAACATGCTGGGATTGATGCGACGTCCTGTAACTTTTAGACTTGCATGTGAATGCACTACAGAAATTGTAAGCAATGGAGAAATCTTTGTGTGGGCAGAATTTCACCTGTAAACAATGGAGAAATCTCTGTGTAGGCAGACTGTCATTTGCGTGCAATTGAAAAATTGTGTGTGAATGCAGTGGATAAATCTCTATGAGAGTAAGATATCATCTTAATGCAATGGAGATATCTCTGTGAGAGTAAAATATAATGTGAATGCAATGGAGACATCTCTGTGAGAGTAAAATACCATATGAATGCAGTGGATAGATTTCTGTGAGAGTAAAATATCATATCAATGCAATTGTGACCTCTCTGTGGGAATAACATATCATCTGAATGCAATGGATAGATCTCTGTGAGAGTAAAATATCATGTGAATGCAATGGATAGATCTCTGTGAGAGTAAAATATATGAATGCAATGGCGACATCTCTGATTAGGTAAACTTAGACGTTAATATGAATGCGCCGGCACTCTAGCTTAGAGGCAATTAACATGTTTAACAAATTCAACACATACGGAATAGAGTTCTAAGTCAGTTGCAGACACCTTTCTGCCTGCCTGCCTGCCTGCCTGCCTGCCTGCCTGCCTGTCTGTCTGTCTGTCTGTCTGTCTGTCTGTCTGTCAATTTATTTGTCCGTCTCTGTGCCTTGCCACTGGAATACCATATTACCGTAGTTCACCTATGGAAGAAAAAACACAGAAGAACATAAAGTAGATACACATACGCACACGCACATGCACACACACAGATAGATAGATAGATAGGCATACAGACAGACAGACAGACGGACTGACGGAGGGGGAGGGAGGCAAGTTGATAGGTAGATAGGTTGATAGGTAGGGTGGTAGGTAGCTAGCAGCTAGGTAGGTGAGTTGGTAGGTTGGTAGGTATTCACACACACACACACACACACACACACACACACATAATACCATAAGGTTGTGCACTCGGAATCTTGATCAAGTCTTTATTAACCGGGTAGACTGTACTGAAGAAGGCATTTAATTACTCCACCACAGTAATGACTTGGAGACTTGCCCTTCACAATCCCACATCATTGTCTTCGCCGGCTCACTGTGGGCTGGGTTCTCTAGACGTGAGCGTAGACAGTGGAGCTGTATTGATCCTATAACTGTTGACCACATCTGGACATCTCTGGATATCAGAAGAGAAGTCATGCCTGGAACATTGGTCATCACACAAACACACACGCACACTAAACACATACGCACACAGCACACACATGTATACATACACACCACGTAATGCCAATTTGGCATACAGAGTTGAGCTTTTGAGTTCACAAGACCAGGACTTAGTTGTATGCAGGTCACACACACGCGCGCGCACACGCACACACACACATGCCATGGACCTAGCTTAATCTGGTTGTACAGAGAGCAATGAACAGTGTAAGAGCTATCAGACGTATGTTCAAAAGCTCGGGCTGTCTTTAATGATTGTGACCAGGTCTATGATTCGCAGCCATACATTGCTTGTTTAAATTAACCTGCTCGTTAATTTTTGCTCTAAATTCGTTTGCCACCGATACCTCGATATGAACAGTGAGAACAGACATGAAAATAATGATATGGGTGTCAGACATGTAGATTTGTTGGCATACCTTGGTACTGTTTTCAATAAAATAAACAAACTGTAGTCTCAAGCAAGAGGTAAACAAGGCTTATTATCGCCCGGAGGATGTGTTCAAGTCGATGATCATATTTCATTCAGTAAACGTGAACATATGTAACAAACTGATAACAATAATATTGTTTGATTCGATGACACGCGGCAAAACAAACGAGGATCTTGTTAAACAGAACCATTTTGGGAGCGTGCCGCTTCATAAATATATTTGTTTTATGTCAGAGAAGATCATAGGAGTAAATGACGGATGGGAATCAATATAGAATAGATGTAGATCCATTAAGGAGAGAAGTAAACATGTTTCAGCGAATCAAGGTGTGAGGAATAGATGCCTGGGATGTGTAGGACACACGCTGAGAACATTTTGATTTTACAAGTTAGTTGCATATAATTTACAGGACGTAGCAGTCAACCCTACAATTTGTTGGCTGTTTGTGATTTCTGGGCAAGTTTACATTCAGTAGTTTGACATTGGTTTTTGAACGACCGGCACTCATACCATTGTACGGAAACCAACGCAAGCCAGTATGTTGCCAAATCACCCGCAGCTGCGTTTCGAACGCGGTATGCGGGATTAGGGATTGCGTCTGTAATTCCTTCACTGCAGTGCGGTTAAACGGAGAAAACCTGTTAAAATATTATAACGTGCTTTCCATGGATCATAGTTAAAATATCATTAGAAGGTGATTTCCATGGATCATAGTTAAAATATCGTTAGAATGTGCTTTCCATGGATCATAGTTAAAATATCATTAGAAGGTGCTTTCCATGGATCATAGTTAAAATATCATTAGAAGGTGCTTTCCATGGATCATAGTTAAAATATCATTAGAACGTGCTTTCCATGGTTAATAGTTAAAATATCATTAGAAGGTGCTTTTCATGGATCAAAGTTAAAATATCGTTAGAAGGTGCTTTCCATGGATCATAGTTAAAATATCATTAGAAGGTGCTTCCATGGATCATAGTTAAAATATCATGAGAACGTGCTTTCCATAGATAATAGTTAAAATATCGTTAGAAGGTGCTTTCCATGGATCATAGTTAAAATATCGTTAGAAGGTGCTTTCCATGGATCATAGTTAAAATATCATTAGAACGTCCTTTCCATGGATCATAGTTAAAATACCATTAGAACGTCCTTTCCATGGATCATAGTTAAAATATCATTAGAACGTCCTTTCCGTGGATCATAGTTAAAATATCATTAGAACGGCCTTTCCATGGATAATAGTTAAAACACCATTAGAACGTCCTTTCCATGGATCATGCTTAAAATATCATTAGAACGTCCTTTCCATGGATCATAGTTAAAATATCATTAAAACGTCCTTTCCAAAGATCATAGTTAAAATATCATAAGAACGTCCTTTCCATGGATTATAGTTAAAATATCATTGCAAAGTCCTTTCCATGGATCATAGTTAAAATATGAATAGTGAAACTGTGGTACATCTGTGGAAATCATGCAGCTTTACAGAATGGATTACAGAAAACGAAAGGCGTTGCGGCTGAAGGCATTCATCAGCACCCACCCACACCAACAGAGACACAAATACACACAGCAACATATAAACACGGGGGATGAAAAGGGCAGAAGAAGTAGAGAGAGGCATAACAACAGGGAAGAGAGATGTAGAGACAAAGATGAATAGTATGTGGAGGACATGATGGGAGCTGCAGGAGGGGGCAACAGATATGGGAGCTTGAGGTGATGTGTTTGAGGTACTCAACGGGGTGGGGGATGGGGGAGAGATTGAAGGCGGAGGATGAAGCCACGTACATACTAAATGATCAATTGTAAGTTAGGGAATATATCAGATTTACGTTTGTTGACAGTGAAATTGAATAAATGGATGTAGGCAGAGAAAAATAAGGTACATAATAGGAACCGTAAACAGAAGAAGAAGAAGAAGAAGAAGAAGAAGAAGAAGAAGAAGAAGAAGAAGAAGAAGAAGAAGAAGAAGAAGAAGAGGAGGAGGAGGAGGAGGAGGAGGAGGTGGAGGAGGGGGATGATGAGGAGGAGGAGAACAAAACACGAAATATACAGGCATTCTAAATGATCTGAACATCGACGAAAACACACAAAAAGCCGAAACTGAAACATTAATGACTACATAAATCTTCTAGTCTCGACAGAACAGTCATGGAAGGCCTGATTTATGGAAGGAGGGGGGAGGGGGGCGGTCTACCGACACGACGGTGGACATAGGGCAGTAAAAACACCCTGTGCATGGGGATACATGAGGCCAGGGAACAGGTCAAGAATGGAGAGTCGTTACTGTGGGTTGTGGTGAGGGTGACGTCAAGCAAAGGATTTGTGATATGATGATGATGTTGTGTCACCGGTAGTCGAATCGGTGTACGGAGTTTGTGATATGATGATGATGATGGGTCACCGGTGGTCGAGTCGGTGTACGGAGTTTGCGCACTGTATTAAAAATATCATTGTACGAGGGGGCTTCAGATGAAAATCTTAAATGCTTTTTTTTAATCTTTGAGTTATCCAAACAGGCGGAAATCACATGGGGCTAGATCTGGTGAGTACTGAGGATGTGGTATACAATGAAAGTGGTGGTCTTCGAACAATATAGCGCAGAAAATTGGCATGTGGCAAAAGGGCACCTTTACTCAGAAGTGCACGTCGATTGGATGTGATTGCTGCTCGAAACTACGTACTCCACATATACACTTGCTGGATTGACGGGCATGCATCACCATACTGGACCTCCATTCGCCAATGAATTTCTATAGGTTCCACCCCTTGACTGATCAACAAACGGATAACAGAACGCTGCTCCTCTTTTGTGAATGTCAGAAGTGGGACGGCCATGTTTACACTGTCCTTATGCCGTCACTGTTTTCGTCTGCATCGTGATGTCACGTGTTGAATACTCCAGACATTCTTAACAACAATATTGGCAGATTACAAGACAATGGCATGGTTATTGTAATGTCTATCACACTTTTAAAGTTTTCATTTGAAGCCCCATTTGAATGATCTATGGTCCTGTCCTGTCCAATTTGGAAAAAAAACAACCTTTCCACCTTGTTTCAACCAGCCCGTGTGGCATCGGTTATAATAGCGGTGGTTCATGGTGTCTGGATTATTACTTTCTTTATGTGCCAGTAAACGCTGGCTTATGTTATGCGCAAACATTATCTGTGACGTTGGGTGGGGGGGTCTGGTTGTCCGGCAAGTTCCCCCCCCCCTTTTTTTTTGGGGGGGGGGGTCCAAGTCCTGTCCCTGGTTCGTTTGTCCAAGCCGTTGTCAACCCATTCCTGTTGATTATCTCATATGCAGGCCCAACATACCGGTGCTGATCTTTGTCCTAGTCTCTCTCGTTCCCGCCCGTGATAGTGCTATTGCCACCAAGAGGGATCGCTCATCTCGTCTCCCTCCTTCCGGGTCCTCCAGGGAGGAGCCAAACCACACACATCCCGTCCAGACCATGCCGCAGTCCACTGTCCCTTTCAGGGCACCCCGGACATCCACCACAATGGAAAAAAGTGGATGTCCGAAAAAAAAAGGAATTTAGGTACATAAAACATGGACAATAAAGGTACAAACTGACATTCATCGGGTGCAGACATTCATGGTGGTCTGCTGATTTCCTGCCTAGTTGTGACATTCATCGGGTGCAGACATTCATGGTGGTCTGCTGATTTCCTGCCTAGTTGTGACATTCATCGGGTGCAGACATTCATGGTGGTCTGCTGATTTCCTGCCTAGTTGTGACATTCATCGGGTGCAGACATTCATGGTGGTCTGCTGATTTCCTGCCTAGTTGTGACATTCATCGGGTGCAGACATTCATGGTGGTCTGCTGATTTCCTGCCTAGTTGTGACATTCATCGGGTGCAGACATTCATGGTGGTCTGCTGATTTCCTGCCTAGTTGTGACATTCATCGGGTGCAGACATTCATGGTGGTCTGCTGATTTCCTGCCTAGTTGTGACATTCATCGGGTGCAGACATTCATGGTGGTCTGCTGATTTCCTGCCTAGTTGTGACATTCATCGGGTGCAGACATTCATGGTGGTCTGCTGATTTCCTGCCTAGTTGTGACATTCATCGGGTGCAGACATTCATGGTGGTCTGCTGATTTCCTGCCTAGTTGTGACATTCATCGGGTGCAGACATTCATGGTGGTCTGCTGATTTCCTGCCTAGTTGTGACATTCATCGGGTGCAGACATTCATGGTGGTCTGCTGATTTCCTGCCTAGTTGTGACATTCATCGGGTGCAGACATTCATGGTGGTCTGCTGATTTCCTGCCTAGTTGTGACATTCATCGGGTGCAGACATTCATGGTGGTCTGCTGATTTCCTGCCTAGTTGTGACATTCATCGGGTGCAGACATTCATGGTGGTCTGCTGATTTCCTGCCTAGTTGTGACATTCATCGGGTGCAGACATTCATGGTGGTCTGCTGATTTCCTGCCTAGTTGTGACATTCATCGGGTGCAGACATTCATGGTGGTCTGCTGATTTCCTGCCTAGTTGTGACATTCATCGGGTGCAGACATTCATGGTGGTCTGCTGATTTCCTGCCTAGTTGTGACATTCATCGGGTGCAGACATTCATGGTGGTCTGCTGATTTCCTGCCTAGTTGTGACATTCATCGGGTGCAGACATTCATGGTGGTCTGCTGATTTCCTGCCTAGTTGTGACATTCATCGGGTGCAGACATTCATGGTGGTCTGCTGATTTCCTGCCTAGTTGTGACATTCATCGGGTGCAGACATTCATGGTGGTCTGCTGATTTCCTGCCTAGTTGTGACATTCATCGGGTGCAGACATTCATGGTGGTCTGCTGATTTCCTGCCTAGTTGTGACATTCATCGGGTGCAGACATTCATGGTGGTCTGCTGATTTCCTGCCTAGTTGTGACATTCATCGGGTGCAGACATTCATGGTGGTCTGCTGATTTCCTGCCTAGTTGTGACATTCATCGGGTGCAGACATTCATGGTGGTCTGCTGATTTCCTGCCTAGTTGTGACATTCATCGGGTGCAGACATTCATGGTGGTCTGCTGATTTCCTGCCTAGTTGTGACATTCATCGGGTGCAGACATTCATGGTGGTCTGCTGATTTCCTGCCTAGTTGTGACATTCATCGGGTGCAGACATTCATGGTGGTCTGCTGATTTCCTGCCTAGTTGTGACATTCATCGGGTGCAGACATTCATGGTGGTCTGCTGATTTCCTGCCTAGTTGTGACATTCATCGGGTGCAGACATTCATGGTGGTCTGCTGATTTCCTGCCTAGTTGTGACATTCATCGGGTGCAGACATTCATGGTGGTCTGCTGATTTCCTGCCTAGTTGTGACATTCATCGGGTGCAGACATTCATGGTGGTCTGCTAATTTCCTGCCTAGTTGTGACATTCATGGAGTGCAGACATTCATGGTGGTCTGCTGATTTCCTGCCTAGTTGTGACATTCATCGGGTGCAGACATTCATGGTGGTCTGCTGATTTCCTGCCTAGTTGTGACATTCCTCGGGTGCAGACATTCATGGTGGTCTGCTGATTTCCTGCCTAGTTGTGACATTCATCGAGTGCAGACATTCATGGTGGTCTGCCTATTTCCTGCCTAGATTTTCGCTGCCTTCCTGATTCTCATCGTTTTTGTTTTTGTTTATGAGCATCTATTGTCTGAGGTTTTCTATTTTATCCGTGACTTTATTCCTTTATTTATCTGCCTGGGTTGATTATTTATTTGTTTGTATATTTAACTCGTTTGTGGTATTTATTTATCAGATCTATTAGGTGGCATATTTATTTATTTATTTTATTTGTTTTGTTTTATTTGGGTTGCGGTTATGTGTCTAAAGATGCGTAGAATGGACGGAAGATAGCACGATAGAACACTATCTCATATCGTGCAAGACATATGACCAGGAACGTCAGAAACTGATAGACTACTTTCAAGCCAGGGATACCATGATGACAATGAAGGAGTGCCTGCGGACGGACGGAGACAAGGACGTGCAAAAACTGGTCAATCAATTTATAGCAAGAACAGGGAAAGATATATAAACGACAACCACCGAATGAAGAGGACAGTAACCTTCAATCCGTTGAAACAACTAACAGTGATGACGAATAACCAAGGAAAGACCCTTAGGCAACGGAGAAGAGATGCAACGGGTCATACACCAGGATCTATGGGTGGAGACTGAGACACTTATGGAGGTATCGCACGCAGATAAAGACGAATGATTTAATCAAAGTCTTTATCAAAGAACAAAAATGGCGAAATAATACCCTCCAAAGATCAATCAATCAATCAGGTGCCGTCTCCGCAATGAAGGTTGGCTGCATTGGATCTCCAACACTGTCTGTCTCTTGCCTTGACTGTACATTCTGTCAGGTTGATGTTCGTCCATCTCTTTATATTATCCTCCCACTTGTATCGTTGTCTACCGCTTGCTCGCTTGCCCTCAACCTTGCCTTCCAGTATGGTTTTTATAAGAGTATCATGTCTTTTAACGTGGCCAAAATATATCACTCGTCTCCTTTTTATTTCTTTCATCCAAAGATACTTAGCAAGAAAACTGAAGAGTAATCCGATGAAACACAAAAACCAGGAACTAAATGTGAGAAACGAAAATGTGAAGCACGAAAAGGATGTTGAAAATCGAAGCGAAACAAATGAAACGAAATATCACATCAGATGCATGTGTGTACATCGGTATACATATACATAGACAAACAAGAACACAGAACTGATCCAAGACTTTGGTGATCATGTGAGACTGGAACTATGACCACCCACACTTATAGGCATGGCATATGATATATATATATATAGCTGTCATGGGTGGTGCAGATATTGCCCATATTTACTCTCCAAAACCTTGTGTGAGTGTGTGGTTTTTTATTTTGTTTGTTTAATTTTTATTTTAAAGTGATTGAAAATAACGTTTTCCAGTAGTGAATTTGAATAACGAAAACATAAGCATTAGATTGCACGATTTATTGTCTGACATTATTTCGCTGCTTCTCGTCTGTAGAAGTCACGTATTCCCATGATAAAATAAACAGCTCCACATTCTCGTTGTGCAGCACGTATTCCATTGTTGGAATTAACAACTCTTCATCTAGTTATACAGTCCATATTCCAATGTTGGAATCAACAACTCTGCATCTAGTTATGTAGCACATATTCCAATGTTACAATAATCAGCTCAACATTTAGTTATGTAGCACGTATTGCAATGTTGGGATCTACAACTCTACATCTAGTTATGTAGCACATATTCCAATGTTGGAATCAGGAGCTTTACATCTATTTATGTAGCGCGTATTCCAATGTTGGGATCTACAACTCTACATCTAGTTATATAGCACATATTCCAATGTTGGAATCAAGATCTTTACATCTAGTTATGTAGCGCGTATTCCAATGTTGGGATCTACAACTCTACATCTAGTTATATAGCACATGTTCCAATGTTGGAATCAGGAGCTTTACATCTATTTATGTAGCACATATGCCAATGTTCAATTCAACAGCTTTTAATCTAGTTATGTAGCGTGTATTCCAATGTTCAATTCAACAGCTTTTAATCTAGTTATGTAGCGCGTATTCCAATGTTAGAATCAACAGCTCTTCACCAAGCTGGCCTGCTGATGAAATCACTTCAGCGGTATCTAGTCTCATTATTCCGGCTCGCCGTCAAATAATCGATTGAAGACAATGGTATGAAAGTGTGTTTCAGCAACTTGCTGATATGTGGGGATCTGTTAGCCTTTGTGTGGGCTGCCATTGCTAAAACTGGCATAGGTCAACACACTAATGTGTATTGACTGACACTCAAGGGTCAGGTGCGGGCGCCAGGAATGTGTCTACAGGTTACAGGGGATGCTGGTTAATTGTGACTAGACTAGTGCAGGTTAGTTATCCCGGAGTTTTGATTACATGAATGTTTAAGCAGTGATGTGGCAGACACATTCCGGCATTGTAGAAAGTCTGTGAATAATACATCGGGAGGGATGCTTCTAAGGGAGTGCACTTTATTAAAGGCTTTTAGTGTGCAGGTGAGAGGGAGGGCTGTGGAGGAAGGCTACGATGCTTTACCTTGACAACAAGTAGACTGGAGTGTAGGCAACTAAAATAGTAGCCTGGCTGGATCACAGATTTCCACCCAGGTATGCCTTTTCGGTGATTCAATGAGTATGCTCAGGAAGATCGAGATGGGCTCGGCTTGAAGACGGTGGATGGTGTTACTGAGGAAGTCAGACCGATAAAAATTAGTTGAATTTTTGTGTGCCAGGAAATGCGGGTGTGAGATTAAATAAACAAGCTTGCGGGTCGCGCTAAGGTGGACAGCAGGGGAGCAATTGACCAAACTGAAGAACAAGAGGTCAAAACGGGTGCAGCGAGGAACAGACTAAATTGTTCGGTGTACAGTGAGAATAATCTGCTGACTAACTAAACAACTAAAGGTCGCCTTGCCGCCATGACAGACGATAATATGTTACACTGTGCTTAAAACAATCAAATAACTACAATCCATGGCGGTAGCGAATGTGATCGGAAAGACTAACGGTGCGGTACATGTTGGTTCACAATGGGTTCATGGAATCACATGGTCATTTCCACCATCACGCACAATCTGACGCCTCACACGCTCAGTTCTTTTCATTGCCTGGTGCATTGGTTTGACAGCTGTTGGTATTTGTCCCTTGCTGCAAGCATTCACTTGAAGCAGGCAGGCAGAGGCGGATCAACATCCAGTTGGCTTGAGGCATGCGTTAGCTGATCGGTCACATTTATAGATGTCTCTCATCGTCAGAGGCAGCCCGTGGCTACGCTAAATGACAAGTACTTATAACACGTAACTGCTGCCTCTCGCTTTGATTCTGCGACCAGACTAGGCCAGAGATTGAGTTATACCTCTCCATGGCATAAAGCCTGTGCTCAGTTGTAGAGACCATGTGTTTCCCATCCCTCACTGGGCCTGCCTAGTTTACTCCAGAGGAAAAATAAAACCAATACATCTGGAACAAGACAAGCTGCAGAAGCTGCCGGGTCTGTAAAGCAATGCTCCAACTGCCTGTCGGAGCTTCAATCCTAGACCAGTTGCCGACCAAGGCTGAAGGCCTGACATTTATCTTTAGGTCACATTTGCTCACACCAGGATGAGGCTTGTACCCACCCTCCCAATTGTTCTCCTCGTCTGAAGCTGTTGGCACAATTTTTGGTGTTGCGTTTGGTGATGACCGCCCAACATTCGGCGCTAACAGAAAGCAGGTAGCACCATCTACTGACATATGGTGGCTCAGTCATATTTGAGACCTGATACGAGCAGTAGCATAGACAAGTAATACTCGGTAACTTACCATACATGTCATAGGGGGCAGCGAAAGAGACTTGGAGCATGGGGCTGGCTTCTTTATTCCGCACAAAAATCTTCGCTGTATAGTCCAACCAATCATGCACAAGTATAAAGATACAGAAATAAGAACTCTTAAAAGCTGGAAACTATGTATCACAGTCTATATGGGAGATTTACACATAGCACATGGTAGTAGCAATATAAACGGGTTGAGTAGGTCTGCAACCTGTAACAGGTCTAGCAAACCGGTAGTGATCTTACTTGATCCTAGAACAAAAATACTGCTCATGAATCTTGGAGGAAACTGGAGGAAGGCGCTAGTCACAGACGCTGGATCTTAAATAACCCCTCCCCAAGACGCATAACTACATACGTGAAAGACAACAACAACAACACATTCGGCACTTGTTTAAGTTCTATTTTATTTTCTTTATCAAAAATATATTCAATAAAATGGGAGAACACAAGCTTAAATTTATTTAAATCACGTTGTTTCTGGCCATTAGAACTGTTGTATTTGATAAAAGGGCATTGATTTTCTCTTTTCGAGTCACGTGTCAAGAAAACAAAGACCTGTTCCTGTCTGTGTTGCAATTGTCGAGACAGTCTACAGCAGCTGGGATGTTTGGAGTAAATTGATGCTGGGTTTCTTACTCGATGTTTGGGATGGATTGATGCTGGGTTTCTTGTCCATGTTTAGGGTGGATTGATGCTGGGTTTCTTCTCGATGTTTGGAGTGAATTGATGCTGGGTTTCTTCTCGACATTGGGATTGATTGATGCTGGGTTTCTTCTCGATGTTTGGGATTGATTGATGCTGGGTTTCTTGGCCATATTTGGAATGGATTAATGTTGGGCTTCTAGGCTATGTTTGGAGTGGGTTGATGCTGGGTTTTTGGCCATGTTTGGTGTGGAATGATGCTGTGTTTTTTGGCCATGTTTGGAGTGGGTTGATGCTGGGTTTTTCGCCATGTTTGGTGTGGAATGATGCACGGTTTCTCGGTCATGTTTGGAGTGGATTGATACTGGGTTTCTTGGCCATGTTTGGAGTGGATTGATGCAAGGTTTCTTGGCCATATTTGGAGTGGATTGATGCTGGGTTTTATGCCATATTTGGAGTGGATTGATGCTAGGTTTTTTGGCCATATTTGGAGTGGATTGATGCTGGGTTTCTTGGACATGTTTGGAGTGGATTGATGCTGGGTTTCTTGGCCATATTTGGAGTGGATTGATGCTGGGTTTCTTGGCCATATTTGGAGTGGATTGATGCTGGGTTTCTTGGTCATGTTTGGAGTGGATTGATGTTGGGTTTCTTGGCCATATTTGGGGTGGATTGATGCTGGGTTTCTTGGCCATATTTGGAGTGGATTGATGCTGGGTTTCTCGGCCATATTTGGAGTGGATTGATGCTTTGTTTCTTGGTCATGTTTGGAGTGGATTGATGCTGGGTTTCTTGCATGTTTGGAGTGGATTGATGCTGGGTTTCTGGTCATGTTTGGAGTGGATTGATGCTGGGTTTCTTGGCCATATTTGGAGTGGATTGATGCTGGGTTTCTTGGCCATATTTGGAGTGGATTAATGCTGGGTTTCTAGGCCATATTTGGAGTGGATTGATGCGTTGTTTCTTGGTCATGTTTGGAGTGGATTGATACTGGGTTTCTTGGCCATGTTTGGAGTGGATTTATACGGGGTTTCTTGGCCATGTTTGGAGTGGATTGATGCTGGATTTTATGCCATATTTGAAGTGGAATGACGCTGGGTTTCTTGGCCATATTTGGAGTGGATTGATGCTGGGTTTTATGCCATATTTGGAGTGGAATGATGCTGGGTTTTCTGCCATATTTGGAGTGGAATGATGCTGGGTTTTATGCCATATTTGGAGTGGAATGATGCTGGGTTTTATGCCATATTTGGAGTGGTATAATGCTGGGTTCCTTGGCCATGTTTGAAGTGGATTGATGCTGGGTTTCTTGGTCATGTTTGCTGTCAAAGATTTAGTCATTCCTCTCTATTATTATTATTATTATTACTATTATTATTATTATTATTATTATTATTATTATTATTATTATTATAATTGACACCGCAGACAATTCAATTCAATTCAATTCAGTTCAACTTTATTTTAAAAGGTTCACAAATTGGGCTCGCAGGCCCGTCTTACACTTGGCACTTCCAATCACTCATCTTTCGTTCATCAATAGTGCATTATACATTCACATAGGAAGAAAAAAACGTTGTCAAATGAATGTTGTAAACATAAACAATGCAAATTACCATATTATGATTCACATCTCCCACCCACCCACACTTCACCCCACCCACCCACACACCCCCACCCACACACACACACCGGGACACATAATACCCCTCCAACCGACCCATCCCCCTCCCACACACATCTCCCACCCACACACACTTCCCCCACACATTCCCCAACCCACACACGCTCACCCACCGACACAAACATCCCTCACCAACCTATACATCCTCAACCCACCCACCCACACCCCTAAACGACCCATCCCCAACCTCACTTCCCTCGACCACACAGTCCCCACCGACACACACATTCCCCCACCAACCCACACATTCCGCACCCACCCAAACATCCATTATCCACCCAGCCATACACACACATCCTCACCAACATGCATCTACCTAACCACACACACACACACACACACACACACACACACACACACACACACATCTCCCTACCCACATATAAGAGGAGAAAGGACCTAGTTGGTTGGTTGATTGGTTGATTGGTTGGGTGGTTAGTTGGTGGTTGGTTGGGTGGTTCGTTTGTTGGTTTATTGTTTGGCTAGCTGGTTGGTTTGTTTACTGACTGGTTGGCTAGCTGCTTGGTTGGTTCAAGCAAATCCTCTGGAAGACCGCAAGGTTGAGCTTGTCGGTCCTAGTGTGATCAAGAGAAAAAAGAAGGAGGAAGAAGCGGAAGGAGGGAGGGAGGAGAGAGAGAAGAGAAAGAAAAGAATGATTTGAAGTAAGTGATATAAGATAAGTGTGCAGCCTAAAAGTTCGTTCCTCGGTCGAACTCTGCCTACTACACACTACCTTTGATAGTAAAGAAAGATGAAGAGAGAGGAGGAGAAAAAGGAGGGTGAGAGTAAGGGATACGACAGATGTAGGTTCGTGTCTCCGCGTGAGAACAATAGTTAATTACTATTGCACCATCAATGTCTCGTGGTGTATGTTATCAGGTTATAGAAGAGATGTACAGCCTCACAAGGTCTCTAAGCTACTCTACTTATATTACTTCAGACTGACAAGTCGAAATAAAAGGCAACTCAAACATATTTATTTTCTTCTGAACAGTAACAGAGTGACAATCTACAGCATAATCGCAAAGAGTAATCAGTACATGCATTGCAGGCACATCTATGCATAATCGACTCCAATAACAACACAATACCGCATGACGTCACAAGGGGGAGGTAGATAATATAATAAACTATGCAACCAGATGTTAGGGAAATACTACCTACAATCACCTACTAACTGCATGAAGCAAAGAACTAAAGCTAGGATTTCCACCGGCCTTTTGTCTGCCCTGCAGTAACCGTCCTGCAGGCCTATAAGTGGCCCATTTACTTAGTCCGAATACCCATTGATCCATAGATTGATCCATCAATCCATATACCCAGGGAATTAATTCGCTCCCATCCAACTTGTTCAGCGGGTAACTGTTTATTCAGCTATGCCTGGTTTATCCAGGCAACTCCAGTTTACCCAGACAATGTCTGAAACATTATAAAACAATACCCGTGAGAATAAACCTTAGTCTTTCACTACCTTCAAAGTCCTTAACATCTATCGCTTCTTTATCTATACTAGTATTAGTATATCTTAGCCATAACATAAATTAAGAACCTTATTGTAAACACAGTAATCTACCGTCTATATATATTTAACTAACATTATTATCGCCTATTTCCCGACGCGCCGCCTGCAGCCAACATAACCCTAAAAGTATTTAACTATTTACCCGAAGATTTGAACTCGCGGCCTGTACCACGCCAGGCCAACTTAACTACACAACAGCAGAAGCGCGACCTCCTTTCACCTATGTCCAGCGAACAATAGACAACATTCCTTCCTGTGTCCGTCCCGTCTCCGGCCGACGATCCCACCTATTGTCTGGTTGACCTAGTAATCGCTAGTGCCTTGCTATCTTCTTTTGCCGTCTGCTGTGTTTGGTCGCTGTGTTTATATCCTTGCAGTACTGCCATCTCTGCGTATTTAAATGACGTGTTGACCCGCCTAGTTATGATTAATCTCGTAGGCTAATTGCTCAGTTTACATGCACATATACAGTTTATCCACACTCTGCTTATCTAACCGATTGATATGACTCCCAACACTATAGACCAGCCATTTAAATATAGGTAATTTGCAGAACGTCGCATCCAATCCTAATCCTTTGTCGACTGCTCATAATTATTCGGTAAACTTACCTACAGTAGTTTGCTATAGCTCTCTAAACTAAGATACTTGATTATAATATACAATTAAACTAATTAGGTCTAAGTCTTACGTCAACTTACATTCTTCTTCTGCCGTCCCGTTGTCCTTCTGGGTTCCATATTTGAAATATAATTGCTCTCTTCAACTTTTCGTTTGTCGTGGATCTCACTTGACCTTTCCAACCATGTTTGCCATTAATCTCCTGTGTGATTCCGATCGCTGTGTCTCCTGTGTGGTTCCGATCGCAGTGTCTCCCGTGTGGTTCCGATCGCAGTCTGGCTAGTGGTTGTCCTATCTGACGTTAGCCATCATCTGCAACTACTGAGTGCTCTTCTTTAGCCAACAGTCCTTCTCAAATGGCTTGCACGCCATTTTGTGATCCTCGGAATTTGCGTTCCACTCCATCAGATTTATCTATCTGGAATAAATGGTTCACAGATCCTTGACCATCCTACTTTACTTCGGCAGTCCAGACGAAACCGTGATATATGCATCCTTTCCGTCTTTAATACTGCCTCTCCATCTTCCTGGACACTAAACAGCCTGGTATATAGACACCATTGCTGGAGTTCCAAACTCACACTTCCTCCTGGACTGGGCGACCGCCCAGCTCCTCGGCCCTGTTGCTACCGCACTCTTGCTCGTTCCACACTGTCTAAACTGACTGGATCCAACGTATATATCACCTCTTGAGTTGGCGCCTTTCTCGAATCACGTGACCAGGCTTCTCTCACCTCGTGAAAGACTACCCAATCAGTACCTCGCGTACTCTGCTTAATTTGCATACTACCATCATATCATTAACCCAAATCTACATTGTCTCTGAAGTTCATGGTCCTGAGTTCATGTACTTTTCCCGCCACCATAAATTTGGAGTATAGCGTTCCCCTCTGACAGCTAAGGTCACTTCCAATGCCGCCTGTACTCATAAATTATGCTACCCCCAACGTTCACCTGTTGTCCATCTGACAGCTTGAACTCCAAAGTGTACAATACATTTGGCACTCCTCTCCCTTAGAAACTGCTAGCCAACAATAGAGGATGGCCTTGCCGCTATTCGGTCATGCACTCCCGCTCAACCCATGACTATTTTAAAAACAATCCTGGCCCTTGACCTTTGAGGTCCCAAAAATATTCCAGTTTATATTTCCCGGGTAAACTTGAAAAGGCGGTATATGAAAACCAATTTCCATACTGTCTCACTAGCACTGACATTCAGTTCCACTGACCCACAGGCTTGCGTATGTCGGAATGATTGAAGATACTTTACTTTACTCTCGACCCCATAGGAAAGTAGTCGCTTTCTGTACCGTTAGGCCCTATCATCATCATGTGCCATGCTGATAAGCGTGGGCTGCGATATTTCGCCATCTCACACGATTCACCAGAGTCGTAGATCATCTCTGCTGTTCTTGTCTCGACCATGCCATGTGGTCAGGGTATCAAGATATGTATCTCTCTGCCTTCCCTTGCTATTTTTGCCGGTTGTCACTAAGTTTTCTAGGTTATTTATTTTCATAACGTACCGTACCCAATAATCTTTACTGTTTACGTTTAATTTCTTCAGTCAGTTTACAGTTTTCCTTTTTTTTTCTTCTAGTTCTTATAGACAGTCCCATTGGTGCCTTCTCTCCATCCATGATATTCTTTGCATTTCTCCCAGAAACCTCATTCCCACTGTCATTTGATATTTCTCATCTTTTCTGCTCATTGTCCATGCTTCACATCCATTTAACAGTACAGGTTCTATATAGCACTTCAACACTCTTTCCCGTTCCTATTGAAATTCTTTTATTGCTCTATGTTTTCCATCTTACAAATGTCTGTATACACGTGTATTTCCCGTGTGTCTATGGTATTCTTTCTGGATTCAGTTGACGAGCAGACAAGTACATCTCATTGCAGTTACCAGGGTCTTCTAACGAAAACCTTAAAAGTGTGATAGCAATTTCAGTAATCATGCCATTGTTTAGTAACCTATCAATATTGGTGTATAGAGTGTTAAGTACATGACATCACGGTGAAGACGAACTCGGTGACATCATAAGTACAGTTTAAAGATGGCCACCCCACTTTTGACATGCACCAAAGAGGAGCAGCGGTCTGTTATCAGTCCAGCAAGTGTATGAGTGAAGTAGGAAGTTTATAATCAGCGTGACTTCTGTGGCAGACTACACAACCGGGTCAAGCACACCAAGTAGTGACCCCAGAGTCGATTTATCTACAGGAATCCAAGCACTGTATCTGCACTGGAGGACCTACACTGACTACATCGAAAAATGATACATTTGTTTGACCTGTTTTCTCCCCATTATATATTCACGCACCCAAAAGAACAACATTTAAGTGTTTAAATTGAAGTCTCCTCGTACATTGTTATTTGTTTTGTTTATCTTTAGTTTGACGATGAAGCTTTTGTCAACCCAAAGCCAACTCTCGTTATTTTTATGTTGTCTGTGTGAAATATATCTGTTTCCCTGTCTTTGTTGTTGTTGTTGTTGTTGTTGTTGTTGTTGTTGTTGTTGTTGTTGTTGTTGTTTAATTGCATGACGTCGCCGTGGTCGAAAGGATAAAAACGCCCGCTCTCAAATTTCCGGTTCGCTGATTGCGAGGTGGGCGGTTAAATCCCTACGCCACTATTAAATTGGACTTACAAGTTTAATTCTCGCGCAGAAAGCATTAACAAACTGCTGAACGTAAAATTGCCTTGAAAATCAACCTAGTGTTGATCGCAACATCCTTACCAGGACACGGCAATTTGTTTGATTTAATTAATTGTATGTTGGTTGCTATAGAGCAGCACATCCGGTGTCCTGTCTTGTCTGGATGATAAAAAATGATGGTGGTGATCACAATGATAATGATGCTAGTGACCACAATGATGATAATGATGATGATGATGATGATGATGATGATGATGACAACGACGACGACGACGATGATGATGATGATGATGATGATGATGATGATGATGATGATGATGATGATGATGATGATGATGATGATAACGATGATGGCAGCGATAACATCACGCACGTATTTGGATATTTTATTGTGTGAACTGTTTGCTTTGTTGCTGATCTTCAAAGAGAGCAGCAATTCGTACTTTTGTTTGTAAACATGTCTTATTTTTTCTGTTTCTTTCTTTCTTTCTTTCTTTCTTTCTTTCTTGCTTGCTTTCTTTCTTTCTTTGTGTTGTTGTTGCTGTTGTTGTTGTTGTTGTTGTTGTTGTTGTTGTTGTTGTTGTTGTTCTTCTTCTTCTTCTTCTTCTTCTTCTTCTTCTTCTTCTTCTTCTTCTTCTTCTTCTTCTTCTTCTTCTTCTTCTTCTTCTTCTTCTTCTTCTACAAATGATGATAACGATGATGGTAACGATAACCAAGCTGAGATCTCGCTGGGACAATATTTGTTATTACAAAAATAAAAATCTTATATAAAAAAATATAAAAATAAAATAAACCGGCAAATATTAAAAAAAAAAAAAAAGAAGCTAATGACGAACAAACATATTTTTTGGGACACGGATTTATGAAATTTGGCACATGAGCATTATCGAAGGAAAACAAGAGGAACGATTAGAGAAGATGTAATCACAACTATTATAAATAAGTCAATAAATTTTTAATCACCAGGCAGTGTCGTCTTCGCATTGGCGGTTGGTTGTCTGCGATTTGACCACTTCATGTCTTAAATTTATACGATGCATGCACGTAGGCTTTTCCTGGACACCGCCAGGTACAAGAGAAACCAGATCATCAGATGAGATGGCATTCACATCGGCTTCGTCAAGTCTGCTTTGTAAAGTTGTCTACCTGTGAGCAATTGTTGTCTGCCTCGTATGCGCAGTGTATGCGAGGGAGTGTGTATTTGTGTGTTATTGAGTGTATGCATAACTGTGAGAGTGTATGCAAATGATGTAAGTATTATGCAGGTATGTATGTGTGTTTATGTATGTGTTTATCAATTGTGCGTGTGTAGGTGTATCTGCCTGTCTCATAACATGGTAATATGCATTGTTTATGTGTACAAATTCCATTTGACAATTTTTTTTCCCTATGTGAATGTAACATGCAAAATTGATAAATGAACGATGAGTGATTGGAAGGGCCGAATGTAAGACGGGCCTGTGTGCCCAGTTTTTGACGCTTTGAAAATAAAGTTCGTTAGTTCGTTCGTGCGTTCGTTCCTCTCCATTTATAGCTACATCTTTTAGAAAGGGAATGATAACAACCTTACTGTGGTGGTGTTCTTGTTGTTGTAGCTGGTGCTGTTGTTATTGGTGTTTTTATTGGTGTTATTGTTGTTGTTGTTGTTTTGTTGTTGTTGTTGTTGTTGTTTGTGAATCCTCTCCAAGACTAAATCATGTCCCACTCGTTGACGTTCTGGCTGTATGAAGAAGACGAAGAAGAAGAAGAAGAAGAAGAAGAAGAAGAAGAAGAAGAAGAAGAAGAAGAAGAAGAAGAAGAAGAAGAAGAAGAAGAAGAAGAAGAAGAAGAAGAAGAAGAAGAAGAATTAGGAGGAGAAGGAGGAGAGGAGGAAGAGGAGGTGGAGGAAGAGGAGGAGGGGAAGGAGGAAGAGGAGACGGAGAAGCAGCAGCAGCAGCAGACGCAGAAGCAGAAGAAACAATTGTAAGCTTAATCACGTAGATAAATATAACATCCAGGAGCAATTATATCAACTGATGGGAGAGGCACGGCAAAAGATTCAGAGCAGATTAGGTCAGGCAAAGCTGCGTTACAGAAAATAAAAAGTATCTTATGCAATAAGTGGATATCACTGATTGTCAGTAAATGAATACTTAAATGTTATGGAACCTGTCTTTCTGTATGACAGTGAATCATGGCTGGAGAATGAACAACATAGGAAGAGCTTAGAAGCAACAGAGGCATGGTTCCTGAGACGAATGTTGCCTTACCTTGAACTGCCAGAGTAACTACGACTGTCTGGAAGAGGCCAATGAAAGTAGAGCATTATATACTACTGTAAGAAAGAGACAAATAGCGTTCTTTGGTCATGTGATGAGAAGAGAGACATTCTTTGGTCATGTGATGAGAAGAGAGACATTCTTTGGTCATGTGATGAGAAGAGAGGTATTCTTTGGTCATGTGATGAGAAGAGAGACATCCTTTGGTCATGTGATGAGAAGAGAGGTATTCTTTGGTCATGTGATGAGAAGAGAGGTATTCTTTGGTCATGTGATGAGAAGAGAGACATTCTTTGGTCATGTGATGAGAAGAGAGACATTCTTTGGTCATGTGATGAGAAGAGAGACATTCTTTGGTCATGTGATGAGAAGAGAGGTATTCTTTGGTCATGTGATGAGAAGAGAGACATTCTTTGGTCATGTGATGAGAAGAGAGGTATTCTTTGGTCATGTGATGAGAAGAGAGGTATTCTTTGGTCATGTGATGAGAAGAGAGACATTCTTGGTCATGTGATGAGAAGAGAGACATTCTTTGGTCATGTGATGAGAAGAGAGACATTCTTTGGTCATGTGATGAGAAGAGAGGTGTTCTTTGGTCATGTGATGAGAAGAGAGGTATTCTTTGGTCATGTGATGAGAAGAGAGGTATTCTTTGGTCATGTGATGAGAAGAGAGGTATTCTTTGGTCATGTGATGAGAAGAGAGGTATTCTTTGGTCATGTGATGAGAAGAGAGGTATTCTTTGGTCATGTGAGGAGAAGAGAGGTATTCTTTGGTCATGTGATGAGAAGAGAGGTATTCTTTGGTCATGTGATGAGAAGAGAGGTATTCTTTGGTCATGTGATGAGAAGAGAGGTATTCTTTGGTCATGTGATGAGAAGAGAGGCATTCTTTGGTCATGTGATGAGAAGAGAGGTATTCTTTGGTCATGTGATGAGAAGAGAGGTATTCTTTGGTCATGTGATGAAAAGAGAGACATTCTTTGGTCATGTGATGAGAAGAGAGGTATTCTTTGGTCATGTGATGAGAAGAGAGGCATTCTTTGGTCATGTGATGAGAAGAGAGGTATTCTTTAGTCATGTGATGAGAAGAGAGGTATTCTTTGGTCATTCGATGAAAAAAGAGACATTCTTTGGTCATGTGATGAGAAGAGAGGCATTCTTTGGTCATGTGATGAAAAGAGAGACATTCTTTGGTCATGTGATGAAAAGAGAGACATTCTTTGGTCATGTGATGAAAAGAGAGACATTCTTTGGTCATGTGATGAGAAGAGAGGCATTCTTTGGTCATGTGATGAACAGAGAGACATTCTTTGGTCATGTGATGAGAAGAGAGGCATTCTTTGGTCATGTGATGAAAAGAGAGACATTCTTTGGTCATGTGATGAGAAGAGAGGCATTCTTTGGTCATGTGATGAAAAGAGAGGCATTCTTTGGTCATGTGATGAAAAGAGAGGCATTCTGTGGTCATGTGATGAAAAGAGAGACATTCTTTGGTCATGTGATGAAAAGAGAGGCATTATTTGGTCATGTGATAAAAAGAGAGGCATTATTTGGTCATGTGATGAGAAGAGAGGTATTCTTTGGTCGTATGATGAAAAGAGAGACATTTTTTGGTCGTGTGATGAAAAGAGAGACATTCTTTGGTCATGTGATAAAAAGAGAGGCATTATTTGGTCATGTGATGAGAAGAGAGGTATTCTTTGGTCATGTGATGAGAAGAGAGGTATTCTTTGGTCGTATGATGAGAAGAGAGGCATTCTTTGGTCATGTGATGAGAAGAGAGGCATTATTTGGTCATGTGATGAGAAGAGAGGCATTCTTTGGTCATGTGATGAGAAGAGAGGCATTATTTGGTCATGTGATGAGACGAGAGGTATTCTTTGGTCATGTGATGAGAAGAGAGGCATTCTTTGGTCATGTGATGAGAAGAGAGGTATTCTTTGGTCATGTGATGAGAAGAGAGGCATTCTGTGGTCATGTGATGAGAAGAGAGGCATTCTTTGGTCATGTGATGAGAAGAGAGGTATTCTTTGGTCATGTGATGAGAAGAGAGGTATTCTTTGTCCATGTGAAGAGAAGAGAGGCATTCTTTGGTCATGTGATAAGAAGAGAGGCATTAGAAAACATCGCGAGGATTGGAAAAGTCAGTGGCAAAAGAAACAGACGCAGACCGAGCTGGATGGACTGAGATGATGCCATGAAGGAAGATATTCAACAGAGTTGATCCAGAACACCAACGTCTGAGATCTGCTGAGAGACATGAACGCCTACGCTAGTTGACAAGGCACATGCAGATGATGATTTGTGTGCTCATTCTCTCACTCATTTCCCGGTTCATCCATTCCCACATGCAGTTATTTACTTAATCTATCACAACGATTTCTTACGTACCATGCCCTCCCCAGTCAGCTACCAGCAATCGAAGATGCAATAACTCTAGGGCGATCATAACCCCCGGGAGTCGAGCTGCCATATTGTAGTTCATGCCATCATGGTGTTGGTGCCCGGATCGATAAATCTCAGCAATCGATACCCACTCCATGGTGTTATCAATACTAGATGGGGGACGAGCCCACTGCACATACTTGTCCCCCGTGTCTCTTTTATGGCCGTATCGATGCTAGGGAATGATTTTGTTATGAAATTTGATACTTTGAGATCGATTGTGTGTTGATAATATCGTTCAAGTTACCGACTTTTCTGAGTGAACGGACAATAATGAGCTTAGTGGGATTTTGTTACTGTTGTATTTTTATTATCTTCCTGATATAGAGCATTCTTCTTTTTGTTGTTGTTGTTGTTGTTGTTGTTGCTGTTGTTGTTGTTGTTGTTGTTGTTGTTGTTGTTGTTCTTCTTCTTCTTCTTCTTCTTCTTCTTCTTCTTCTTCTTCTTCTTCTTCTTCTTCTTCTTCTTCTTCTTCTTCTTCTTCTTCTTCTTCTTCTTTTTCTTCTTCTTCTTCTTCTTCTTCTTCTTCTTCTTCTTCTTCTTCTTCTTCTTCTTCTTCTTCTTCTTCTTCTTCTTCTTCTTCTTCTTCTTCTTCTTCTTCTTCCCTTCCTCCTCTTTCTACTTTGTCCTCTTTCTTCTTCAACCTCCTCATCCTCCTCCTCATCCTCCTCCTCTCTTCCACTTCTTCTTCTTCTTCTTCTTCTTCTTCTTCTTCTTCTTCTTCTTCTTCTTCTTCTTCTTCTTCTTCTTCTTCTTCTTCTTCTTCTTCTTCTTCTTCTTCTTCTTCTTCTTCTTCTTCTTCTTCTTCTTCTTCTTCTTCTTCTTCTTCTCTTATTCCTCTTTCTACTTTGTCCTCATTCTTCTTCAACCTCCTCATCCTCCTCCTCTCTTCTTCTTCTTCTTCTTCTTCTTCTTCTTCTTCTTCTTCTTCTTCTTCTTCTTCTTCTTCTTCTTCTTCTTCTTCTTCTTCTTCTTCTTCTTCTTCTTCTTCTTCTTCTTCTTCTTCTTCTTCTTCTCTTCCTTCCTCTTTCTACTTTGTCCTCATTCTTCTTCAACCTCCTCATCCTCCTCCTCTCTTCCACCACCACTTCTTCTTCTTCTTCTCTTCCTCCTGATTCTTTTCCTTCACCTCTTCCTTCTCTTAAATGCTCAAAGCAAAGGTAACTGGTTATGCTCTAACACACCCTCTTCACAAGCTTGACTTGTTCCTACTGCACTGCCATTATGTGACCTCTTCCCGATCGATACCGATATGTTATGTGGAACAGCCTATAACCGCCAGGTGTGCCCTGATGTGAGCCGATTGTAGGCTATAAATGTTTACAGCCACCTGAGTGTTGCATTTCACTCGGAGATATTTGATTAATGTCTTCGGCTTAGTTATTTGTGTTGCTGACTCACAAATAAACATACAGCAGACAGACAGACAGACAGACACACACACACACACACACACAGGCAGACAGACAGGCAAACAGGCAGGCAGACAGATAGGCAGATCTTAACACGGTCACTCAATTTAATATTCACAGACTACCACACTTTCACATACACACATTGATAACTGTCATGAGAATCCACACAAATGGAAAAATACGTTATACATACGCATTGCACACCTTAAAGTATATTAAATAAATACATAATATATAATAATAATATATAATAATAATATAATAATACATAATATAATATATATACATAGTATACACAAATATATGGAAGGCTATTAACTTGCTAACCAATATGAAACGCCCTACAGAATCAGCAATACCAAATTCTATAACATGCGATGAATTCAGTTGGTTCTTTCAATCAGAAATAGAGAATCTAATTCTTCGATACCAGACTCATCGTGTAATTTAAGTTCACTGGCATCATTCTGTGAGAAGTGCACCAGAAATATTCCCGCTGAGATTCCCTTAATGTCTGTTGCAGACGTTTATAAATATCTCTTAAACCTCAAATCAACAAATTCACACGGCCTAGAAGGTATCAGTAATAGAATTCTTTGTTGTGCAGCACCAGTCATTAGTGAGTCCTTAACGTTCATATATAACCAGTGCCTGGCCAAAAACTACTTTCCATCTGCATTTAAAATAGCTAAAGTGTTTATTTAATTAACAACGATCTAATAATTAACAGTCAATCTGGGTTTCGACCTAAATATTCTTGCCATAGTGCTCTAACAAAAATGACCGATAACTGGCACTTAAACATCAACAACGGTAGAATTTGTGGAGCGGTGTTTGTAGACTTTAAAAAAGCTTTTGATATGGTAGATCACGATATTTTAATTAGAAAACTAAAACAAATGAAGACAAGCACCAACATGGTGAACATAATCACGTCATTTCTATCCGACAGACAACAAGTCGTGTCCTTCAACAACTGTCTATCAAGACCCACACAGCTTAATATTGGTGTACCTTAGGGCTCAATACTAGGTCCGCTGCTTTTTGCAGTTTATATTAATGATCTTCCTTTATATATCAATACAACTTGTGATCTATTTGCAGATGACTGTACTATATATACTAGTCAAGAAAACCGTAGTGAATTAGAGAATTCTTTACAAAAGGAACTTGATAATCTTACTAGATGGAGCAATGAAAACCGCATGCAAATTAACATCGACAAAACCAAATCCATGTTAATAACGACCAGACAAAAACTACAGACACTAGCCATAACTGGAGCACCGCTCGAACTCCGCTTGGGCTCGTTACCTATAGTTAATGTGAACGAACATAACACACTAGGTCTTTTAATTGACAGCCATTTGAGCTGGAGCCCTCATGTTCACGTTCTTACCAAGAAAATAGCACAACAAGTTTACCAACTTGCTAAAATTCAGCACTTCCTGGACGAAAGCAGACGAAAAATATTCTATACATGCTATATCCAATCACACCTCGATTACTGTTCCACAGTTTGGGATGGTTGCCTCTAAATCAAATCTAAAACGACTATGTTCTCTACAAAACCGCGCTATTCGTCTGGTTTCTGCCACAAAGCACGTTGAAAGTAATAATTTATACAGTCATCTAAGACTTCTACCACTTCGAAAGCGCTTCCTTTTTAACAAAGCCAAATTAGTGAATACAATTATATCTCAAAATACTCCAGAGTATCTTCTGCCGCTGATTCAATCTAATGCAATGAACAGCAAGCGCCTAAATTTGCTACATGTCTCAAAGTCTAGATTGGACCTATACAAAACATGTTTCGCCTATTCTGGTGCTCACTTATGGAATGATCTTCCTCCAGATATGAAAACTCCAATGAGTCCCTACACATTTAACCGAAAACTCTTTCAATACTTAATCCATACCGACTATATGCCACCATAATTCAATTACTGGTATAATTGTTCATTATAGTTGTTCATTATAATTGTTTAACTATAATTGTTCACTGTGTGTGTGTGTGTGTGTGTGTGTGTGTGTGTGTGTGTGTGTGTGGGGAGAGAGAGAGAGAGAGAGAGAGAGAGAGAGAGAGAGAGAGAGAGAGGGAGATAGAGAAAGTGGGTGCTAGAGAGAGTGAGAGAGTGAATGTGTATGTGCGCACGTGCGTGCGTGTGGGTGGAGAGAGTGTTTGAGCGAGAAATGGTGCGGGAATGTGTCAGTGCATGCATTCTTACGTGTATGTGTGAGAGTGAGTGAGGGAGTGTGTGCGTGCGTGCATTCATGTGTATGTGTGAGAGAGTGTGATTGAGAGAGTGAGTGTTGTGTGTGTGTGTGAACGATTGTGTGTGAGAGAGTAAGTGAGTGAATGAGTGAGTGAGGAGTGAATAAGTGAGAGAGTGAGTGTGTGTGAGTGAGTGAATGAGTGTTAGTGTGTGTGTGTGTGTGTGTGTGTGTGTGTGTGTGTGAGAGAGAGAGAGAGAGAGAGAGAGAGAGAGTAAAAGAGTGAGTGAGTGCGCTAGGGTAAGTGAAACATTGAGTGATAGCGTGAGGGTGTGTGTCTGTCTGTGTATGAGTGTGAGAGAGAGAGAGAGTAAGAGAGTTAGAGATAAAGTGAATGAAGATTGACGGAGTGAATGAATGGGGGAAGTAGTGAGTGTGTGTGTGTGTGTGAGAGAGAGAGAGAGAGAGAGAGAGAGAACGAGAGAGAGAGAGATAGAGAGAGAGAGAGAGAGAGAGAGAGAGAGAGAGAGAGAGTTGATGTGTTTGTGTGTGGGAGCTCGCGCATGCGAGTGAGTGTGTATATATGAATATGGAATAGAGAGAAAAAGCAGCGGCTGCAGCAGGATATAACAATATGAAATGGGAACAAATCTTCTTCTTCTTCAGCATTCCGAGCCATTGAGGTTCTTTGCTGCAAATACAATCTGTCTCCATTCGTCTCTCTGGTGGACCTTCTCTTGCCAGTCGTTGATTCCAAGTGCTTGTAGGTCTGTATGTATATTATCTCTCCACCGCCTTCTTGGTCTACCTCGGGGTCTACGGTCATTTATTTCCTGAGTGTAAGCGAGTTTTGTTTCCCTATTATCTTCCATTCTTTCTATATGCCCCAGCCATTGTAGTCTATTAGCCTTCATGATACCAGTGATTAGCGGGGACTTAAACAAATCATAAATGTCTTTGTTACTTCTTCTTTTCCACTCTCCACTTTGTGTATCCCTAATGGGTCCAAAGATGCGTCTTAAAATTTTGTTCTCAAAGGTTTGTAACAAGGCTTCGTCTCCTTTCGTTGTACTCCAGGTTTCAGAGCCATACAGCACAACTGGTCTGATCAGTGTTTTGTATATTGTGATTTTGGTGTTACGAGATAGCGCCTTTGATTTTAGTAGATGTTGTAGTGCATAGTATATCTTATTTCCAGAGTTGATTCTAGTTTGTATTTCTTCCCTTATGATGTTGGAGCAGTTGAAGATTGTACCCAGGTATTTGTATGTTTCCGTTCTTTTAATGGTCATATTATCTATTTGTATGTGGCCAGAGTTTTTAGCCATTCCGTCTCTTGAAATTACCATATATTCTGTCTTATCTTGGTTGATAACCAGCCCCATCTGTTGGGCTTTTTCCTTTAAGTGAGTCAATATTTCTAATGTCTTTTGTTCACTTTGTCCTATAATATCTATATCATCTGCATAACCAAGCAGCTTGGATGTTCCTCCAATATCACATTCCTCCTTTACCTTCCTTACAACTTTCTCTAGAGCCAGATTGAAGAGTAGCGGCGATAGTGCATCACCCTGTTTCAAGCCAGATGTTATTTGGAATGGGAACAAATAGGTATTTTAAATTCCTGCGAGAAAAGAAACGAACTAAACATTAACAAACGTTGCACATACCTTACAAGGAGATCCACGTGTCGCGAAATACAGGTGAAAAATCCGAAATCAGAAGCACTCAATAAATATAATAAAAATGAATAATAAAATAAGATAAAATAGAATACACACGAACGCATACAATAGACACACAGACGTTTCGATTCTAAGAATCTTTGTCAATGACAACACAGATAAACAACGACAGAAACACAAGCACACAACCTATCACTTATGATGCACAAACTGATATTTATGAGGGCAAATATGTCAGAGACGGTGTGGTGGAGAGATGACATAGTCCGTCTGTCAGCAGGCATGATCGGCTACAGGTCGGTAAACATGAAATAATGGATATATAGACTAAAAAACTGACAACAGGAACACGGACGATGAGAAGGGGTAGCAGCCAGGAAATTAAATGATATGGAATAGAGAGAAAAAGCAGCGGCTGCAGCAGGATATAACAATATGAAATGGGAACAAATAGGTATTTTAAATTCCTGCGAGAAAAGAAACGAACTAAACATTAACAAACGTTGCACATACCTTACAAGGAGATCCACGTGTCGCGAAATACAGGTGAAAAATCCGAAATCAGAATCACTCAATAAATATAATAAAAATGAATAATAAAATAAGATAAAATAGAATACACACGAACGCATACAATAGACACACAGACGTTTCGATTCTAAGAATCTTTGTCAATGACAACACAGATAAACAACGACAGAAACACAAGCACACGACCTATCACTTATGATGCACAAACTGATATTTATGAGGGCAAATATGTCAGAGACGGTGTGGTGGAGAGATGACATAGTCCGTCTGTCAGCAGGCATGATCGGCTACAGGTCGGTAAACATGAAATAATGGATATATAGACTAAAAAACTGACAACAGGAACACGGACGATGAGAAGGGGTAGCAGCCAGGAAATTAAATGATATGGAATAGAGAGAAAAAGCAGCGGCTGCAGCAGGATATAACAATATGAAATGGGAACAAATAGGTATTTTAAATTCCTGCGAGAAAAGAAACGAACTAAACATTAACAAACGTTGCACATACCTTACAAGGAGATCCACGTGTCGCGAAATACAGGTGAAAAATCCGAAATCAGAAGCACTCAATAAATATAATAAAAATGAATAATAAAATAAGATAAAATAGAATACACACGAACGCATACAATAGACACACAGACGTTTCGATTCTAAGAATCTTTGTCAATGACAACACAGATAAACAACGACAGAAACACAAGCACACGACCTATCACTTATGATGCACAAACTGATATTTATGAGGGCAAATATGTCAGAGACGGTGTGGTGGAGAGATGACATAGTCCGTCTGTCAGCAGGCATGATCGGCTACAGGTCGGTAAACATGAAATAATGGATATATAGACTAAAAAACTGACAACAGGAACACGGACGATGAGAAGGGGTAGCAGCCAGGAAATGACGCACAGACGGACGGACATACAGAAAGATGGACATTAGACAGACATACAGGCAGTTAGACAGACAGACGTGACTTTCCTACAAACATATGCTCAACAAACAACATTGCAGCTGATACTGCCCATCACTAATCTGAGCCAAACGCTCATGTTGATCACAGCCGTCATTGTTCGCATTTCTTCTCTTCCGTGTGTCCGGATGACCTCAAGATTTCGACATTGTTGTATTCATCTCGGCCTGTGTTGGCTGACATACACAGATGTGAATTGGCATTGATTTGCACTCGTTTCATGTCTGATTATCTCATAACAATAATTCTGATTGTGTTTTTATTGTGAATGGAGTTGGTGCAGCTAGTGGTGTGAACGAACACTTGCATGGATCCAACAATTTTTGAGTGTAGATTGTATGGATCGCCATTGTATTTGTAGCCTAAGAGTCTTGGTGGCGAAGTGGTTACGGGTCCTGCCTCGCGCCCCGGGGGTACTGGGTTCGATTCTGGCCTTCGTCGTTCGTTTCACGAGTGCATTTTCTCGGAGATTCCTGGGGATCGTCCCTGGAGCTATGGAGTTGTGCTCTATCCGACGTTTTCAGCAACCTGCCCTGCGGAAAGCGACCGAGCCATATGGGATTAAACCGGGTGCAATGAAGTCGATCCTATAGCCTATTTAACTTGTTTTGCAGCTGTTGCGTGATACTTGGTGGGCAAATACAAACAACTGACATGATGCTGAAGACACCATCTTGCTAAAATCAAGATAGTATGTAATACACAGGCATGAATTATACGGTGGTTCTAGAAAGTCGGGAACCATCCAGATCTTTAATAAGAATAAAACAGATAACGGTAACCAGATTAGAGAAAATAGTAGCAGACAGTAAAGATTTATTGGACACGTTATGAGAACAATTCAGCTAGAAAACTTAGTGACAACTAGCAAGAGTGAGGGTGAAAGAACAAGGGGAAGACAGAGAAGTAAATACCTGGATGACTTGGCCAAGTGCGATAGTCGAGATAAGAACACAGAGATGATCCACGACTCTCGTGATCGTGTGAGATGGCGAGCCATGGCCGCCCACTGCTTATCGGCATGACACATGATGAAAGTTCATATTTAGTAAGATATTGACTATATTACCCATCGTGTACACATCAGTCTATAAACTTATGAGGCCAGTCTATAAACTTATGAGGCCAGTCCATAAACTTATGAGGCCAGTCTATAAACTTATGAGGCCAGTCTATAAACATGAGGCCAGTCTATAAACTTATGAGGCCAGTCTATAAACTTATGAGGACAGTCCATAAACTTATGAGGCCAGTCTATAAACTTATGAGGCCAGTCTATAAACTTATGAGGACAGTCCATAAACTTATGAGGACAGTCCATAAACTTATGAGGCCAGTCTATAAACTTATGAGGCCAGTCTATAAACTTATGAGGACAGTCCATAAACTTATGAGGCCAGTCTATAAACTTATGAGGCCAGTCTATAAACTTATGAGGACAGTCCATAAACTTATGAGGCCAGTCTATAAACTTATGAGGCCTGTCTATAAACATGAGGCCAGTCTATAAACCTGAGGTCAGTCTATAAACTTATGAGGCCAGTCTATAAACATGAGGCCAGTCTATAAACATGAGGTCAGTCTATAAACTTATGAGGCCAGTCTATAAACATGAGGCCAGTCTATAAACATGAGGTCAGTCTATAAACTTATGAGGCCAGTCCATAAACTTGTGAGGTCAGTCTGTAAACTTATATGAGGCCAGTATATAAACTGAGGCCAGTCTATAAACTTATGAGGCCAGTCCATAAGCATATGAGGCCAGTCTATAAACATATGAGGCTAGTCTATAAACGTATGAGGCCAGTCTATAAACGTATGAGGCTAGCACCATATATGCAATACGTCTCAAGGTGAGTAATTGGCTTCTTTATCAATTTGAGACATCCCAGAAAAGGATCATCCCCACCTGTACAAATACAGTCAAGGGGGTAACGCAGTTTTGGGTGCGTAGAGACATCAAGTAGTTAGGTGTGTAGATAACACGAGTCCTGTACTTCATCGCAGATCAACAGATTAAATGGTTTGGTCACCTCACAAGAATGCCCTGGAGCCGCCTGTTTCAAAAAGCAACATTGAAGAAATATAATGAATACAGACAACGGTGAAGAGCACGTACAAAATAGAGTGATGATTTCAAGAACAGCCTTAGGGAAATTGATACCAACTTAAAAGAGCATTATACAGGACGCATGAAAGATCTTTAAATCTCCAGTCCTACCAACCCCCCACCCTCCAACACTTCACAGAGGTAAATTGAGGAGGAACAGACAAAGAAGATAGCATGAGATCGGAAATGTATCACATTGATAAAGAGGATAACAGTCCTTTACAAACTGCAGTTTATTAAACGAAGAACATCTTCTGAATGAAGTCGCTGTCATTGCAGGTTAGACAACAGAATTCTTGTATATTACATAATCGTTCTAACACTTGGCTCTCTGAATTCTTGACAATTTATAAATAAACGACATTCAGAAAGAAAGAAAGAAAGAAAGAAAGAAAGAAAGAAAGAAAGAAAGAAAGAAAGAAAGAAAGAAAGAAAGAAAGAAATGCCATGTTTACAAACAAAAGTGCAAATTACCACTCGCTGATGCAATTGAAGGTCTGCAACACAACAAACGGTGTATATGTTCGGCCGATAACATATGCAAATATGTGCATTATGCATGACACGGGCAACGAAGATGGGGTAGAGATTACAGGCCTGCGCAAGCATGATACATTTTTGACAACCTGCTACAGGATCTGACTGTCAGGAGCCTGGCATGTTTCATTAAGGTTTTGTTAGAAAGCACATTGTTCGTGTTGGTGTGTTGTGTGTGTGGCATTGACAGACGTGGGGAGATGATTTCTGAGTCTGTTTGTTTTGTATGTGTGGTTAAAATAATTGGGCGTGTCCGTTTGTTTTCCAGGATGGCATATTTTGGGCTTTAGTGTTTGGACTATATTTACCTTGTTAGGGTGGCGGACGAGGAGTGCTGTTTGAATAATGTGTTTACCCAGAGAAATCAAAGCTTGGTTATCGTTACTATCATCGATATCATCATTTATTGAAGAAAAAGAAGAAGAAGAAGAAGAAGAAGAAGAAGAAGAAGAAGAAGAAGAAGAAGAAGAAGAAGAAGAAGAAGAAGAAGAAGAAGAAGAAGAAGAAGAAGACGAAGGAGGAAGAGTAGGAGGAGGAGGAGGAGGAGGAGGTTCACTGCTATTTGTCTAATTCTCTCCAGTGAGCTCCACATTGATTCACTGGTATTTGTCTAGTTCTCTCCATGAGCTCCACAATGGCTCACTGGTATTTGTCTAGTTCTCTCCATGAGCTGCACATTGGCGATTATGTTATACCTGCATGTTACTTTACGATCAAATTCTGGCAGTTATGAGTTACTTGTTTATTAAATAACTGAAAATAGAAAGTTATTTGTTTATTATAAAATAGGGATAGAGTCGTTAGACACTCGACTACCACAAAATAGATAGCTGTGAGTTACTTGCCTATTATACTGGGGATCACAGGATAGTTAGCTATTATAAAATGCGCTGTCCAGTTACTATATTATTATGGAAGTGAGTGGTGAGTTATTTCACTACTATAAAAGTGAGTGGTCAGATATTTCACTACTATAAAAGTGAGTGGATATATATTTTACTAGTATTAAAAGTGGTGAGATATTTCACTATTTTATAAGAGAGTGCTGAGTTATTTCACTATTTTAAAAGTGAGTGGTGAGATATTTTACTATTTTGACAGTGAGTGGTGAGATATTTCACAATTATAACAGTGAGTTTTGAGTTATTTCACCATTATAAAAGTGAGTGGTTAGATATTTCAGATATTTCACTATTCTAAAAGTGAGTGGTGAGTTATTTCACTGTTATAACAGTGAGTGGTGAGTTATTTCACTGTTTTAACAGTGAGTGGTGAGTTATTTCCCTATTATAAAAGTGAGTGGTGAGTTATTGTATTATTATAAAAGTGAGTGTTGAGTTATTGTATTATTATAAAAGTGAGTGGTGAGTTATTGTATTATTATAAAAGTGAGTGGTGAGTTATTTCACTGTTATAACAGTGAGTGGTGAGTTATTTCACTGTTTTAACAGTGAGTGGTGAGTTATTTCCCTATTATAAAAGTGAGTGGCGAGATATTTCACTATTATAAAAGTGAGTGGTGAGTTATTGTATTATTATAAAAGTGAGTGGTGAGTTATTGTATTATTATAAAAGTGAGTGGTGAGTTATTGTATTATTATAAAAGTGAGTGGTGAGTTCTTTCACTGTTATAACATGTGAGTGGTGCGTTATTTCACTGTTTTAACAGTGAGTGGTGAGTTATTTCCCTATTATAAAAGTGAGTGGCGAGATATTTCACTATTATAAAAGTGAGTGGTGAGTTTATTGTATTATTATAAAAGTGAGTGGTGAGTTATTGTATTATTATAAAAGTGAAGTGGCGAGTTATGTATTATTATAAAAGTGGAGTGGTGAGTTATTGTATTATTAAAAGAGTGGTGAGTTATGTATTATTATAAAAGTGAGTGGTGAGTTATTGTATTATTATAACAGTGAGTGGTGAGTTATTGTTATATATACAAGTGAGTGGTGAGTATTGATTATTATAAAAGTGAGTGGTGAGTTATTGTATTATTATTAACAGTGAGTGGTGAGTTATTGTATTATTATAAATGTGAGTGGTGAGTTATTGTATTATTATAAAAGTGAGGGCGAGTTATTGTATTATTATAACAGTGAGTGGTGAGTTATTGTATATTATAAAAGTGAGTGGTGAGTTTATTGTATTATTATAAACGTGAGTGGTGAGTTATTGTATTATTATAAAAGTGAGTGGTGAGTTATTGTATTATTATAAAAGTGAGTGGTGGTTATGGTATTATTATAAAGTGAGTGGTGAGTTATTGTATTATTATAAAGTGAGTGGTGAGTATTGTATTATAACAGTGAGTGGTGAGTATTGTATTATTATAAAAAGTGAGTGGTGAGTTATTGTATTATTGTAAAAGTGAGTGGTGATTATTGATATTATATAACAGTGAGTGTGAGTTATTGTATATTATAACAGTGAGTGGTGAGTTATGTATATTATAAAAGTGAGTGGTGAGTATTTATATATTATAACAGTGAGTGGTGAGTTATGGTATTATTATTATAACAGTGAGTGGTGAGTATTGTATTATTATAACAGTGAGTGGTGAGTTATGTATTATTATAACAGTGAGTGGTGAGTATTGTATTATTATAACAGTGAGTGGTGAGTTATGTATTATTATAACAGTGAGGGTGAGTTATTGTATTATATAACAGGGAGTGGTGAGTTATTGTATTATTATAACAGTGAGTGGTGAGTATTTGTATTATTATAAAAGTGAGTGGGAGTTATTGTATTATTATAAAAGTGAGTGGTGAGTTATTGATTATTATAAAAGTGAGTGGCGAGTTATTGTATTATTATAAAAGTGAGAGGTGAGTATTGTATTATTATAAAAGTGAGTGGTGAGTTATTGTATTATTATAAAAGTAGTGGTGGTTATTGTTATCATTATAACAGTGAGTGGTGAGTTATTGATTATTATAAAAAGTGAGTGGTGAGGTATTGTATATTATAAAATTGAGTGGTGAGTTATTGTGTTATTATACAGTGAGTGGTGAGTTATTGTTATTATAAAAGTGAGTGGTGAGTTATTGATTTATAAAAGTGAGTGGCGAGTTATTGTATTATTATAAAAGTGAGTGGTGAGTTATTGTATTATAAAAGTGAGTGGTGAGTTATTGTATTATTATAAAAGTGAGTGGTGAGTTATTGTATTATTATAAAAGTGAGTGGTGAGTTATTGTATTATTATAAAAGTGAGTGGTGAGTTATTGTATTATTATAAAAGTGAGTGGTGAGTTATTGTATTATTATAAAGTGAGTGGTGAGTTATTGTATTATAACAGTGAGTGGTGAGTTATTGTATTATTATAAAAGTGAGTGGTGAGTTATTGTTTATTGTTAAAGTGATGCGTGAGGTTATTGTATTATTATAACAGTGAGTGGTGAGTTATTGTATTATTATAAAAGTGAGTGGTGAGTTATTGTATTATTATAACAGTGAGTGGTGTGTTATTGTATTATTATAACAGTGAGTGGTGAGTTATTGTATTATTATAAAATGGTTGTGAGTTATGTTTATTATAAAAGTGAGTGGTGATTATTGTATTATTTATAACAGTGAGTGGTGAGTTATTGTATTATTATAACAGTGAGTGGTGAGTTATTGTATTATTATAAACAGTGAGTGGTGAGTATGTATTATTATAACAGTGAGTGGTGAGTTATTGTATTATTATAAAGTGGTGGGAGTTATTGTATTATTATAACAGTGAGTGGTGAGTTATTGTATTATTATAAAAGTGAGTGGTGAGTTATTGTATTATTATAACAGTGAGTGGTGAGTTATTGTATTATTATAAAAGTGAGTGGTGAGTTATTGTATTATTATAACAGTGAGTGGTGAGTTATTGTATTATTATAACAGTGAGTGGTGAGTTATTGTATTATTATAACAGTGAGTGGTGAGTTATTGTATTATTATAACAGTGAGTGGTGAGTTATTTCCTATTATAAAAGTGAGTGGCGAGATATTTCACTATTATAAAAGTGAGTGGTGAGTTATTGTATTATTATAAAAGTGAGTGGCGAGTTATTGTATTATTATAAAAGTGAGTGGTGAGTTATTGTATTATTATAAAAGTGAGTGGTGAGTTATTTCACAGTTATAACAGTGAGTGGTGAGTTATTTCACTGTTTTAACAGTGAGTGGTGAGTTATTTCCCTATTATAAAAGTGAGTGGCGAGATATTTCACTATTATAAAAGTGAGTGGTGAGTTATTGTATTATTATAAAAGTGAGTGGTGAGTTATTGTATTATTATAAAAGTGAGTGGTGAGTTATTGTATTATTATAACAGTGAGTGGTGAGTTATTGTATTATTATAAAAGTGAGTGGTGAGTTATTGTATTATTATAAACGGAAGTTGACAGCTACTCGCTTTGAACCGAAGCGGAGTGCATACATGTGCTACTACGTGCCCAGGTTCAGAGAGGAAGTGGCGGGTTCAATCTTCACACGGGTCGGTTAGACTAAAATATTGACTTTCGTCCTTGATTTTGGGGACGTAAATTACAAGTACCTCAGAAGTCAGAGTGAGTTCGCATGATGGAGAGGAACAATAGTAATAGGTAAAGCTAACCACCACGCAAACATCAGCCCAATGCATTAGAAGTAGTAGCGTGTGTATGGATTGCACATGAATTCAAAGCGAACGAAGCAACCTGTGAATAAGACAGAAAAGATTGCAAGAAAAATAATCCAGGAATATCTCATGAAAAGACTGGAATTTGCTTACAATGGAACGATCAACGAAAATAATGCAACGGGCAATGCTCTATTCGCGTCGTTTGATATATATGATAATCTGAAAGCTTTATTTGGCAGTTTTTTTAGACAAGGGAGATCGGAGGAAAGGGAGATCACGTGATGTAATCTTGTTGCATGCATTTATTGCATATGGCTATTGCTTATTGTGTGCTATTTATCGAATTGTCTGAGAACATTGGGTGTCCTGTGCATTTTATCGAGCGATATTCGAATATCTAAACAGGGAGGGTCGATATGGCTGTCCACGAAGGTTCTAATGGTCGGAGGAGTCGGGAAACACGGGGAACTACATGCACGTGTATCGACAGCACCCACTGCACATGAGGAAACACGTGGATAGAGCCAGGCATCTTGGGTGGAATCTGTTTAGAGGGAGCGAACCGTAGACACATACATGCCAGTCAGACACGCCGACCTTTCAGGTGTTTAACTAGGTGTGACCTACTTCCTTCGAGAGAGGTAGGAAGCAGAGGAAGAAACAATGCAGACATCTGTCTTCCATACATGCCAATCTATAGCTGTGAATATTTCTTTGCATTATTATTATTATTGTTATTATTCTTGGCACCTTGTCGTCTTGACAGATGATAGTTTGTGCTTTAAAAAGGCATAATAACTTTTACCTATGGCGGTAGCGAATGTGACTGATAAGGCCAATTTGCGCTGTAAATGTCCGTTCACAGTGGGTGCATGTGAACACGTGGTCATTTCCACCATCATGCACCATCTTACGTCTCAAACGCTCGGTGTGTGACTTATCTGCAATAATTTTCTCCTTTGTCTTTATTCCATTTCTGATGTTTGCCCTCCACGCAACACGTTCAGCGGCGACTTGCTCCCAAAGTGTATTATCAATGCCTGTATCAATCATGTCCCGCTTACACACATCTTTGTATCGTAGAAGAGGCCGACCCTGAGATCTCTTACCCATCTGTAATTCACCAAAAAAGATGTCCTTTGGTATTCTACCATCATCCATCCTCCTAAGATGTCCTATCCATCTAAGTCTACGAAGACTGAGCATGGAGTAAACTGTCACACAACCTGATCTTTCCAATACTTCAGTATTTGTGATTTTGTCTTGCCACTTAATACCAAGAATTCTTCGCAGACACCGCATATGAAAGCTGTTTAAATGTTTCTCTTGGTGTGAGTAAGTTGTCCAGGTTTCACTGCCATAAAGAAGAGTACTAAGGACACAGGCTTGATAGACAAGGACTTTTGTTTTGGCAGTAAGCTTCCTGTTCTCCCAGACTCTTTTTCTTAACCTGTTCATTGTTGTTGCTGCCTTACCAATCCGGATGTTGATTTCCTGATCTATGGATAATTTGCTATTTACCACTGATCCTAGATATGTAAAATGGTCTACCATCTCTAGTTCGGCGTCGTCAATAAAGATTGATGGTACCCCATGTGCACCTTGTGACATAATCTGTGTCTTCTTTTTGCTAATTGTTAAACCAAATTCAGAACAAGCATTGGAGAATGCAGATAGTAGACATTGCAGTTCTTCCTCAGAGTGGGTCATAACTGCAGCATCATCTGCAAAAAGCAACTCTCTGATCAGTACCCTCCTAATTTTGGTCTTGGCCTTCAATCTCTGAGCATTGTAGAGGCCGCCATCTGAGCGTGAGTGAATGTATATACCACCATCCTGATCACGAAAGGCATATTTCAGTAGAAGTGAAAAGTATATTCCAAAGAGGGTGGGAGCTAGTACACAACCTTGCTTAACTCCACTCTTGATTTCAAATTCTTCAGAAGTTGCACCATCAAACTTGATTATACCCTTCATGCCTGTGTGGAACGATTCCACAATGGACAGAAGAGTTGGTGGGCAGCCAATCTTCTTTAGTGCCTTGAACAGACCCTCACGACTGACCAAATCAAATGCCTTTGTGAGGTCGATGAAGGCAATAAACAGTGGTTGATTCTGTTCACGGCATTTTTCTTGCATTTGTCGCAATGAGAATATCATATCAATGGTAGACCGGTTCTGTCGAAAGCCACACTGTGATTCGGGGCAGACTTGATCTCCTAGGACTTGAAGTCTGCGCAGAACAATTCTGGGAAATACTTTTCCAACAATACACAGAAGTGAGATACCCCTATAGTTGTTGCAGTCGCTCCGATCGCCCTTGTTCTTGTACAGTGTTATGATGCTTGAATCTTTGAAATCCTGTGGGACTTGTCCTTCTCGCCAGCATAGCTCTATTAGCTGGTGGATCTGTAGAGTGAGTGTGTCTTGCCCACTCCTGATAACCTCTATTGGAATCCCATCCTTACCTGGAGCCTTGCCAGATGCAAGTTCATTTATAGCACACTTAACTTCTGTTATGGTGGGAAGTGTGTCCAGGTGGTCAAGAGTTGGTAGAGCCTCTATGGCGTTGAGGGCATCATCCGCTAGTTTGGTCTCACTTGAGTAAAGCTCCAAATAGTGCTCTACCCATCTGTCCATCTGCTGTTTCTTATCAGTGATGATTTCTCCAGTCAAGGTTTTCAATGGTGCACTTCTTTTGATCACTGGACCACAGGCTTTCTTTATTCCTTCATACATGCTTCTTATGTTTCCCTTATCACTTGCGATTTGAATGGACTCACATAACTTGATCCAATAATCATTTGCACACTGCCTGGCAGCCTTTTGCACATCCTTCCTAGCTTGCCTTAGCTCACTCAGAGTGTTACGCGTTGGTCTTTCCTTGTTTCTTAAGAGAGCTTTCTTCTTCTTATCAATCAAGGGCTGCAGAGTCTCGCTGTTTGCCGCAAACCAGTCCTGCCTCTTATGATCCACAGTGCCGTAAACCCCTACGGCAGTTTTATAAAGAGTTTCCTTAATTTGACTCCACTTTTCATTTACTGTACAATTTTCTGGTGTATCAGTGAAAGCGTCTTCAAGTTGCTGTTGAAACTGAAAGCACTTTTCAGGATCGTGAGTGTTAATAATATTAATCCTGGGGCTAGATTTGTGTTTAGCTGTGTAGATTCTCTTTGGTCTCAGTCTAACCCTTGCAACAACCAAAGAATGATCCGTATCACAGTCAGCACTGTGGTAACTTCGAGTCAATGATATATGGTTCAGATGTTGTCTCCGTGTGATGATGAAGTCCAGCTGGTGCCAATGGCCAGATCTTGGATGTTTCCATGTGACCTTATGCATCTCTTTTGTTTTAAAAAAGGAGTTTGTAATACATAGGTCATTACTGGTGCAATGCTCCAGCAGCCTTTGCCCATTTTCATTCATGCGACCGATGTTGTATTTTCCAAGGCACACTGGCCATGAACTCGAGTCCTTGCCCACACGAGCATTGAAATCACCGAGCATATAAATGTAGTCAGATTTTGGAACTGCCTTGATCACGGAGTCTAACTCCTCATAGAACGAATCCTTCACATCATCAGAGGAATCGAGTGTCGGTGCATATGCAGTAATAATGGTGGCAAACCCACAAGAGGTTGCCAAGCGCAGGGATAATAGTCTTTCATTTCCTCCTGCTGGAATTTCAATCATTCCCAGTAGCGAATTCTTCACTGCAAAGCCCACACCGTGTTGCCTTTTTTCTGCCTGCCCTCTACCCTTCCAAAAAAGGTGTAATTGTTTTCCCTGAGTGACCCTTCCTCAGCGAGGCGAGTCTCCTGCAGGCCAGCAATATCAATGTTAAGACGATTGAGTTCGGCATCAATCACAGCCGTTTTTCTCACATCGTCAATATTGGTCAAGTCAGTGGAAAATCCTGGACACATGGTTCTCACGTTCCAGGTTGCAAGCCGTAGCTTGAGGTTTCTATTTTTATTTTTGTTTGTACCTGGTGCATTGGTTTTACAGCCTGCGATTCAGATTTTGTCCTAGCCCCAAGCACCCATTGAAGCAGGCAGGCTGTGGCGGATCAGCACCCAATTGGCCGGGGGCTGCCCAGCTTGAGGCGGGCGATAGTTGATCAGTGACACCTGTAGGTGTCTCTCACAGTCACAGGCAATGCGTGGCGCCCCATGTCTACGCCAATTGACAGGGATTTATCCGTAACAGTTGCCTCTCGCTTTGATTCCGAGACCAGTTAAGACCAGCGATGGAGTTATTGCCTCTCCATAGCACAAAGCCTGGGCTAAAATATAGAGATCATGTGTTGCCCATGCAGCATGATCCCTCTCTCGGCCTGCCTAGTTCACTCCAGAGGAAAGGTAACACAGTCGTCGTCGTCGTCTTCTTCTTCTTCGTCTTAGTCGTCTTCTTCTTCTTCCCCTACATCAGGAACAAGACAAGCTGCAGAAGCTGCCGGATCAGCAAAGCAATGCTCTAACTGTCCGCCTGTCGGAGCTGCGATCCTAGACCAGCCGCCAACCAAGGCTTAGGGCCTGGTCTGCCCTGCCATGACATTTTGTCTATAGCTTGCATTTCCTCGCACCAGGGTAAGGCTTGTACCCTCCCAATTGCGCTCTTCCGCCCGAAGCCGTTGGCACAATGTGGAGTGTCGGCTTTGGTAAGCGCCGCCCACCGTTCGGCGCTAACAGAAAGCAGGTAGTACCGTCTACTGTTATACGGTAGCTTGGTCATATCTGACTAAGACCTGACACACTATTATTATTATTATTATTATTATTATTATTATTATTATTATTATTATTATTTGCATATCATTTTATACAGGACATCCCTGTGAACACGAGCATTTTACTGCTGTTGTTGATGTCTTGGCAAGTTTACGCTCAGTAGTTTGCCATTGCTTTCTGAACAACCGGCTACAATACCAATTCTTTAAAACCCAGCTCATTGGTCTGCTGCCAATTCGCGCGCAACGGTGTTTCGAACGCGGGTAAGCGGTCTTACGAATGGCGTTCGTAAGCTCTTCGCCACGGAGATGGCGGATTAGTATTATCATTATTGTTATTATTATTATTATTTCACTCCGTATTACCATCTTCTTCTTCTTCTTCTTCTTCTTCTTCTTCTTCTTCTTCTTCTTCTTCTTCTTCTTCTTCTTCTTCTTCTTCTTCTTCTTCTTCTTCTTCTTCTTCTTCGTCTTAGTCGTCGTCGTCTTCTTCTTCTTCGTCTTAGTCTTCTTCTTCTTCTTCTTCTTCTTCTTCTTCTTCTTCTTCTTCTTCTTCTTCTTCTTCTTCTTCTTCTTCTTCTTCTTCTTCTTCTTCTTCTTCTTCTTCTTCTTCTACTACTACTACTCCTTTTCTTCATCTCCTACTTTCACCTTATCTTCCCTATTGGGACCCAAGTTATCCCATGTAGTACCATTCATCTCCTTCTCATATTATTTATTTCTACTTCTAGTTCTCTTCTCCATGTTGATGTTTATTATGTTTATTTTAGATATCCCTGTATTTCTTTTACCGGTGAATTCCAGGCATCGACCTTTTTGGTTATACATGTGAATTTCTGTCTTGTCTTATCTCTGGTTATACATGTGAATTACTGTCTTGTCTTATCTCTGGTTATACATGTGAATGTCTGTCTTGTCTTATCTCTGGTTATACATGTGAATGTCTGTCTTGTCTTATCTCTGGTTATGCATGTGAATGTCTGTCTTGTCTTATCTCTGGTTATGCATGTGAATGTTTGTCTAGTCTTATCTCTGGTTATGCATGTGAATGTTTGTCTAGTCTTATCTCTGGTTATACATGTGAATGTCTGTCTTGTCTTATCTCTGGTTATACATATGAATGTTTGTCTGGAGCACATAGACCATGTGATATCAAAGGCCAAGCGGGGTTTGGCTGCGATGCGGATGAAGGCGGCGGCAAACTATGATCAGCTACCATCTATGTCTGGTCATTTCTGTTTTTGAGCATGCGATGGCGATCCTGATTCTCAGCCATAAGCAGATGGAAAGGATGGAAAGGATACAGAACAAAGCTATGCGTATTATTCTTGGATGTGCAAGAGATACAGCATGCAGGGCAATGTGTTACCTCCTTGATTTTCCAACCATTGCGGACAGAATAAAAATTTGCATAGCACGTGCCTGCCTCAGAATCAATGCAAACAGACAACATCCACTGCATAGTGAAATCAAGAAGGTAAAAGGCAGCAGGTTAAAAAGAGGAAAGTCGTGGATGGGTCAAGCCAAAGATATTCTTCAACAGGTGTGTTAACTTGAGGACTTAAAACCTGGTAAGGAGTGGGTACAAATGCCAACAGATTTCTGCACGTCCTGTTCAGTTTGTATCCAACTAGACAGAAATTGTAGACAAGACAATCCGGCTGCTGTTGAGGCTGAAGTACATGCGTTGATCTTGCGATGCTGTCATTTACTTACACAGATGGGTCGGTCGTTCGATGAGTGAGAAGTTCATGGGCCTTTATGGTTCAGGCCGGAGGGAGAATTGTGAAGGAAGATTCCGGTGCTTTTGCTTCGACCACAAGTAGCCTGACTATGGAAGTCATGGCAGTAAGTAAAGCAATACCATGGCTCGAGACACAGACATTCAATAGGGCATGTTTTGGGGTGGATCCGAAGAGAGTGTTGCTGTCTCTGGAGCGGTCTCGGCTGGCAAAGATTAGTTTAATTTTCGTGCCAGGGAATGCGGGTGTACAAGGAAATGAGCATATTGTCAAGCTTACGGGTAAGGCTACTATGGAAGGCGGACGAGCCATGGACCAGACTGACATTCTGAATACTTGACGAGAAGTACATGGTTCGCAAGAACCAAGTGATGACTGTGAATCTACAACCATGGTCAGGATGCGAGAACAGCAAATTAAAAGAGGGCGTGGCAAACAAGAACACTACTCGGGAAGCCAAAGAAGATTAATAAACCAACACAGAACTGGTGTCGTTTGCCGCTACTCGCTGCAGGATTTACTAAGGAGGGGATACGCGCACTTATGGACTGAATGATTCGATGTGCAATGGTGATGATCTGCCGACTAACTAACTAACTAACTAACTAACTAACTAACTAACTAACTAACTAACTAACTACCTAACGAACTAACTAACTAACTAACTAACTTATCTCTAAGATCTCTGAGATGTTCCAGCGTATGTGTATTGCGAGTACAATTAGAGTAGAGGACATACCAAATGGTGACAATACATCATTCTCTCAATAATTGGCACCTTGTCGTCTTGGCAAACGATAGTTTGTTATATTGTGATTGTTAAGAAAGGTATAACACCTATAACCAGATCATTGATGGAGTTATACCTCTCCAGAGCATAAACACTGGGATGAATTGTAGAGACCATGTCTTGCCCATACAACATGATCCCTCTCTCAGCCTAATTAATTTACTCCAGAGGAAACGTAACACTAATACATCTGGAACAAGACAAGCTGCAGAAGCTGCCGGATATACAAAGCAATGCTCTTAAATGTTCGCATATCGGAACTACGATCCTAGAATAGTTGCCGACCAAGGCTTAGGGCCTAGTCTGCCCTGCCGTGACATATAGTCTTAGGTTGCAAGACTTGCACCCTCCCAATTGCGCTCCACCTCTGAAGCCGTTGGCACAATGTGGGGTGCCGCGCTAATATAAAGCAGGTAGTACCGTCTAATCACAAACAGCCCAAAATGCTGGGGTTTACTATGATATCCTGTAAATGATAAACAACTAACTGTTTAACTGTCTAGAGTAGAAGGAAATATTGTCTCGACTGTCTGGAGTAGAAGGAAATATTGTCTCGACTATCTGGTGTAGAAGCAAATATTGTCTCGACTATCTGGAGTAGAATGAAATATTGTATCGACTATCTGGAGTAGAATGAAATATTGTCGCGACTATCTGGAGTAGAAGCAAATATTGTCTCGACTGTCTGGAGTAGAAGAACATATTGTCTCGACTGTCTGGAGTAGAAGGAAATATTGTCTCGACTGTCTGGAGTAGAAGCAAATATTGTCTCGACTATCTGGAGTAGAAGCAAATATTGTCTCGACTATCTGGAGTAGAATGAAATATTGTCTCGACTATCTGGAGTAGAAGCAAATATTGTCTCGACTATCTGGAGTAGAAGCAAATATTGTCTCGACTATCTGGAGTAGAAGGAAATATTGTCTCGACTATCTGGAGTAGAATGAAATATTGTCTCGACTGTCTGGAGTAGAAGGAAATATTGTCTCGACTATCTGGTGTAGAAGCAAATATTGTCTCGACTATCTGGAGTAGAAGGAAATATTGTTTCGACTATCTGGAGTAGAATGACATATTGCCTCGACTATCTGGAGTAGAAGCAAATATTATCTCGACTGTCTGGAGTAGAAGAACATATTGTCTCGACTGTCTGGAGTAGAATGAAATGTTGTCTCGACTGTCTGGAGTAGAAGAAATATTGTCTCGACTATCTGGAGTAGAAGCAAATATTGTCTCGACTATCTGGAGTAGAATGAAATATTGTCTCGACTATCTGGAGTAGAAGCAAATATTGTCTCGACTATCTGGAGTAGAAGGAAATATTGTCTCGACTATCTAGATTAGAATGAAATATTGTCTCGACTATCTGGAGTAGAAGGAAATATTGTCTCGACTATCTGGAGTAGAAGGAAATATTGTCTCGACTATCTGGAGTAGAAGCAAATATTGTCTCGACTGTTTGGAGTAGAAGGAAATATTGTCTCGACTATCTGGATTAGAATGAAATATTGTCTCGACTGTCTGGAGTAGAAGCAAATATTGTCTCGACTATCTGGAGTAGAAGGAAATATTGTCTCGACTATCTGGAGTAGAATGAAATATTGTCTCGACTATCTGGAGTAGAAGCAAATATTATCTCGACTATCTGGAGTAGAAGGAAATATTGTTTCGACTATCTGGAGTAGAATGAAATATTGTCTCGACTATCTGGAGTAGAATGAAATATTGTCTCGACTGTCTGGAGTAGAAGAACATATTGTCTCGACTGTCTGGAGTAGAAGAACATATTGTCTCGACTGTCTGGAGTAGAAGAACATATTGTCTCGACTGTCTGGTGTAGAAGGAAATATTATCTCGTCTGTCTGGTGTAGAAGGTAATATTATCTCGTCTGTCTGGTGTAGAAGGAAACATTGTCTCGACTGTCTGGTGCAGAAGGAAATGTTGTCTCGACTGTCTGGTGTAGAATGAAATATTGTCTCGACTCTCTGGTGCAGAAGGAAATATTGTCTCGACTGTCTGGTGTAGAAGGAAATATTATCACGACTGTCTGGTGTAGAAGGAAATATTATCACGACTGTCTGGGGTAGAAGGAAATATTATCACGACTGTCTGGGGTAGAAGGAAATATTATCTCGTCTGTCTGGTGTAGAAGGAAATATTGTCTCGTCTGTCTGGTGTAGAAGGAAATATTGTCTCGTCTGTCTGGTGTAGAAGGAAATATTATCACGACTGTCTGGTGTAGAAGGAAATATTGTCTCGTCTGTCTGGTGTAGAAGGAAATATTGTCTCGTCTGTCTGGTGAAGAAGGAAATATTGTCTCGACTATCTGGAGAAGAAGAAATATTGTCTCGACTATCTGGAGTAGAAGCAAATATTGTCTCGACTATCTGGAGTAGAAGCAAATATTGTCTTGACTGTCTGGAGTAGAAGGAAATATTGTCTCGACTATCTGGAGTAGAAGAAATATTGTCTCGACTATCTGGAGTAGAAGCAAATATTGTCTCGACTATCTGGGGTAGAAGGAAATATTGTCTCGACTATCTGGAGTAGAAGGAAATATTGTCTCGACTATCTGGAGTAGAATGAAATATTGTCTCGACTATCTGGAGTAGAACGAAATATTGTCTCGACTATCTGGAGTAGAAGGAAATATTGTCTCGACTGTCTGGATTAGAGGGAAATATTGTCTCGACTGTCTGGAGTAGAAGAACATATTGTCTCGACTGTCTGGAATAGAAGAACATATTGTCTCGACTGTCTGGAGTAGAAGAACATATTGTCTCGACTGTCTGATGTAGAAGGAAATATTATCACGACTGTCTGGTGTAGAAGGAAATATTATCTCGTCTGTCTGGTGTAGAAGGAAATATTATCTCGTCTGTCTGGTGTAGAAGGAAATATTGTCTCGACTGTCTGGTGTAGAAGGAAATATTATCGCTACTGTCTGGTGTAGAAGGAAATATTGTCTCGTATGTCTGGTGTAGAAGAAAATATTATCTCGTCTGTCTGGTGTAGAAGGAAATATTGTCTCGACTGTCTGGTGTAGAAAGAAATATTGTTTCGACTGTCTGGTGTAGAAGGAAATATTATCACGACTGTCTGGTGTAGAAGGAAATATTATCACGACTCTCTGGGGTAGAAGGAAATGTTATCACGACTGTCTGGTGTAGAAGGAAATATTGTCTCGTCTGTCTGGAGTAGAAGGAAATATTATCACGACTGTCTGGAGTAGAAGGAAATATTATCACGACTGTCTGAAGTAGAAGGAAATATTATCACGACTGTCTGAAGTAGAAGGAAATATTATGACGATTGTCTGGAGTAGAAGGAAATACTATCACGACTGTCTGAAGTAGAAGGAAATATTATCACGACTGTCTGAAGTAGAATGAAATATTATCACGACTGTCTGGAGTAGAAGGAAATATTATCACGACTGTCTGGAGTAAAAGAAAATATTATCACGACTGTCTGAAGTAGAAGGAAATATTATCATGACTGTCTGAAGTAGAAGGAAATATTATCACGACTGTCTGGAGTAGAAGGAAATATTATCACGACTGTCTGGAGTAGAAGGAAATATTATCACGACTGTCTGGAGTAGAAGGAAATATTATCACGACTGTCTGGAGTAGAAGGAAATATTATCATGACTGTCTGGTGTAGAAGGAAATATTATCGCGACTGTCTGGTGTAGAATTTATTAATATCACCACCGTCTGTTCGTGTCAGGTGAGACTTACGGTGAAGGAGATAGACGGGACGCAAGCGTCCACAGGTAGCTATGAAGTCTCTAATTATAATATAATTTACCTGTGAACTGAAACATGTCGGCTGTAGAGTTTCACTCACCTGTCAGGGAAACTGTATCTATTAATGTCACACACAGGTGTGTACCTGAGTAGTTTTTGTGTGTGTCATTACAAACGCGCGATATAACTACTGGCACATTAATTGCCAGTCATTAAATAGTATATACAAACGTTCATTGGAGGTGCCTGTCTAACATGCGAATATGCATGCGAAAAGGTAAGACCTTTTAGAAGTTGATTATCTCCGGGAGCTATTTACTAATACATGTTCCAACGTATGGACTTGTAGGACCCGGTTTCGCAGGCCAGCTACTGACCTGAATGCCTCGTGCGACACTGTGCGCTTTAATTTCTTTCGAGGTGTCTTTTGTTTTGTGTCCACGTTGGCTTTGTTGTGAAATACTGATTCAGAAAATGGCTGACGGCTTGTTGACGGGCTCTGACGGTTGCCTCATGCGATGATGCGTGTGCGGGTTGCTTTGTATGTGTTTGAACGGCTCTTCTTTGACAGTGAGCTGTGTATTCAAGCGAATGGTATATTCGGTATTATGGTGATTTCGGACTTGTCGAGGCTGTTGTTTATCGAGTTCATATGGAATGAGCATTTCGTGTGGTTTTCATTGGCACGGGAATGGAACAATTATGGAACACCTCGTTGCTATGAAATTGGAGCCGTACGACTACATCTATATCCGCAGGTAAGGGAAGACGCGGTTGAACAATGACTGGGGCGTTAGGTTTCCCACCGGGTGGTCACATGACCGAACCACATCGAGGCGGTATTTGCAAAAAGCCTGAGCTTCCAAGTTGATCGTATCTAAACTAGGAGCTAGGGTATGTTTATACACAGAAGCTACAAACAACAGTTTGCGCAATGTATTGCCTGGCATATTTCGCTGCATTTCACCAGGTGTATACTGCATAGTTATATATCATATGAATTGAATAAATGAATTATACTTTTGCTGACATACTTTAAAAACATAGTCATTGATATTATTCGGATGTGTTATCCCAACAGTAATCTCAAATTTTAAACGAAGTCTTTCTATCTGCATAAAATTTGATTGGGATCGCCTATTTGCGGCGGTATATTTGAGCAAATATGTGATTCATCTACTATTTGATGTTATTCATGTGTTAGGTACTTTAACTTGTGTCTTTGTTCCAAATTAACACCAGCTGTTTTACTTAGGCATGATCCGGTAATTAAAAAAGTACATGCATTACTTCTGTTTTCTCATTATTCACGATGAGGCACAGTTTTTGCACTTTCTAACGCCATTACATTTATCACTTTCTATAAGCATTGCATTTATCACTTTCTACAACCATTACATTTATCACTTTCTACAAATATTACATTTACTTTCTATAACCATTAGGCCTACATTTATCACTTTCTACAACCTTTACATTTATCACTTTCTACAACCATTGCATTTATCACTTTCTACAACCATTAAATTTATCACTTTCTACAACCATTACATTTATAACTTTCTACAAATATTACATTTATAACTTCCTAGAACCATTACAACTATCACTTTCTACGACAATTACATTTATCACTTTCGGTAGTTGCTGCAGATGTGCTGGTGTAGCAGTTAGCACGTTACGCCGATGATAATATATGTGTGATAGGATACGTGTTCGATTAAAGCTCTTGTGTCTCGCTATAGGAGGGAGCACTACCCACCTAAACCTCCGTGCACGCAGCCCTATAACACTTCACAAGCGTACGAGCTGGCAAATTTGATTGGGAACTGCGCTGGTAATGCCTTGATAGCACGCTCGGACGAGGGTTTGACGCCTGGCCTCGTCGCTTGCCAAAGGTAAGGAAACAGTGACCCCCTTGTCTTCCTGGCTCTCAAGCAGATAAAATGTCATGTCGCTGTCAAATCCAAAGCCCACAATAGGAAACCACTTCCGGGGAAGTTAAATTATAAAACACTTAACATATCCGCAGTACCCTCCCCTCTCCCCATCCCCCACACCAGCAACTTTCAAGGTATTTTAACGCACATAATATGCATAGGGTCCTCTCCGTTCTTCGCCCTTATCGGGGAAAACTCGACGCCATATCTAATACCCCAGGACTAAGGGTCTATCTTAATTTCCTAATTGTGTACTTTAACTTCGTTAACTTATTAAGTTCCATGGGATGATCAATCGTCTTAAGTGACTTTTCGTATCTGCCATGCGCTTACATACAGTAGTTTTTCGTATGCAGCCCCCTCTAATTTGATATATGTAATACAACATGTCTGTTACCATATTAACAACATTTAAATCATAACTGTCACACTGCCCTACTTCCCATTTTCCGCCATCCATTTTTGTCTGGTCCAAACCGATATTTTGTTTGGCACAGAATCTGTTAACGCCCACTCTTGGAATTAAACCACGCCTGCTCGCGTAACTTAAGCCACTCGGCCACTTTCTGATGTACTTCTAAACCGTATAAACAACCACACGGTATTCTTTAATTAATGTCATCATAAACTGCCATTTACTGCCTGTAGTACCTTGCCGTGTAGGACAGTGGGTGTCTTGAGCCTGTGAGTCTGAGGAATTAAGGCCATATGGCTAGTGCAGTCGCCGCGAACTGTGCAGGTTAGAGTTTTCTTTTTGCCCCGGACAGAAAAAAAAACTCCACATCTTACCGAGGATTCAAACCCGGGTCTCTCGAAGGAGAGCCAGGAATTTTAGCCACTCGGCCAGCCGCTCTACTTTAATTAATGTGCAGCCAAAAATATAAAACCAAAACCAGGAAAAACCCACAGGACATTCCACCAGCACTGACAAAAACAGATGTATATGTCATTCCATTTCCCTCCTTTTTTCACTAATTCTGCCTCCCTTATGATAATGTCCTATAAAATAAGAAAATGGACGTAAAGACCTGGAAACCTGGCAATTTGATTGACTGGCAACTTAATGACCCCATTACGTCACCCGATGATTGATTAATCGAATGCAGATTTATACCTAAGTTAAATAGAGAAGCGGTAATCCGGTCTCCATTTCTTTTGATCCCAGTTTCTTAAATTCCCCACTTGCCAGATTTAATTCCTGCCAGTAGGATTGTGTCTCCCCCCCCCCCCCCCACCTCCTCAATCTTTCTGTTCTATCCTTAACCGGTTCTTTACGCCCAGCCTTGTCTTGTTGTTTCTTTCATTTCATTAATCTTCCCCTTCAATTTTCTTCCCAGAATGCCTTTTTCACATTCATTTGTGCTTCTCGCTTGCAGGCAGATTCTTGTCCCTGTACAGCTTTCACTTTTCTTTTCTTCTTCTGCGTTCATAAGGGCACTTTTTTCGGACGTGATTGCGTTGTGCCTGTTTACAGCAGAGCTGCATTCTTGCGCCGTTAGGCCGACACATCCGACTTCTGCGGGAATTTGTTGACCGGGTTAACCTTCCCGGGGTTTTCTTAGGACGTTTGAATCTCACTGTTGTGGTGTTATCTCCCATTCTAGCTGGCCCATATAGAATAGCCAAAGACATCCTGGTCAGCCCTCAAGGGAAGGCAGGGGCAGACCATGGGCATTCCCCGCCATCCAAGGAGGCTTCCATAATTGCAGAGCCGACACATAGCGCTCTGGTACTGGGCTCACGTCCTGCACATGGCTGCTATCCTCACTTCCGTATATTGAGCCTTCCAGTCACCACAGGCTGTTCCTCCGGAAACCAGAAGAATGCAGTCTGCAGATGACATCCACACAGTGAGCTTTCGATTCGGACTTTCCACTTAATGGATTTGCTATCCAAGCAATATTCCTTTTCTTACCACATGGACGCTTTTTTTTTCCACCTGTGATGACGCCCACACAATGAGCTTTTGATGCGGACTTACCATGTAATGGATTTAGTAGCCAAGCAATATTCCATTTCATGCCTCTGGAACGTTTTTGCTACCAACATACCTGTGGTATGAAGTGTGGCAGTCTAAGTAATTCTTCATGAACCTTTAGATGTCAACCTGAAGTTAGTTAAAGTAAGCTGTGGTCAACTTGAGCTTGTTGATATATCCATAGAGCTTGTCCTCAAATGAAGCAGGTGTGGGCCAAAATATCTTTCTCAGTTCTGCATATATTGGGCACTCCTGCAGCAAATGTTTAGCTGTCTTTTTACCTGTTCCACAATTACATTTATCGGTATCTCCTATCTTTAGTTTATTGAACAAGTGGTTATTTCAGCCTGTTACGTCCTGTGCGGAGTCTGAAGATTGCTACTTGTTTTTTTCCGGTCGAGTTTGTAATATGCATCATCTTTCTGGTGGTCTGGATGCTCTGATTGCCATTTGGTTCTATAAGTGCTTTTTATAAACCTCTTTGCCTCATTATAGGTTATGTCTATGTCAGGCTGTGGTAATCGTCCACCCTCTTTTGCTAGTCTGTCAGCTTCTTCGTTTCCAGGTATACTGCAATGTGATGTGATCCACTGTATTACAACTTTTTTGAATTTCTGACATAGTCCATGGAGTGCTGCTCTGAGGTCTGTGCTGTTTTTGCTCTTCAGTATTGAGACAGTTGACTTTGCATCTGTGAAGATAGCTATTTGCTTCTCTTTATTTTCGTCCACCAAGAGCGTTTCGTCCACCAAGAGCCTCTACCTCTGCTTTGAAGTTACTTGAAAATTTTCCAGTTGCCACTGACTGTGTTTTTTTTTCTCTCCATTTATTTTAAATTTAGGAGAATTCCGCCTCCTCCATTTTCTATTGAATTTTTTAGCTGATCCATCTGTATATGCGTGGGTCCAATTGCTACTTGGCTAATGTTCTTTTATGTAGTTGAGGGTTATTTTTCTTCTTTCTGTTTCATTCTGAGTGTTCTTTTTCTCAATACCAGGAATGTTTTCTATCATCTCAGGCAGTTGCTGCTGTCTCCAAGCTGGGAACTTGTGTGCATTGTGTATGGGCTTGACTGTTGATATGTTAAGAATAGGATCTGCTCTAATCCTTCGTTTTGCAGTTTCTACAAAGTTGCTACGCTTCAGTCTTCCCTTTCCAAAACCATTAAATCTGTTGTACATAGGGTGGTCTGTCAATCTTCTAAATTTTTCTGCTTGTTGCTGGGCTCTGCTATCTCTTCTATCCTGCATTGGTTGTAAACAAGTTACTTATTTTGTTAAAGTTTGACTTAGCTGCTGTTGCCCAAGCTGCAATGCCATATTCCAGTACTGGCCTCACCCGTCCAGTATATAACTTCTTGAGAACTTTCTCATCTGCTCCCCACGTTGTACCAGCAAGCTTTTTCGTGATTCCCATTCTTTGTCTTCCTCTTGTTCGATTGTTCTCAGCCTGTGTCTTCCATGTCAAGTGACGATCAAAGGTAACTCCTAGATAGTTCGGATTTTCTTCATGGCACAATATTTTTCCATTCAGTACCAGCTTAGGTTGCAGAGTTTTATTTGAGAGGGAGAACACTGTGCATGTTGTTTTCTCCTCACTTATTTTCACTAACCATGATTTTGACCAGTCCTCTAGCGCTAATAGGGCTTGCTGTATTCTGCTGTTAGCTGTACTAATATATTCTTCAGATGTCCATATGGCTAGGTCATCTGCAAAGGAGGATGTGTGTACTCTGGCTGGAAAATTTTCCCTGATGCCATTTATATATGCTAGGAATAATGTTGGTGAAAGAAGTCCTCCTTGGGGGACACTCGGCTCCAACAGCATCTTTTTTGCTGGTTTGTCATTGTACTTTTGTCCTGGCAGTTCTGTTCTCAAGGTAGTGGCTGATCCATTTATACATTTTCCCCATAAACATGCATTTTTTTGCAGTTTTACTTTCAATCCTTCCATACTTTATCAAATGCTTTTTCTAAATATATCCAGACCGCTAGTGTGTGCTTTTTCTCTTGGAAAGCATCCTCTATTTCCTGAGCTATATAGGTTATTTGATCTTCAGTGGATCTGTACTTTCTGAATCCTGCATGGTGTGGTGTTAAGAGTTGGTTTTCTTCCAGATGCCATGTTAGCCTGCCATTGATGATGCGTTCCATTAATTTTCCTACACAGCTAAGTAGACTGATAGGTCGATAGTCATTTGGTTCTTCCAGGTCTTTTCCTTTCTTTAGTATAGCTTCCTTCCATGCCTGTGGGACTATTCCTCTTTTCGAGCTGTAATTTAGGACTGCTCGTAGTTTCTTCTTTTTTTTTCCTTAGCGTCTAGTCCTATTAGCATTTCATTTGTGATTCCATCCTTTCCTGGTGATTTCTTCTTTTTTAGGGTATTCATTGTCTGTTCTATTTCTTCCATTTTTAGATTTGCCATCATATATTCTGCCGGCTTGCTGGCCTAGAGGTTAGCGACTTTTCTCTGTAATCTCGTATACTCTCGTAAGTAACGTGACGACGGTGAGAATCAGCAGTGGTTCGAATCGCGTCGGTAACTTACGGGGTATGTGAGCCGGCCGCTCAGAAAGCAATGGCAAACTACTGAGCGTAATCTTGCCAAGAAATCAACATACAGCTGAAAGATGCTGATGTTGACAGCAATGTTCTGTAAAGGATATGCAAACAATTATATATTCTGCTGCTGTCTCTGTATTACTATGATGTGTCTGTTTATCTTTGATTGCTTTCTTCTCTTCGGTTGTAATATCAACGTGGTTAGCACTGGCATAGTTTTCCATTAGTGCATTTGCAGGCTTTTTTTCCTGTAAGCAAGGCATTTCTTGTTTAATAGTTATTTGTTTGTTTCTGGATCCTTCATTGTTCATGGCTTACACTAGTTTCCATAGTTTGTTTCCATCCCTGTCAAGGTTCAGGTTTTCTGTTTTCGTCACGTTCTGTGTTCGTCACGGTGGATACACAGCAGAAAAACAAAAATATGTCTAGCAATATGGGTTCATATCTGAACGGACATGATTTATTTACGTCTTTACGTCTGCCAATCTATCTATCTATCTATCTATCTATCTATCTATCTATCTATCTATCTATCTATCTATCTATCTATCTATCTATCTATCTATCTATCTATCTATCTATCTATCTGTCTGTCTGTCTATCTATCTATCTATCTATCTATCTGTCTGTCTGTCTGTCTGTCTATCTATCTATCTATCTATCTATCTATCTATCTATCTATCTATCTATCTATCTATCTATCTATCTATCTATCTATCTATCTATCTATCTATCTATCTATCTATCTATCTATCTATCTATCTATCTATCTGTCTGTCTGTCTGTCTGTCTGTCTGTCTGTCTGTCTGTCTGTCTGTCTGTCTGTCTGTCTGTCTGTCGAGAATGAGTGAGTGTGTTTGTCTGTCTACTTGTCTGCGTGTGTGAGCGAGAGAGTGAGTAAGTGAGAGCGATTTAGAGAGTGAATAGGTGAGTGTGAGTGAGAGTGGGTTAGCGAGTGAGTGTAGGTGAGAGAGAGAGAGAGAGAGAGAGAGAGAGAGAGAGAGAGAGAGAGAGAGAGAGAGAGAGAGAGAGAGAGAGAGAGAGAGAATGAGGGAGTTAGTGTGTGTGAAAGAAAAAAAAAGAAAAAGAGATAGAGAGAGTTGAGCGCATGAATGTCATGTGACATGCTATTCTATATTTTTGTCTGTATCCTCATCTTTCATATTATTATTTTTACTGCCACTTGATTTTCTAACATGTACTGACGAAAAGTTTTGCACTGATTATTCCATCATCTTTATGTCAATTTTAGAAATTAACTATTAATACAATGTATATGTATTCTTTTTTCTCCATTTTCTACATTTTTGTGAGAATGCTCTCGATAATCGTCAGTGTACGTGTGTGTGTGTAAATTGTGGAAGTTTGTCATATTAGTTTCTGTGATTATGTGAGACATCATGTATGCGTCTAGATGTGAGGATGTATGTGTGTAAGTGTGTGGGGGGATGTGTGTGTGGGGATGTGTGTGGGTGCGTGTGGGTGCGTGTGTTAGGTGGGATGTGTGTTGGGATGTGTGTGTGGTGGGGGTGTGTGAGAGTGTGTGAGGGATGTATGTGTGGGTTGGGGGATGGGTATGTGGGTGGTGGATGTGTGTAGCGGATGTGTGCATGGGTGTGTGTGTGTGTTTATAGGTGGGAGATGTTTGTGGGTGGCGGCTGTGTGTGTGTGTGGGTGGAGGATGTATGTGTGGGTCGAGGATATGTGGGTGGGTGGAGGTGCGTGGATGGGCAGGAGACGTGAGATGGGTGGAAGATATATGTATGTGTGTGTATGGGTTGGGAATGTTGTAGTTGGGGGATGTGAGTGGGTGAGGAATGTGTGATTGGGGGATGTGTGTGCTGGTTTTGGGATAGGTGTGTGGGTGGGGGATGGGCGTGAGGGATGGGAGTGCGGGTGATGGATGGATGTGGGCGGGGGATGTGTGTGGATGGGGGTGTATCTGGAAGGGAGGTGGTAGGTGGGTGACGGGATGTGTGGTTGGGTGGTAATGGGAGAGTGGGGGGGGGGTGTATATGTGGGTTGTGGGATGTTTGTGGGTGGGAGATATGTATGGGTGGATGGGGGATGTGTGGGTGGGTGGGGAGATGTTTATGTGGGTGGGGATGTGTTTGCGTGTGGGGAATGTGTGTGTGTGGATGTGTGTGTGTGTGTGTGTGTGTGTGTGTGTGTGTGTGTGTGTGTGTGTGTGTGTGTGGGTGGGGAGATGTGTGTGCGTGCGTGTGTATTTGGGGAGATGTGTGTGGGTGGGGGAATATGTGTATGGGTTGGTGGGGAAAATGTGTGAATGGTAGGGCGTGGGTGTGTGGGGATGGATGTGTGTGTGTGTGATGTGGGTGGGTGTGGGATGTGTGGGTTTGTGGGGAATATGTGTGTGGGTGGGGGATGTGTGGTTGGCGGATGCGTGTTTGGCTGGGTGGTTGGGGTGCGGTTAAAGGGTAGAGGGTGTGTGGATGGGTGGGTGTGTGTGGGTTGAGGGATGGTGTGTGGCTGGGGAGATGTGCGTGTGTGGAGTGATATGCGTGGGTGGGGGGATGGCTGAGTGGTTTTGGGATTGGTGGTAGTGGGGGAATGTATGTCGGTCGGTCGGTCGCTCGCTCGCTCGCTCGGTCGGCCGGTCGGTCGGTCGGTCGGTCGGTTAGTCTGTCGGTCGGTCGGTCGATCGCTCAGTCGGCGGCCGGTGGGAAGGTCGGTCAGTCGGTCTCTCGGTCGGTCTCTCGGTCGGTCGGTCGCTTGGTCGGTCGGTCGCTCGGTCGGTCGGTCGCTCGGTCGGTCGGTCGCTCGGTCGGTCGGTCTGTCGGTCGGTCAGTCGGTCGCTCGGTTTGTCGCTCGCTCGGTTGGTCACTCGGTCAGTCGGTCGCTCGGTCGGTCGGTCGGTCGGTCGGTCTATACGTATCCATCCACCTGTTCATCCATCCATCCATCCATCTATTCATCCGCCTGTCTGTATGCGTTCCTGCCTGCCTGCCTGCCTCTCTGTCTGTATTTCTAACTATCTGATCTATAAAATGTACTTTCACTGTTTCTCTCTGTTCCTCTATAGTTCTTCCGCCGTTCTCTCTCCATCTTTCTCTCCATTCCTCTATCATTTTCTCGCTGTCTCTCTCCATCTGTCTCTCCCCCCATCCCTCTGTTTCCCTCTTACCCTCTCTCTCCCTGTCTCTCCTCCTTTCTCTCTCTCTTTACTTCCTCCCCCCCCCTCCCTCTTCTCATCTATCTACCTATCTCCTTGTTTTTCTCCCTGTTTTTTTCTCCTTTCTCCTCGTCTCTCTCTCTCTCTCTCTCTCTCTCTCTCTCTCTCTCTCTCTCTCTCTGTTTCTCCTGTCCTCATTCCATCCCCCTCACTCCCTCTCCCCTCCCTCTCCCCTCTCCCACCCCTCCACCCCACCCCTTTGGTTCTCGTATTTACGGACACAGTTATCTGCCCATCGCCTGCTCAAGATTTCCTAATTAACATTACTTCATGCAGCATTCGACTCTTTTGGCGCTAAAATTAACGAGATTTGTATTTTAAAAAGAACTGCATGTGATTAATGATGGCATGTGACGTCATGAAGCTGTATTAAGAACGTGATTTTTTTGTTCATATCATTTTCATTCTTCCCTGTCTTTCCTGACTCTGACACTTCTTGATAGTCCTCGGTCTTCGGGCCTGGGGTGCCTTTAGGTTTTTTATTTACTTTTTCAATTAGTCAGTCAGTCAGTCAGTCAGTCAGTCAGTCAGTCAGTTAGTCAGTTAGTCAGTCAGTTAGTTAGTTACTTATTTACTTATTTACTTAGTTAATTAGTTATTTAGTTAGTTAGTTAGTTAGTTAGTTAGTTAGTTAGTTAGTCAGTCAATGAGTCAGTTAGTCAGTCAGTCAGCCGGTCGGTCAGTCGGTCGGTTGGTCGGTCGGTCGGTCGTTCGGTCATTCGGTCGGTCGGTTGATTGGTTCATTGGTTAGTTAGTCAGTCAGTCAGTCACTTAGTTAGTTAGTTAGTTAGTTAGTTGGTTGGTTGGTTGGCTGGCTGGCTGGCTGGCTGGTTGGTTGGTTGGTTGGTTGGTTGGCTGGCTGGCTGGCTGGTTGGCTTGCTGGCTGGCTGGTTGGTTGGCTGGCTGGCTGGTTGGTTGGTTGGCTGATTGATTGGTTGGTTGGTTAGTTAACAACTCGTTCTCGCTAAACATTGAACTATTAGTCCATGAGTGCTGTGACCCTCTCGTCATCTTCTGCCTCGGCGTGTTGCGACCGACGACACCAGTTCCGTATTGGTTGAGGGTTCTTCTTTGGCTTGAACAGGCATTCTGTAGAACAATATAGAAGATATAGACAGAAGCAAATATTTAGGACCCATATCGTCAACATTACTTGCCATATCGTCAACATTACTTGCCATATCGTCAACATTCTTGCCATATCGTCAACATTACTTCCCATATCATCAACATTACTTCCCATATCGTCAACATTACTTGCCATAACGTCAACATTACTTGCCATAACGTCAACATTACTTGCCATAACGTCAACATTACTTGCCATAACGTCAACATTACTTCAGATATCGTCAACATTACTTGCCATAACGTCAACATTACTTGCCATAACGTCAACATTACTTGCCATAACGTCAATATTACTTCCCATATCGTCAACATTACTTCCCATATCGTCAACATTACTTGCCATAACGTCAACATTACTTGCCATAACGTCAACATTACTTGCCATAACGTCAATATTACTTCCCATATCGTCAACATTACTTCCCATATCGTCAACATTACTTCCCATATCGTCAACATTACTTCCCACATCGTCAACATTACTTCCCATATCGTCAAAATTACTTGCCATATCGTCAACATTACTTGCCATAACGTCAACATTACTTGCCATAACGTCAACATTACTTACCATAACGTCAACATTACTTGTCATATCGTCAACATTACTTCCCACATCGTCAACATTACATCCCATATCGTCAACATTACTTCCCATATCGTCAACATTACTTCCCACATCGTCAACATTACTTCCCACGTCGTCAACATTACTTCCCATATCGTCAACATTACTTCCCATATCGTCAACATTACTTCCCATATCGTCAACATTACTTCCCACATCGTCAACATTACTTCCCATATCGTCAACATTACTTCCCATATCGTCAACATTACTTCCCATATCGTCAACATTACTTCCCACATCGTCAACATTACTTCCCACATCGTCAACATTACTTCCCATATCGTCAACATTACTTCCCATATCGTCAACATTACTTCCCATATCGTCAACATTACTTCCCACATCGTCAACATTACTTCCCACATCGTCAACATTACTTCCCACATCGTCAACATTACTTCCCATATCGTCAACATTACTTCCCATATCGTCAACATTACTTCCCATATCGTCAACATTACTTCCCATATCGTCAACATTACTTCCCACATCGTCAACATTACTTCCCACATCGCCAACATTACTTCCCATATCGTCAACATTACTTCCCATATCGTCAACATTACTTCCCACATCGTCTACATTACTTCCCATATCGTCAACATTACTTCCCACATCGTCAACATTACTTCCCATATCATCAACATTACTTCCCACATCGTCAACATTACTTCCCATATCGTCAACATTACTTGTCATATCGTCAACATTACTTCCCATAACGTCAACATTACTTGCCATAACGTCAACATTACTTGCCATAACGTCAACATTACTTCCCATATCGTCAACATTACTTCCCATATCGTCAACATTACTTGCCATAACGTCAACATTACTTGCCATAACGTCAACATTACTTGCCATAACGTCAATATTACTTCCCATATCGTCAACATTACTTCCCATATCGTCAACATTACTTCCCATATCGTCAACATTACTTCCCACATCGTCAACATTACTTCCCATATCGTCAAAATTACTTGCCATATCGTCAACATTACTTGCCATAACGTCAACATTACTTGCCATAACGTCAACATTACTTACCATAACGTCAACATTACTTGCCATATCGTCAACATTACTTCCCACATCGTCAACATTACTTCCCATATCGTCAACATTACTTCCCATATCGTCAACATTACTTCCCACATCGTCAACATTACTTCCCACGTCGTCAACATTACCTGCTATATCGTCAACATTACTTCCCACATCGTCAACATTACTTCCCATATCGTCAACATTACTTCCCACATCGTCAACATTACTTCCCACATCGTCAACATTACTTCCCACATCGTCAACATTACTTCCCATATCGTCAACATTACTTCCCATATCGTCAACATTACTTCCCACATCGTCAACATTACTTCCCATATCGTCAACATTACTTCCCATATCGTCAACATTACTTCCCATATCGTCAACATTACTTCCCACATCGTCAACATTACTTCCCACATCGTCACCATTACTTCCCATATCGTCAACATTACTTCCCATATCGTCAACATTACTTCCCACATCGTCAACATTACTTCCCACATCGTCAACATTACTTCCCACATCGTCAACATTACTTCCCACATCGTCAACATTACTTCCCATATCGTCAACATTACTTCCCATATCGTCAACATTACTTCCCACATCGTCAACATTACTTCCCACATCGTCAACATTACTTCCCATATCGTCAACATTACTTCCCATATCGTCAACATTACTTCCCACATCGTCTACATTACTTCCCATATCGTCAACATTACTTCCCACATCGTCAACGTTACTTCCCATATCATCAATATTACTTCCCACATCGTCAACATTACTTCCCATATCGTCAACATTACTTGTCATATCGTCAACATTACTTCCCATAACGTCAACATTACTTGCCATAACGTCAACATTACTTGCCATAACGTCAACATTACTTCCCATATCGTCAACATTACTTCCCATATCGTCAACATTACTTCCCACATCGTCAACATTACTTCCCATATCGTCAACATTACTTCCCACACCGTCAACATTACTTCCCACATCGTCAACATTACTTCCCACATCGTCAACATTACTTCCCACACCGTCAACATTACTTCCCATATCGTCAACATTACTTCCCATATCGTCAACATGACTTGCCATATCGTCAACATTACTTCCCATATCGCCAACATTACTTCCCATATCGTCAACATTACTTCCCATATCGTCAACATTACTTCCCATATCGTCAACATTACTTCCCATATCGTCAACATTACTTCCCATATCGTCAACATTACTTCCCACATCGTCAACATTACTTCCCATATCGTCAACATTACTTGTCATATCGTCAACATTACTTCCCATAACGTCAACATTACTTCCCATATCGTCAACATTACTTGCCATAACGTCAACATTACTTGCCATATCGTCAACATTACTTCCCATATCGTCAACATTACTTCCCATATCGTCAACATTACTTCCCATGTCGTCAACATTACTTGCTATATCTGATGGTGATGGATATTTCTCTACAACCATCTGTTAGATGTGTTTTTCTCAATGGATTAAGTGTCATTGGGTGATTAATTGTCTTCAGTGACTTTAGTATCTGCCATGGGTTTATATAAGGTAGTTTTCCCTATGCAGCTCCCTTTAATTGTATATATAATACAACATTTAGTCTACCATATTAACAATTTGTAAGTCATAACTATGACTCATCCCTACTTCCCATTTTTCGCTATCTATTTTTGTTTGGTCCAAACCCACTTTTTGTTTGGCACAGAATCTATTATGTTACGGAGCTTATCACTGCAGATAACGAGCCCATTACATTCTACAGTCCGCTGAGTTTGAACCCGGGGCGTCCAGATAAGGCAACTCTCTAGTGGAAGGTGTAATGTGACTTCATCAGTAGTCCAGCCAGATGGCATTTGAGAGTCAATCTGAATGTGGTTGTCTGGTTGGTTAATTGGTTTAGCAGGTTGGTTGGTTGGTTGGTAGGTTGGTTGGCTAGTAAGGTAGTTAGATGAGTGGTAAGCTAGTTTGTTGGTTGAGTGGTAAGCTAGCTGGTTGGTTGAGTGGTAAGCTAGTTTGTTGGTTGAGTGGTAAACTAGTTTGTTGGTTCGTTGACTGGTTTACTCGCTCGTTGTTTGGTTAGTTGGTTACTTGTTTGATTGCTTGGTGGACATGTAAGTTGGTGGATGGATTGGTGGATGTGTGGTTGTGTGGGTTGGTTGGTTGATAAATCCTCTAGAAGACTATGAGTGTTAACTCTAAAGGTTGAGTCACTGGCTCTAGCGTCGTGGGAGCCTTTAAGAGACTGGTATCTATCTGAGACTCTGAGTGTGGTTACTGTAATATGTGTCATGGACCTCTCTATCCTCTCTCAAAGCTCAGATATCAACGTGAGTGTGCCAGACAGATACTGGAACTTTATATCTGCGTAGGGACATGTTTGGATGCCATCAGGTCGTGATTCTGCCCAGCACACGGGGACTGGCTGCGTGACATCAGGTCGTGATTCTTCCCAGCACACGGGGACTGGCTGCGTGACATCAGGTCATGATTCTGTCCAGCACACGGGGACTGGCTGCGTGCCATCAGGTCATGATTCTGCCTAGCACACGGGGACTGGCTACGTGACATCAGGTCATGATTCTGCCCAGCACACGGGGACTGGCTGCGTGACATTAGGTCATGATTCTGCCCAGCACACGGGGACTGGCTGCGTGCCATCAGGTCATGATTCTGCTTAGCACACAGGGACTGGCTGCGTGACATCAGGTCATGATTCTGCCCAGCACACGGGGACTGGCTGGGTGCCATCAGTTCATGATTCTGCCCAGCACACGGGGACTGGCTGCGTGCCATCAGGTCATGATTCTGCCCAGCACACGGGGACTGGCTACGTGACATCAGGTCATGATTCTGCCCAGCACACGGGGACTGGCTACGTGACATCAGGTCATGATTCTGCCCAGCACACGGGGACTGGCTGGGTGCCATCAGGTCATGATTCTGCCCAGCACACGGGGACTGGCTACGTGACATCAGGTCATGATTCTGCCCAGCACACGGGGACTGGCTGCGTGACATTAGGTCATGATTCTTCCCAGCACACGGGGACTGGCTGCGTGCCATCAGGTCATGATTCTGCTTAGCACACGGGGACTGGCTGCGTGACATTAGGTCATGATTCTGCCCAGCACACGGGGACTGGCTGGGTGCCATCAGTTCATGATTCTGCCCAGCACACGGGGACTGGCTGCGTGACATCAGGTCATGATTCTGCCCAGCACACGGGGACTGGCTGCGTGACATTAGGTCATGATTCTGCCCAGCACACGGGGACTGGCTGCGTGCCATCAGTTCATGATTTTGCTTAGCACACGGGGACTGGCTGCGTGACATCAGGTCATGATTCTGCCCAGCACACGGGGACTGGCTGGGGCCATCAGGTCATGATTCTGCTTAGCACACGGGGACTGGCTGCGTGACATCAGGTCATGATTCTGTCCAGCACACGGGGACTGGCTGCGTGACATCAGGTCATGATTCTGTCCAGCACACGGGGACTGGCTGCTTGACATCAGGTCATGATTCTGCCCAGCATACGGGGACTGGCTGCGTGACATCAGTTCATGATTCTGCCTAGCACACGGGGACTGGCTGCGTGACATCAGTTCATGATTCTGCCCAGCACACGGGGACTGGCTGCGTGCCATCAGGTCATGATTCTGCTTAGCACACGGAGACTGGCTGCGTGCCATCAGGTCATGATTCTGCCCAGCACACGGGGACTGGCTGCGTGACATCAGGTCATGATTCTTCCCAGCACACGGGGACTGGCTGCGTGACATCAGGTCATGATTCTTCCCAGCACACGGGGACTGGCTGCGTGACATCAGGTCATGATTCTTCCCAGCACACGGGGACTGGCTGCGTGACATCAGGTCATGATTCTGCCCAGCACACGGGGACTGGCTGCGTGCCATCAGGTCATGATTCTTCCCAGCACACGGGGACTGGCTGCGTGCCATCAGGTCATGATTCTGCCTAGCACACGGGGACTGGCTGCGTGCCATCAGGTCATGATTCTGCCCAGCACACGGGGACTGGCTGAGTGCCATCAGGTCATGATTCTGCCTAGCACACGGAGACTGGCTGCGTGCCATCAGGTCATGATTCTGCCCAGCACACGGGGACTGGCTGCGTGACATCAGGTCATGATTCTTCCCAGCACACGGGGACTGGCTGCGTGACATCAGGTCATGATTCTTCCCAGCACACGGGGACTGGCTGCGTGACATCAGGTCATGATTCTTCCCAGCACACGGGGACTGGCTGCGTGCCATCAGGTCATGATTCTGCCTTAGCACACGGAGACTGGCTGCGTGCCATCAGGTCATGATTCTGCCCAGCACACGGGGACTGGCTGCGTGACATCAGGTCATGATTCTGTCCAGCACACGGGGACTGGCTGCGTGACATCAGGTCGTGATTCTGCCTAGCACACGGGGACTGGCTGCGTGACATCAGGTCGTGATTCTGCCCAGCACAAGGGGACTGGCTGCGTGACATCAGGTCATGATTCTGTCCAGCACACGGGGACTGGCTGGGTGCCATCAGGGCGTGATTCTGCCCAGCACATGGGAACTGGCTGGGTGCCATCAGGGCGTGATTCTGCCCAGCACATGGGGATTGACTGGGATTATTCCCGGGGCAGCAATGCTTCATCCAAGGGCTTTAGGTTCAAGGGTTGAAAAGGCGAGAGAACCGACTTCGTTGCACTAGGTTTTATCCCATATGGCTCGGTCTGTGGCTGTAGGGCAGCCCGCCGAAAGAGTCGCACAAAGCACTCAAGCGACGACCCTTATGGAGTCTCCTAGAAAACTGCTCTTGTGAATCGAATGTCATAGTCCGGAATCGAACCCACAATCTTATGAGCAAGAGGCAAACGGTTTAACTATTTGGCCACGGAGACTATCTGGGTGTGAGGTGTGTCATTGTGAAGAGACGTCTATCCAGTTCTCACGAGGATATGAACGAGGGAAGTCAGATTGTTTCAAACCTTCCTTCTATCTCTTATACGTCCATCTATTTCAACCTTTCCTTCTACCTCTTACATGTCCATCTGTTTCAATCTTTCCTTTTACCTCTGACATGTCCATCTGTTTCAATCTTTCCTTCTACCTCTGACATGCCCATCTGTTTCAATCTTTCCTTCTACCTCTTACGCGTCCATCCGTTTCAACCTTACCGTCTACCTCTTACGCGTCCATCCCTGAACAAACGCGTTCATCCCTGAGGAAACGCGTCCACGCAGTATGGCTGAAGACCATGCTCCACATCGACCTCACCGCAATGGACAAAGGAGGTGAAACAATAAATCACCATCTATTAAAATGGTCTGGGCAGACTGCCTTAAGAAACACCATGCCATAACACGGACTCCCGGGTCGACCTAGCCTGAGATGGGTACGAGGAAATGTCTTGGGGAGTGAAGACGATCGGCGTGGTGATTACCCCATGACCCCTGGAATTCCGAGTGATCTGTACAGATATGGCTCCAGCGCCATGTGCCCAATAGGTCTGAGGTGGGTTAGAGGTAATTCACTCAACTTAAGTCCCTTGCATATCCGTTACAGGTCACTGACATCAACTCAGCATTAATCGACTCTTTGTGATTTTCTAGGAATGTTACTTTCTGTTGGTGATTTTCTAGGCAATGTTACTTTCTGTTGGTGATTTTCTATGCAATGTTACTTACTGTTGGTGATTTTCTAGACAATATTACTTTCTGTTTCAACATGGGGTTGATCTGTTCTAGACAATGTTACTTTCTGTTTCAGCATGGGGTTGATCTGTTCTAGGTAATGTTACTTTCTGTTTCAACATGGAGTTGATCTATTCTAGGTAATGTTACTTTCTGTTGGTGATTTTCTAGGCAATGATACTATCTGTTGGTGATTTTCTAGACAATATTACTTTCTGTTTCAACATGGGGTTGATCTGTTCTAGACATTGTTACTTTCTGTGTCAACATGGGGTTGATCCGTTCTAGGTAATGTTACTTTCTGTTTCAACATGGAGTTGATCTGTTCTAGGTAATGTTACTTTCTGTTGGTGATTTTCTAGGCAATGATACTATCTGTTGGTGATTTTCTAGACAATATTACTTTCTGTTTCAACATGTGGTTGATCTGTTCTAGGTAATGTTACTTTCTGTGTCAACATGGCGTTGATCTTTTCTAGGTAATGTTACTTTCTGCTTCAACATGGGGTTGATCTGTTCTAGGCAATCTTACTATCTGTTACAACATGGGGTTGATCTGTTCTAGGTAATGTTACTTTCTGTTTCAACATGGGGTTGATCTGTTCTAGGCAATGTTACTTTCTGTTTCAACATGGGGTTGATCTGTTCTAGGTAATGTTACTTTCTGTTTCAACATGGGGTTGATCTGTTCTAGGTAATGTTACTTTCTGTTTCAACATGGGATTGATCTGTTCTAGGTAATGTTACTTTTTGTTTCAACATGGGATTGATCTGTTCTAGGTAATGTTACTTTCTGTTTCAACATGGAGCTGATCGCAACGTCCTGCTAAAGACGTGCAATATTTTTATTGTAAAATATTTCCATTGCTGTTGGCGAGGGGATGACGGACGCAATTAGTAATTCCCCAAACAGAGTTCGTAACACAGCTGCAGGCGATCTGGAAGCAGACCGCATTGTGTTGGTTTGCATACAATGATATGAGTGCCGGTCGTTCAGAAAGCAATGGCAAATTACTGAACATAAATTATCCCAGGAATCACAAACAGTAAAACAAATACTGGGGTTGACTGCTGTGTCCTGTAAAGGATACGCAACTAACCATTGCTTTATGATCGGTATCCGCTCCTACCTTGGTAATCACCGGAAATTTCTGCCTCTAAATCGTTTCGGCTGATTTGGAACCCCCACCCCTAAATGTGTAGGAATGTGTGAAACGTTGCTCATAATCCCTTAATCCCAATCCAAGCAACTTGACTGACTTTGTTGCGGTAGTCTGTCCCGAAGTGTTGGGTCCATGGTATGATACACCCGTCATATCTTGAAAGCCTGAACGCACGGAGAATTATGTGGCCGATACTTCCCTCACTTTCGCCTCGGAGAGTTCTCATGACACTATCAGCGAAGTTCCTTACTTTACCTGCCGATATCATAACATCCTTCCAGAACCAACACACGGTATAGAGGCACACTACAAATGGAGAGATGTGCCAGTTCGTTACTTTGCCTGCGTGCCAGTTCCTTACTTTGCCTACCGATACAACAACATCCTTCCAGAACCAACACACGGTATAGAGGCACACTACAACTGGAGAGATGTACCAGTTCCTTACTTTACCTACCGATACCATAACATCCTTCCAGAACCAACACACGGTATAGAGGCACACGTCAACTGGGGAGATGTGTCAGTTCCTTACTTTACCTACCGATACCATAACATCCTTCCAGAACCAACACACGGTATAGAGGCGCACTACAACTGGAGAAATGTGCCGGTTGACACAAAGGTGAACAGAGCGAAATCTAGTGGCCCTAGGGATCACAATAAACAACAGGTTTTAAACAAGAACTGCAGGAATAAACAGCAAGTTTGAAACAAGAACCCGATGATGAGAATTAATGTAAACTAATTTAGCAGTGTGCACAACGTTGCATGAGTGGATAAATTAATTAATGCATCTACGAATAAATGAACATACGAGCAACATTCACCGATGGGTGAACGCGTATCAGAGAGATGAATGAAAGAGCAAATGTTTGATTATATGTAATTATCTATTGGCTGGCCGTGTGCAGAGCTGTTGTCCCTTTAACCGTCCTGTATCTAAACATAGACGCCATAAACAATAGACGCTATAAACTATAGATTGCCCGATTTCTTGCCTGGCATATTTCGTTGCATCTTGTCATGTGCCTACTGCAGTGTTATATATGAAGTGAATAAACGGATAATACTTTGGCTGAAATACTAAATACACGTTCGCTTAATGTGGATCATGTGATACCCACGTAAGTCTAAGATATAACAGGAAGTCCTTCTGTTTTCATATCAACGGCTGGAATCGTGTAATCGATATTTCGATATATTTGAGCAATTTACTACGGTTGTCGAATACAGTATTTAGTGGTGTAGATCCTCTGTTGGTTTTTTAAATGTGATTCTATAACACTTTGAATTCATCTATTTATAGGCTTCTTCTTCTCCGCTTGCCCGGTAAACATCCCTCCATAATTATCTTTTCGCGACATTCGTGTCTTTTAATATGACTAAATAATTCACCATATCTAAAGTATTTACGTTAATGGCCAATATTCTTAGATAGTGAGTTCTTGTTGGGTAGCACTGTGTGTTCTCTTTTTCCTCCAGTGAATTATTTACACTCTAGTGTGACACTTATACTGGAAGTAGCATATGTGTTTACTAGATCTGTGACACTTATATTGCAAGTAGTATATGTGTTTACTAGATCTGTGACACTTATATTGGAAGTAGTATATGTGTTTACTAGATCTGTGACACTTATATTGCAAGTAGTATATGTGTTTACTAGATCTGTGACACTTATATTGGAAGTAGTATATGTGTTTACTAGATCTGTGACACTTATATTGGAAGTAGTATATGTGTTTACTAGATCTGTGACACTTATATTGGAAGTAGTATATGTGTTTACTAGATCTGTGACACTTATATTGGAAGTAGTATATGTGTTTACTAGATCTGTGACACTTATACTGGAAGTAGTATATGTGTTTACTAGATCTGTGACACTTATACTGGAAGTAGTATATGTGTTTACTAGATCTGTGACACTTATATTGCAAGTAGCATATGTGTTTACTAGATCTGTGACACTTATATTGGAAGTAGTATATGTGTTTACTAGATCTGTGACACTTATATTGGAAGTAGTATATGTGTTTACTAGATCTGTGACACTTATACTGGAAGTAGTATATGTGTTTACTAGATCTGTGACACTTATATTGGAAGTAGTATATGTGTTTACTAGATCTGTGACACTTATACTGGAAGTAGTATATGTGTTTACTAGATCTGTGACACTTATATTGGAAGTAGTTTATGTGTTTACTAGATCTGTGACACTTATATTGGAAGTAGTATATGTGTTTACTAGATCTGTGACACTTATATTGGAAGTAGTATATGTGTTTACTAGATCTGTGACACTTATATTGGAAGTAGTATATGTGTTTACTAGATCTGTGACACTTATACTGGAAGTAGTATATGTGTTTACTAGATCTGTGACACTTATATTGGAAGTAGTATATGTGTTTACTACATCTGTGACACTTATATTGGAAGTAGTATATGTGATGACTGAGCTACCGTATGACAATAGACGGTACTATCTGCTTTCTGTCAGCGCTGAATGTTGGGCGGCGCTTACCAAACCCGACACCCCACATTGTGCCAACGGCTTCGGGCGGAAGAGCGCAATTGGGAGAGTACAAGCCTTATCCTGGTGCGAGGAAATGCAACCCAAAGACAAAATAATCATGGCAGGGCAGACCAGGCCCTAAGCCTTGGTTGGCAGCTGGTCTAGGATCGAAGCTCCAACAGGCGGACAGTTAGAGCATTGCTTTGCTGATCCGGCAGCTTCTGCAGCTTGTCTTGTTCCAGATTATAGGTGTCAACTTTCCTCTGGAGTGAACTAGGCAGGCCGAGACAGGGATCATGCTGCATGGGCAACACATGGTTTCTTTATTTTAGCACAGGCTTTGTGCTATGGAGAGGCAATAACTCCATCCCTGGTCTTAACCGGTCTCGGAACTAATCAGAGATTTGCTTTTTGCGGATGATGCTGCGATTACGACCCACTCTGAGGAAGAATTACAACATCTACTATCTGCATTCTCCAATGCTTGTTCTGAATTTGGTTTAACAATTAACAAACAGAAGACACAGATTATGTTACAAGGTGCACATGGTGTACCATCAATCTTTATTGACGACGCCGAACTGGAGATAGTAGACCATTTTACATATCTAGGAACAGAGGTAAATAGCAAATTATCCCTCGATCAGGAAATCAACATCAGGATTGGCAAGGCAGCAACAACAATGAACATTTTAGCAAAAAGGGTCTGGGAGAACAGGAAGCTTACTGCCAAAACAAAAGTCCTCGTCTACCAAGCCTGTGTTCTTAGTACTCTTCTTTATGGCAGTGAAACCTGGACAACCTACTCACACCAAGAGAAACGTTTAAACAGCTTTCATATGCGGTGCCTGCGAAGAATTCTTGGTTTTAAGTGGCAAGATAAAATCACAAATACTGAAGTATTGGAAAGATCAGGTTGTGTGACGGTGTATTCCATGCTCAGTCTTCGTAGAATTAGATGGATAGGACATGTTAGGAGGATTGATGATGGTAGAATACCAAAGGACATCTTTTTTGGTGAATTACAGACAGGTAGGAGATCTCAGGGTCGGCCTCTACTACGATACAAAGATGTGTGTAAGCGGGACATGATTGATACAGGCATTGATAATGCACACTTGGGAGCAAGTCGCCGCTGAACGTGTTGCATGGAGGGCAACTATCAGAAATGGAATAAAGACAAAGGAGAAAATGATTGCAGATAAAGCACACACAGAGCGTGAGAGACGTAAGATGGTGCAAAATGGTGGAAATGACCATGTTTTCACATGCATCTACTGTGGGCAAACATTTGCAGCAAGAATTGGCCTTACCAGCCACACTCGCCACCGCCATGGGTCGTAGTTATTAAGCCTTTGTGAAGCACAATGTACCAAACTATCGTCTGTCAAGACGGAAAGGTGCCACGGATATGTGTTTACTAGATCTGTGACACTTATATTGGAAGTAGCATATGTGTTTACTAGATCTGTGACACTTATATTGGAGGTAGTTTATGTGTTTACTAGATCTGTGACACTTATATTGCAAGTAGTATATGTGTTTACTAGATCTGTGACACTTATATTGGAGGTAGTTTATGTGTTTACTAGATCTGTGACACTTATATTGCAAGTAGTATATGTGTTTACTAGATCTGTGACACTTATATTGGAAGTAGTATATGTGTTTACTAGATCTGTGACACTTATATTGGAAGTAGTATATGTGTTTACTAGATCTGTGACACTTATATTGGAAGTAGTATATGTGTTTACTACATCTGTAACACTTATATTGCAAGTAGTATATGTGTTTACTAGATCTGTGACACTTATATTGGAAGTAGCATATGTGTTTACTACATCTGTGACACTTATATTGGAAGTAGTATATGTGTTTACTAGATCTGTGACACTTATATTGGAAGTAGTATATGTGTTTACCAGATCTGTGACACTTATATTGGAAGTAGTATATGTGTTTACTACATCTGTGACACTTATATTGAAAGTAGTATATGTGTTTACTACATCTGTGACACTTATATTGGAAGTAGTATATGTCCTTTCTAGTACTCTTCTGTAACACTTATATTGGAAGTAGTATATGTGTTTACTAGATCTGTGACACTTATATTGCAAGTAGTATATGTGTTTACTACATCTGTGACACTTATATTGGAAGTAGTATATGTGTTTACTAGATCTGTGACACTTATATTGCAAGTAGTATATGTGTTTACTAGATCTGTGACACTTATATTGGAAGTAGTATATGTGTTTACTACATCTGTAACACTTATATTGCAAGTAGTATATGTGTTTACTAGATCTGTGACACTTATATTGGAAGTAGTATATGTGTTTACTACATCTGTGACACTTATATTGGAAGTAGTATATGTGTTTACTACATCTGTGACACTTATATTGGAAGTAGTATATGTCCTTTCTAGTACTCTTCTGTAACACTTATATTGGAAAGTAGTATATGTGTTTACTAGATCTGTGACACTTATATTGGAAGTAGTATATGTGTTTACTAGATCTGTGACACTTATATTGCAAGTAGTATATGTGTTTACTACATCTGTGACACTTATATTGGAAGTAGTATATGTCCTTTCTAGTACTCTTCTGTAACACTTATATTGGAAGTAGTATATGTGTTTACTAGATCTGTGACACTTATATTGGAAGTAGTATATGTGTTTACTAGATCTGTGACACTTATATTGCAAGTAGTATATGTGTTTACTAGATCTGTGACACTTATATTGCAAGTAGTATATGTGTTTACTAGATCTGTGACACTTATATTGCAAGTAGTATATGTGATTACTAGATCTGTGACACTTATATTGCAAGTAGTATATGTGTTTACTAGATCTGTGACACTTATATTGGAAGTAGTATATGTGTTTACTAGGTCTGTGACACTTATATTGGAAGTAGTATATGTGTTTACTAGATCTGTGACACTTATATTGGAAGTAGTATATGTGTTTACTAGATCTGTGACACTTATATTGCAAGTAGTATATGTGTTTACTAGATCTGTGACACTTATATTGGAAGTAGTATATGTGTTTACTAGATCTGTGACACTTATACTTGCAAGTAGTTTATGTCCTTTCTAGTACTCTTCTGTAACACTTATATTGAAAGTAGTATTTGTGCTTTCATCGGTCTCTGTGTCTAAGGGCTTGCGAACGCGGTTTGTGAGCCCGTATACCCGGGTTCGAAACACAGCGGTGCTGGTTTTTTCGAAAAAGGTATAGGAGCCGGTCGTTCAGAAAGCAATGGCAAACTACTGAACGTAACACTTGCCTAGTACATCAACAGCAGCTGAAAATGCTGGTGTTGACTGCAACGTCCAATAAGGGATACGCAACAAAATTGTAATTTGTTCTTTCCAGTACTCTTCTGTGACACTTATATGAAAGTAGCTTATGTGATTTCCAGTACTCTTCTGTGACACTTATATTGAAAGTAGCTTATGTTTTTTCCAGATGTAAAATATGCAAGTTTGACAGTCACTTGTTGCCGCGTAGAATACTGCACTCTCTGTCAGTGCACTGACTTGTAGTCGTACTATCTGCTCTTACTCATATCAGATTTTAACTGCTTCAGTTATAGAACAACAATGTTTATTATTCTCGTAATTTTTGTCTTCACATCTCCATCACCCGTCATCGGTGAATCTAGATATTCACAACAGGACACATTCTGTCATTTCTCTCCTTTGATAAATATTTCCATTGACATATTTGTTTCATCGCTTGTCATTTTGTTTCTCTTGTTTGTTCTTGCACTGTCTTGCTTTGTTTCTGAATTTCCAATCTGAAAAGATATAAAAAGTGATGCATTAAATGTTTAGTTTAGTTTAGTCGACGGATCAACATCACGGCACACGGGTGTAACCCATAAGTGCTCCGTTCTACTCCTATCTCAAGCCTGAGTCCCGAGAATCTCAGCTCAGTGAACGAACTCCGTAGCACCGGCGAGGATACTGAAATACATTGGGTTGATTTTTAACTCGAAAGTTTGTCCGGACAGGGCCCTTAGTCTACTCTTTTTCGATTTCCAACTGCCAAGGGATTTTATACGTGCGCAACAATGCACACAGACGTTCGATCTCACTACCCAGAGACCGGGGGAAATTTTGTTACTAGAAGTCCACGAGAAAAAAACCCGGCCCTCACCGAGGCTTGAACCCAAGAACCTCCAGCACTCGAGGCGGACGCCATACCTCGAGACTACTCACCCTTCCCCCCCCCCTCCCCCTCCCCCTCCTACATACTAAAATCCCTACAATGATATATTAAATGGCTGAATGAATAAATAGGTATTTCAAGACAGAAGCCAAACAATATGTTGCACGATTTATTGCCTGAAATATTACGCTGCATCTCGTCAGGTGCATATTGCAGGGTTATTTATCATCCATCCATCATGTGCCTATGTCGATAAGCGTGGGCTGTCATGATTTGCCATTTCACTCGATCACCAGAGTCGGGGATCTGCTCAGTGTTTTTGACTCGACCATACCACGAGGCCGAGCCATCCAGGTATTTACGTCTCTGGCGGCCCCTTTCTCTTCCCCTCAATCTTGCCAGTTGTAACCACGTTCTCTAATTTATTCATTCTCATGACGTGCCCAAAAATGTTGACTGTCTACGTCATATACCATGTGAAGTGTATAAACCAATAATACTTTGGCTGAGATACTAATAATACTATACCCATAGCCACTGCTAGTCATCAGTCGTTAGTCTTGGTTTCAACTTTATGGTAAAGTGTCACCCCATAATGCTCCGTTCCTGTGCCAGTGAATACCACACAATACGCGTCTCATTGTTCCATGTGAAAAGTGGAACTGACAACAGTCCCGACAAACAAACAGCACGCACAGGCATACATGCATAAGGTCGTTGCCAGAGTGCCAACACAACAGTCCACCACTAAAATTACATTTCCTCGTCGATGGAATCGGCGGTCACTAGAAAGCCAACATTCGCACCACACATGACATGGTTACGCTTGATATGGTTCCGTCGCCCTGCTACTGAATGAGTGCGTGGCGGAACACTGTGAGCTGTGAAATTCATGTGGAATGCTTTTACATCTGTTCGCTGTTGTTTGTAGCGTGAACAGCATGTTCAGAACTATGGCGGCCGGTTATCGCTGAATTGACTGGTTTGCCTTTTCGGTTCACGAGTGCATTTTTCAGGAGGCTCCTGGGAGTCGTCGCTAGATTACGGAGTTCGTGCTTTGTGCGGCGCTTTCGGCGGGTCGCCCTACGGAAAGAGTCCGAGCCATGTGGGATAAATCCCGGGTAAATAAAGTCTTTCTGGTGACTTGCCGATTCCATCGACGATGTATTTTTCTTGGAGGACTTTTGTGTTGGCATTCTGACGGCGGCATTATGCACAGTGTACCTGTGCGGGTTGTTGGCTTGCCGAGACTCCTGTCTGTTCCACTTTTCACATTGAGCAGTGATGAGCATTTTGTTATATTCACTGGCACAGGAACGGAGCATAATGGGGACGACCCATTGCCGTGAAGTTGGAACCGCGATTAACTAACTAACTTAACTTTAACACATTATTGCATAAGAAAAAAAAGCTAGTTCAGCAGTCCGCCATCCGCCATTTTTTAGGAACATCCAGTTTACAACACAAACAACCGCGGACAGATGTAAAAGCATTCCGTATGAAACCCACAGCTCATAGTTTCGCTCCACGCACATAACTCAGTAGCTGTTCGACGGAATCATGTTCTACCAGTCCAACATGTGGTAAATCCTTATGCAAATCGTAGCGAGAAATAAAACACACTCCAGAGGTCTTAAAAGCTCAACCGCCTATCCGCCATATTGGACCGGAAGTTTCACTGATATTGTTCGATATTGCCCGCCATATTTGACTGAATGGACAAAAAGGTAATCAAAACCTTTAGTTTTTAATGTTTTCTGTGCGCTCCACACATGACATTTATCCAACATTGTCTCGTGTGATAATTTTGTCTTATTTTCCGACTTTCTTTCTCGCTAATTACTTATCCATAATTTATGGGTTTCTAATTAACCACATGGGGTTTCGGGATAGGGGCTATTCCTACCAGAGAAGAAGTCAGACGCCTCAGCTTGCCTACAGGAACCCGTGGGCTACCCGTTCAATTCTCAGACCAAGGTCACGTGAAGCCGTCCTGAACCTGGTGGTTGTGATTGGGCAAGCCGAAAGGACATTTGTTGGTTATGGCTCAAGTTGGCGACGATGGGCAGGGAGTGTGTTTCTAGATAAAATGGCTGCGGTCACCGACCAGTATGGTCGCTGCCAAGAAGGAAAGCAATAGAAGACTACCTTCTTCACATATACCATAACAAACATGCTATGTAGAATAATGACTCCACCTAACAACCATATTATTTACAATCATGACTCTACCTAACAATCATATTATTTACAATCATGACTCCACCTAACAACCATATTATTTACAATCATGACTCTACCTAACAACCATATTATTTACAATCATGACTCCACCTAACAACCATTTTATTTACAATTATGACTCCATCTCACAACCATATTATTTACAATCATGACTCTACCTAACAACCATATTGTTTACAATCATGACTCTACCTAACAACAATATTATTTACAATCATGACTCCACCTAACAACCATATTATTTACAATTATGTCTCCACCTAACAACCATATTATTTACAATCATGACTCTACCTAACAACCATATTATTTACAATCATGACTCCACCTAACAACCATATTATTTACAATCATGACTCTACCTAACAACCATATTATTTACAATCATGACTCCACCTAACAGCCATATTATTTACAATTATGACTCCACCTAACAACCAGGTTATTTACAATCATGACTCTACCTAACAACCATATTATTTACAATCATAACTCCATCTAACCGCCATATCACATAGAATCATGACTTCACCTCATATTTCCAATTTTCCTTACTGTCAGTTTTCCTGTTGCAAATGTTATGTTACACTGACTGATTTAAATTTATATTAGTCTGTTATTACTTTTAATACTTTTATTCCCTCTTTGATTTCTGGCTTCCATTTCTTCCTGTCTGTTTTTATTTTCTCCTTGTCTGTTTTTATATTTTTCTTGACAGTTTTTGTTTCTCCCTGTCTGTCTAATGTCTTGTCTAATTATAGAACTGGTATCGTGCAATTAGTGCCAGCGAATGCAATTCACGTGTTTCATTTATCAGTTTTCGCGAAAACATCACGTATTTGTTTCTTTGTCAACCAGGGTATCTCACAAAGTTTTCATGGAAACGGTTAATGAAAGCAAAACATTAGACTTGAAAAGGTAGAAGGGGTTTCTTTCAAAGGACGTTACAATCAGGCCCAGCATTTATTGGCTATTTGTGATTAACTAAACAAGTGAAACCTGTAATAAGAGAAATTAGGCGTAGACTGTCAAGATTTTTCGGCATGTTATGAGAAGAAATAAACTTGGAGAACTTGGTGACAACTGTCAAGATCGAGGGGAAGAGAACAAGAGGAAGGCAGAGAGATAAATATATGGATGGCTTGATCACGTGGTATGGTCGAGACAAGAGCACAGAGCTTATCCACGACTCTGGTGATCAGGTGAGATGGCAAAACATGACCGCCCATGCTTATCATCATTGCACATGATGGTTATGGTGGTGGTGGTGGCGGCGGTGATGGTGGTGGTGATGGTGGTGGTGCTGGTGGTGGTGGTGGTGATTTACCAGGCCATTTTACATTCGGTAGTTTGACTTTGCCTCCTAAACGGCCGAACCTCATACCGCTGAAATCAACGCACAGCGATTTACTACCACAAACGCATGCCGTTGCTTTAACCCTCCAGCCGGTTTGTAGAGGACTTGTGTAACTGCGTTCACTCACCTCTATCCATACACACCGGCTTAACATTATACAGAACTACAGGAAAGGAAGAAACGATGTTCTTTGATCATATCATGGGAAGAGATGGGTTGGGGAATATCGTGACGACAAGGGAACGAACGTTTCAAATTAAGAGCAAGGTTGTGTACTAGCTCCCACACTCTTTGGAATATATTTTTCACTATTACTGAAATGCCGGTCTCTCTGGCTGAGGAGTTACACCACTTTCTCCGTAATCCCGTTTATCCACGCAGGGTCTCGCAGCGAGGCGAGAACTGGAAGCGATTCGACCCGCGCTCGTGACTTGAGCCGGCCGCTCAGAAAGCAATGGCAAACTACTGAGCGTAATATTGCCAAGAAATCAACATACAGCTGAAAGATGCTGATGTTGACAGCGATGTCCTGTAAAGGATATGCAAATAAAACAAACAAAAAATATTACTGAAATATGTCTTTCGTGATCAGGATGGTGGTATATACATTCACTCGCGCTCAGATGGCGGCCTCTATAATGCTTAGAGATTGAAGGCCAAGACCAAAATTAGGAGGGTACTGACCAGAGAGTTGCTGTTTGCAGATGATGCTGCAATTACGACCCACTCTGAGGAAGAATTGCAGCGTCTAATATGAGCATTCTAAAATGCTTGTTCTGAATTTGGTTTAACAATTAGCAAAAATAGGACACAGATTATGTCACAAGGTGCACATAGGATACCATCAATCTTTATTGACGACGCCGAACTAGAGATAGTAGACCATTTTACATATCTAGGATCAGAGGTAAATAGCAAATTATCCCAAGATCAGAAAATCAACATCAGGATTGGTAAGGCAGCAACAACAATGAACGTGTTAGCAAAAAGAGTCTGGGAGAACAGGAAGCTTACTGCCAAAACAAAAGTCCTTGTCTATCAAGCCTGTGTCCTTAGAACTCTTCTTTATGGCAGTGAAGCCTGGACTACTTACTCACACCAAGAGAAACGTTTAAACAGCTTTCAAATGCGGTGTCTGCGAAGAATACTTGGTATTAAGTGGCAAGACAAAATCACAAATACTGAAGTATTGGAAAGATCAGGTTGTGTAACGGTTTGTTCCGTGCTCAATCTTCGTAGACTTAGATGGATAAGAGCGGGACATGATTGATACAGGTGTTGATAATGCATTTTGATAATTAGGAGCAAGTCACCGCCGAACGTGTTGCATTGAGGGCAAATATCAGAAATGAAATAAAGACAAAGGAGAAAATGATTGCAGATAGGTCACACCCTGAGCGCGTGAGACGTAAGATAGTGCATGGTGGTGACAATGTGTGTTCACATGCATCCACTGTGGACGAACATTTACAGCGCGAATTGGCCTTATCAGTCACATTCGCTATCGCCATGGATTTTAGTTATTATGAAGCACAATGTAACAAACTATCGTCTGTCAAGACGGCAAGGTGCAAATGAACTTACATCATGTACACAAACTCTCACAGTTACAAGTATTAGTTTCTGTCCAAATATATATGGTCTATGGAACTACAGAAAGTATGCGTGTATATATTCATTCTGTAGTATGTCCTTTGCAGAAATTCGCTCCCATAACAACTTTCCGGAAAACTTCTCGATCACATGCAAGATGTCCCGCGTCGGATACACCCATCTGGAGATCATCCGCCACATCCTGCATCCAATCTTCTCTTTCGCCTGCCGCTTCCTCTCTTCCCAGGCATATACCCCTCCTTTATTGTTCTCTCCAAACTCTCATGATGTTTCAAGTGACCAAAATATATCAATTTTCTTTGCTTTATCGTCTGTAATAGCAAACCCTCTTCAATATTCAGCTCTTGAAGTATGGACGTATTTGTTTTTTCTTTACCCAAGATATTCTTAGAACCCGTCTATAACATTTATATTCAAAGGCAGTTTATGAGTTGTTCAGCTTATTTAGTAAGTGTCCAGGTCTCACGGGCGTAAGTTGCATTGGGAAAGATGCATGCTCTTAAAAATCAAATTTTTGTAGTTCTGTCTGTCCCACTCCATAATTTATTCAGTTGTTTTTAGTCTTTGAATAGCAACTGATAGTCGTCGTTTTATTTCTTTCATTGTGTCACCGTTTTTGGTAATCAGTGACCCAAGATATTCAAAATTGTCCACCACCTCCAATCTTTCCTCATTAACATATATTTCTTTCTCCATAGTAGTTTTATCTGTTTCAACCTCAATCGAATGTTATCTGTGACAAGATGGGAAATACCTTAACAGAATCTAGAAAAATTCTATAAAGATGGCAGGAGTACTGCAGTGGAATGTATGATATGAGTGAAAGTGAGGATATGAATGAGATACATGAGCCAATGACAGCAGAGACAGAACCTGAACCCTAATTAGATGAAATTGCATGGGCAATAAAGAACCTGAAGAATGGTAAATCACCTGGATGTGATGAGATACCAGCTGAACTAATTAAAGCGGGAGGAGAAGAAAGCATACAAATCTATCACGCATTATGTAAAAAGATATGGAAATATGTTATATGGCCAAAAGATTGAAGGAGAACTATATTCATTTCAATATCAAAAAAGGGCAACCTGAAATTATGCACCAACTATAGAACCTTATCAGTCATGCAAGTAAACTTCTACTAAAAATCATAATGGGAAGACTTCGTAAGAAAATGGAAGAAGAAATTAACGTGGTTCAAGCTGGATTTAGACAAGGAAGAGGAACAAGAGATCACTTTCTCAACATGCGTTTAATAATAGAGAAATGCAGGGAATTTAATGTAAACCTATTCTCATGTTTTGTGGATTATTCAAAAGAATTTGACTGTGTACAACATCAGAAACTTTGTGAAATCTCGAGGAATATGGGCTTTCCATCACATGTATTACACCTCATAAAAATGCTCGATCTAGACCAACAAGCAGCGGTTAGAATAGATGGCGAGACATCCGATTGGTTTGACGTCAAGCAAGGAGTCCGTCAGGGAAGTGTGCTGTCCCCCTATTTGTTTAACCTGTACGCCGAAAATATAATGAGAAATGTAAGAGATGATATAAACAGGGAGCTATATGATGCCCTAAATATCGGTGGTCATGACATACTAGAGATTCGGTACACTGATGATACAGTATTGCTATCCACAACACAGAATGGTATAGAAAACCTAATAGCCTCAATCCAGTTGAATAGTGAAAATCACAACTTATATCTTAACATAGCAAAAACAAAGATAATGCATACAGATAAGACACATTCATTCATTCATTCAGTAGCATGTCATTTGCAGAACCTCGCTCCCATAACAACCTTCTGGAAAACCTCTCGCACAAACAGCGAGTTACGAGATCTGCAGGAGTTTCTACACCACACATGGTAGTTACCGTGGCTAAGTGCTTACGCCAACTGTCTCGCGATCCGAAGGCTGTGGGTTCGATTCCCGGCTACATCGTTTGGTTCATGAGGGCAATTTTCTCCGAGATTCCTGAGGGGTCGTGACTGGCGCTACGGAGTTCGTGCTCTGTGCGACGCTTTCGGCAGACCGCCGTGCTGAAAGAGACCGAGCCCTTTGGGATAAAACCTGGGGACATGAAGTCGGCCCCCTTGCTTTGGGATAAAACCTGGGGACATGAAGTCGACCCCCTTGCTTTGGGATAAAACCTGGGGACATGAAGTCGGTCCCCTTGCTTTGGGATAAAACCTGGGGACATGAAGTCGGCCCCCTTGCTTTGGGATAAAACCTGGGGACATGAAGTCGGCCCCCTTGCTTTGGGATAAAACCTGGGGACATGAAGTCGGCCCCCTTGCTTTGGGATAAAACCTGGGGACATGAAGTCGGCCCCCTTGCTTTGGGATAAAACCTGGGGACATGAAGTCGGCCCCCTTGCTTTGGGATAAAACCTGGGGACATGAAGTCGACCCCCTTGCTTTGGGATAAAACCTGGGGACATGAAGTCGGTCCCCTTGCTTTGGGATAACACCTGGGGACATGAAGTCGACCCCCTTGCTTTGGGATAAAACCAGGGGACATGAAGTTGACCCCCTTGCTTTGGGATAAAACCTGGGGACATGAAGTCGACCCCCTTGCTTTGGGATAAAACCTGGGGACATGAAGTCGACCCTCTTGCTTTGGGATAAAACCTGGGGACATGAAGTTGACCCCCTTGCTTTGGGATAAAACCTGGGGACATGAAGTTGACCCCCTTGCTTTGGGATAAAACCTGGGGACATGAAGTCGGTCCCCTTGCTTTGGGATAAAACCAGGGGACATGAAGTCGGCCCCCTTGCTTTGGGATAAAACCTGGGGACATGAAGCTGACCCCCTTGCTTTGGGATAAAACCTGGGGACATGAAGTTGACCCCCTTGCTTTGGGATAAAACCTGGGGACATGAAGTTGACCCCCTTGCTTTGGGATAAAACCTGGGGACATGAAGTCGGTCCCCTTACTTTGGGATAAAACCAGGGGACATGAAGTTGACCCCCTTGCTTTGGGATAAAACCTGGGGACATGAAGTTGACCCCCTTGCTTTGGGATAAAACCTGGGGACATGAAGTTGACCCCCTTGCTTTGGGATAAAACCTGGGGACATGAAGTCGGCCCCCTTGCTTTGGGATAAAACCTGGGGACATGAAGTCGGCCCCCTTGCTTTGGGATAAAACCTGGGGACATGAAGTCGGCCCCCTTGCTTTGGGATAAAACCTGGGGACATGAAGTCGACCCCCTTGCTTTGGGATAAAACCTGGGGACATGAAGTCGGTCCCCTTGCTTTGGGATAACACCTGGGGACATGAAGTCGACCCCCTTGCTTTGGGATAAAACCAGGGGACATGAAGTTGACCCCCTTGCTTTGGGATAAAACCTGGGGACATGAAGTCGACCCCCTTGCTTTGGGATAAAACCTGGGGACATGAAGTCGACCCTCTTGCTTTGGGATAAAACCTGGGGACATGAAGTTGACCCCCTTGCTTTGGGATAAAACCTGGGGACATGAAGTTGACCCCCTTGCTTTGGGATAAAACCTGGGGACATGAAGTCGGTCCCCTTGCTTTGGGATAAAACCAGGGGACATGAAGTCGGCCCCCTTGCTTTGGGATAAAACCTGGGGACATGAAGCTGACCCCCTTGCTTTGGGATAAAACCTGGGGACATGAAGTTGACCCCCTTGCTTTGGGATAAAACCTGGGGACATGAAGTTGACCCCCTTGCTTTGGGATAAAACCTGGGGACATGAAGTCGGTCCCCTTACTTTGGGATAAAACCAGGTGACATGAAGTTGACCCCCTTGCTTTGGGATAAAACCTGGGGACATGAAGTTGACCCCCTTGCTTTGGGATAAAACCTGGGGACATGAAGTTGACCCCCTTGCTTTGGGATAAAACCTGGGGACATGAAGTCGGCCCCCTTGCTTTGGGATAAAACCTGGGGACATGAAGTCGGCCCCCTTGCTTTTTAAACACTTTAAGTTAATCATGACAACCGTCAGGACAAGTGTATGGAGACAGGGGAGATAGGACAAGTGTAGGGAGATGGGGCAAATAGGACAAGTGTAGGGAGACGGGGAGATAGGACAAGTGTATGGAGACGGGGATATAGGACAAGTGTAGGGAAACGGGGCAAATAGGACAGACCCTCAGCTAGGATGATTTCGCCGGTTTCCTTCTCGCCGGAAATATCTCGTATTTCAAGCTAATCAGAATCAATTCCACTCCAGGACAAAGGTTTCCAAGTGGAATAATATCCACTCAGGCTGAGAGAATTATATCTTATTTGCTGAAACTTCAATTCCTTCTCCTATTATCTATTTCTTTTATATTTAACATAAATGGTGATTATAGATGTATTGACTTATTTATAATCGTTGTGATTACAGCACCTCTAATTGTTTCTCTTCATTTGCTTTGATAATGCTCATGTGCCAGGTTTCATAAATCTGTGTTCCAAAAACATGTTTGTTCGTCATTAGTTTTTTTTTTTTTTTCAACGATTTGTCGGGAGCGCTTTCAACTAATTATTGTAATAACAAATATTGTCGTCAAAATCAATACAAGCCAGGGAATCGGATTTGCTGCTGTACAGTAACGAACATGCAATTAATTTTTTAATGTCGCGTGCCCCTTGCAGGACGTGGCGACCAATCCCAAACCCAGGTTGATATTCTAGACAAGTTTACGTTTAGTAATTTTACCACGTCTTTCTGAAGTCTAAGTTGAAGTCCAAACTGACACGTGTAGCAAAAGATCCCGCTACCTCGTCTTCAGCGTACCGGATGCTTAAACGCTAGAGCGCTCTTATCTCTTGAACCACATGGAAGTAATGTGTACGTAATCAAGACACTGAGTTCACAGAACAATAACAGAATTCGCCGCTCAATGACCATATATAGGAAGTGTACTGCTGCTAAATCGTCTGGTTCAGGATGTTACAAGTTATTCATAACACAGCCAACGTTACTTACGCGTGCCATCTTTAAAATGTGCACATGCACGAATGCTTATCCCATCGATCCTGAGATATAAGATGTTCTTTAATAGTTCCCGTGTTTTAATCCCTGTGTTGATTCCAGCCCTCGGCGCCGGCGTGCGCGAAAGCGCCTTTACTGAAAGACCTACTAAACTCGATTGTGAAACTGGATCTTTTTTGGATAGAGTAGGGAACCCACTTTGTTCTTATGGATCTCCCCAGGGACCTCATTACCAGCTTCAGCGACTATAGAGCAACGTAATTCTTCATAAACTCTTTTCCACTTTGTAAATACTTGAAATGTATTCACCAATAACCTACATTCATATGGGTATTGCTTAAGCTTAGATAATACATTCATATATTCAGTTATGTTCGCTTGGAATGTATGAGGGTATGTTTCTGCGCATAATGAATTGCATTTCCATTTGCTATGTGTGGCATATTTTAATAGGCAGCAGAAGTAATGTAATGTTTGCCATCTTCACTATCGCTCCATTTCTCCATTCCACCCTCTCTCTCTCTTTCTCTCTCTCTCTCTCTCTCTCTCTCTCTCTCTCTCTCTCTCTCTCTCTCTCTCTCTCTCTCTCCTGAATCAACAGCTGTGTCCCTGGTCCATCATGGATGAGTTCAGTCAACAGCTGTGTCCCTGGTCCATCATGAAGGGACCGAGTCAATAGTTGTGTCCCTGGTACATCATAGATGGGTTCAATCAACAGCTGTGTTCCTGGTTCATCATGGATGAGTTCAGTCAACAGCTGTGTCCCTGGTCCATCATGGATGAGTTCAGTCAACAGCTGTGTCCCTGGTCCATCATGGATGAGTTCAGTCAACAGCTGTGTTCCTGGTCCATCATGAAGGGACCGAGTCAACAGCTGTGTCCCTGGTCCATCATAGATGAATTCAATCAACAGCTGTGTCCCTGGTCCATCATGAAGGGACCGAGTCAACAGCTGTGTCCCTGGTCCATCATAGATGAGTTCAATCAACAGCTGTGTCCCTGGTCCATCATGAAGGGACCGAGTCAACAGCTGTGTCCCTGGTCCATCATAGATGAGTTCAATCAACAGCTGTGCCCCTGGTCCACCATAGATGAGTTCAGTCAACAGCTGTGTTCCTGGTCCACCATGAAGGGACCGAGTCAACAGTTGTGTCCCTGGTCCATCATGAAGGCGATGAGTCAACAGTTGTGTCCCTGGTCCACCATGAAGGCGATGAGTCAACAGTTGTATCCCTGGTCCACCATGAAGGCGATGAGTCAACAGTTGTGTCCCTGGTCCATCATAGATGAGTTCAGTCAACAGCTGTGTCCCTTGTCCATCATGAAGGGACCGAGTCAACAGCTGTGTCCCTGGTCCATCATAGATGAGTTCAATCAACAGCTGTGTCCCTGGTCCATCATGAAGGGACCGAGTCAACAGCTGTGTCCCTGGTCCATCATAGATGAGTTCAATCAACAGCTGTGCCCCTGGTCCACCATAGATGAGTTCAGTCAACAGCTGTGTTCCTGGTCCACCATGAAGGGACCGAATCAACAGTTGTGTCCCTGGTCCATCATGAAGGCGATGAGTCAACAGTTGTGTCCCTGGTCCACCATGAAGGCGATGAGTCAACAGTTGTATCCCTGGTCCACCATGAAGGCGATGAGTCAACAGTTGTGTCCCTGGTCCATCATAGATGAGTTCAGTCAACAGCTGTGTCCCTGGTCCATCATAGATGAGTTCAATCAACAGCTGTGTCCCTGGTCCATCATAGATGAGTTCAATCAACAGCTCTGTCCCTGGTCCATCATAGATGGGTTCAGTCAACAGCTGTGTCCCTGGTCCATCATAGATGAGTTCAGTCAACAGCTGTGTTCCTGGTCCACCATGAAGGCGATGAGTCAACAGTTGCGTCCCTGGTCCATCATGAAGGAGTTGAGTCAACAGTTGCGTCCCTGGTCCATCATGAAGGAGTTGAGTCAACAGTTGTGTCCCTGGTCTACCATGAAGGCGATGAGTCAAGAGTTGTATCCCTGGTCCACCATGAAGGCGATGAGTCAACAGCTGTGTTCCTGGTCCACCATGAAGGGACCGAGTCAACAGTTGTGTTCCTGGTCCACCATGAAGGGACCGAGTCAACAGTTGTGTTCCTGGTCCACCATGAAGGGACCGAGTCAACAGTTGTGTCCCTGATCCACCATGAAGGGACCGAGTCAACAGTTGTGTTCCTGGTCCACCATGAAGGGACCGAGTCAACAGTTGTGTTCCTGGTCCACCATGAAGGGACCGAGTCAACAGTTGTGTCCCTGGTCCACCATGAACTGACCGAGTCAACAGTTTTGTTCCTGGTCCACCATGACGGGACCGAGTCAACAGTTGTGTTCCTGGTCCACCATGAAGGGACCGAGTCAACAGTTGTGTTCCTGGTCCACCATGAAGGGACCGAGTCAACAGTTGTGTCCCTGGTCCACCATGAACTGACCGAGTCAACAGTTTTGTTCCTGGTCCACCATGACGGGACCGAGTCAACAGTTGTGTTCCTGGTCCACCATGAAGGGACCGAGTCAACAGTTGTGTTCCTGGTCCACCATGAAGGGACCGAGTCAACAGTTGTGTCCCTGGTCCACCCTGAAGGAGTTGAGTCAACAGATGTATCCCTGGTCCACCCTGAAGGAGTTGAGTCAACAGATGTGTTCCTTGTCCACCATGAAGGGACCGAGTCAACAGTTGTGTTCCTGTTCCACCATGAAGGGACCGAGTCAACAGTTGTGTTCCTGGTCCACCATGAAGGAGTTGAGTCAACAGATGTATCCCTGGTCCACACTGAAGGAGTTGAGTCAACAGATGTATCCCTGGTCCACCATGAAGGGGCTGATTCAACAGATGTGTCCCTGATCCACCCTGAAGGAGTTGAGTCAACAGATGTGTTCCTGGTCCACCATGAAGGGACCGAGTCAACAGTTGTGTTCCTGGTCCACCATGAAGGGACCGAGTCAACAGTTGTGTCCCTGGTCTACCATGAAGGCGATGAGTCAACAGTTGTATCCCTGGTCCACCATGAAGGCGATGAGTCAACAGCTGTGTTCCTGGTCCACCATGAAGGGACCGAGTCAACAATTGTTTTCCTGGTCCACCATGAAGGGACCGAGTCAACAGTTGTGTCCCTGGTCCACCATGAAGGGACCGAGTCAACAGTTGTGTTCCTGGTCCACCATGAAGGGACCGAGTCAACAGTTGTGTTCCTGGTCCACCATGAAGGGACCGAGTCAACAGTTGTGTCCCTGGTCCACCATGAAGGGACCGAGTCAACAGTTGTGTTCCTGGTCCACCATGACGGGAACGAGTCAACAGTTGTGTTCCTGGTCCACCATGAAGGGACCGAGTCAACAGTTGTGTCCCTGGTTCACCCTGAAGGAGCTGAGTCAACAGATGTATCCCTGGTCCACCCTGAAGGAGTTGAGTCAACAGATGTGTTCCTGGTCCACCATGAAGGGGCTGATTCAACAGATGTATCCCTGGTCCACCCTGAAGGAGTTGAGTCAACAGATGTATCCCTGGTCCACCATGAAGGGGCTGATTCAACAGATGTGTCCCTGGTCCACCCTGAAGGAGTTGAGTCAACAGATGTGTCCCTGGTCCACCATGAAGGGGCTCATTCAACAGATGTGTCCCTGGTCCACCCTGAAGGAGTTGAGTCAACAGATGTATCCCTGGTCCACCATGAAGGGGCTGATTCAACAGATGTGTCCCTGGTCCACCCTGAAGGAGTTGAGTCAACAGATGTGTCCCTGGTCCACCATGAAGGGGCTCATTCAACAGATGTGTCCCTGGTCCACCCTGAAGGAGTTGAGTCAACAGATGTGTCCCTGGTCCACCATGAAGGGGCTGATTCAACAGATGTGTCCCTGGTCCACCCTGAAGGAGTTGAGTCAACAGATGTGTTCCTGGTCCACCATGAAGGCACCGAGTCAACAGTTGTGTTCCTGGTCCACCATGAAGGGACCGAGTCAACAGTTGTGTCCCTGATCCACCCTGAAGGAGTTGAGTCAACAGATGTATCCCTGGTCCACCCTGAAAGAGTTGAGTCAACATATGTATCCCTGGTCTACCATGAAGGGGCTGATTCAACAGATGTGTCCCTGGTCCACCCTGAAGGAGTTGAGTCAACAGATGTATCCCTGGTCCACCATGAAAGAGCTGATTCAACAGATGTGTCCCTGGTCCACCCTGAAGGAGTTGAGTCAACAGATGTATCCCTGGTCCACCATGAAGGGGCTGATTCAACAGATGTGTCCCTGGTCCACTCTGAAGGAGTTGAGTCAACAGATGTATCCCTGGTCCACCATGAAGGGGCTGATTCAACAGATGTGTCCCTGGTCTAACCTGAAGGAGTTGAGTCAACAGATGTGTCCCTGGTCCACCATGAAGGGGCTGATTCAACAGATGTGTCCCTGGTCCACCCTGAAGGAGTTAAGTCAACAGATGTGTCCTTGGTCCACCATGAAGGGGCTGATTCAACAGATGTGTCTCTGGTCCACCCTGAAGGAGTTGAGTCAACAGATGTGTTCCTGGTCCACCATGAAGGGACCGAGTCAACAGTTGTGTTCCTGGTCCACCATGAAGGGACCGAGTCAACAGTTGTGTCCCTGGTCCACCCTGAAGGAGTTGAGTCAACAGATGTATCCCTGGTCCACCCTGAAGGAGTTAAGTCAACAGATGTATCCCTGGTCCACCATGAAGGGGCTGATTCAACAGATGTGTCCCTGGTCCACCCTGAAGGAGTTGAGTCAACAGATGTGTCCCTGGTCCACCATGAAGGGGCTGATTCAACAGATGTGTCCCTGGTCCACCCTGAAGGAGTTGAGTCAACAGATGTGTCCCTGGTCCACCATGAAGGGGCTGATTCAACAGATGTGTCCCTGGTCCACCAACAAAGAGATGAGTCAACAGTTGTGTCCCTGGTCCATCATGGATGCTTTCAGTCAACAGCTGTGTCCCTGGTCTATCATGGATGATTTCAGTCAACAGCTGTGTCCCTGGTCCATCATGGATGCTTTTAGTCAACAGCTGTGTCCCTGGTCTATCATGGATGATTTCAGTCAACAGCTGTGTCCCTGGTCCATCATGGATGCTTTCAGTCAACAGCTGTGTCCCTGGTCTATCATGGATGATTTCAGTCAACAGCTGTGTCCCTGGTCTATCATGGATGATTTCAGTCAACAGCTGTGTTCCTGATAGATCATGGATGATTTCAGTCAACAGCTGTGTCCCTAGTCTATAATGGATGATAACAGCCAACAGCTGTGTCCCTGGTCCATCATGGATGATTTCAGTCAATAGCTGTGTTCTTGGTAGATCATGGATGACTTCAGTCAAAAGCTGTGTTCCTGCTTCATCGTGAAGGAACTGAACGACACGTTCACATTTCCCCTAAGCCTCATTTCGTTCCTGTGTATTAGGTAACGCCTGATATAATCTGGGAGTTATCTCTATTTCTTGAATCCACTGCAAAATGCGTTAAATACATTGACAGTGTTAGAAAGACACAGAGATGCGGCCTCTTCGTACAATGCTTACAGTCACATGAATATCAACATACAGATACACCATGAGACAGTCTCGCAAAGGCAGATAATAACCTACATGCGAGAACATGGTGGATGTGTTGATAGAGTGGCATGGAAGACAGATAACAGCCGAGGGTATCAAGAACAGAACCCAGATGGCTGTAAAGCAGGGGGTGGAGAACTTTGTTTTTATGTTTCTGCCTAAGGTCATTTGGATATTTATAACATCATTCGTGGGTTATGCAGAATTAACAACTTAGAAATTAGCCTGCTATATTTGATCAAACACTTGATTCACTCACCTCTATTGTGATATCTAAAAGAGAATAGGTATGGCCAAAAATGATTGCAACAGCCTGAAATCAGTATTAATATCTAGAGAGATTAACAAAGCATTAAAAATGAGAATTGTCAAATACCATGTATATTCAATACTGCTATTTGGCACGGAAGCCTGGACTTGAACAAGCAATTAGAAAGTCGCATAGAGGCTCCAGAGATATGAATATACAGAAGAACATGTCGTATTTCATGGAAACAAATATAATCAAATACAGGGGCTCTGAAAAAATGGGAATGAAAAGAGAGTTGATGAAGGAAATACAAAAGAGGCAAGAGAAATATTTCGACCACGTTAACTGACATAACACTCTCATAAAAACCATACTGGAGGACAAGATTGAGGGCAAGCGAGCAAAAGGTAAACAGCGATACAAGTGGGAAGATAACATCAGGAGGTGGACGAACAGCAATCTGACTGAATGCACAATCAGGGCGAGAGACAGACAGTGTTGGAGATACACTGCAGCCAACGTTCGCTGTGGAGACGGCACCTGATTGATTGATTGATGATTGTGATGGTTGCAACTGTGTCTCTTTGGTGATGTGTGTGACGTCAGTTGGTGTTGATGATGTTGATACTAGATTTATTGAATTTCGAGTCACGCGTACGGTGCTTTGGAATGGCCAGACCAAATAATTTCGCGGGCCGTATACGGCCCGTAGGCCGTACATTCCCCTTTACTGCTGTGGACGAACGTGATCTCCAGCGCCAGCCATCATGCCACATTAGCCACGAAAATCCAACTTCCTTACAAGGGTAGTTTTCATGCGGCGTCTGGGAAAGTAAATCCCTGGCGTCCACAAGTGACGTCTTCTCCAATCAGCTGCCTTCAACCAGCTGGGATATTTCCAGCCTCCTGGCTACACTTGCCAAAAGAGTGCCCATTAATGTACACACTTAATGGGCCTGTGACGAAGCCGAGCGGATCAAGGTCGCGAATGATGAGATGACATCACGTGCTGGTGTCCAGGCCAGCAGCCCCTGGTATATTTTAAGAAAGTTTATTTGCGATAACTTGAGACTCTTTTGTCTGAAAGATGACCTTATCCCCGGAAGTAATTTGAATGATTAGCGAAATTTGTGCCTAAGAATAGCTGAATTCAGGGGATGCAACTATTTTTTAAACGGAAGTAAGCCCAGTTCCGCCTTGTTGATGGCTCAACATGGCTGAACTTTAATTTGATTACAATAGTTTCACCTTGTTAGCCAACGCCGACATTTATAATTATATAATGCACAAAGTATATTATTTATAACGTTGTGGGAAATCGTGTAATAAATCAGATATTTTTGCAAATATAACATTGTATATATATATATATATATATATATATATATATATATATATATATATATATATATATATATATATATATATATATATATATATATATATATATATATATATATATTTAGGATAGAAATATTGACGAATAAAGTACGGGATGGAAGTTGTGCCGAGAATTTATAAAACACGCATTCGGTGCTAGGATGAAACTGAGGGATAAAGGGAGATGTAGGGAGATCTGGACTGGCGTAGAGAGAGAGAGAGAGAGAGGGAGGGGGAGATGGGTTAAGACAGCGAAATTAGAGGCAGGGGAGGAGGAGAGATGTTGGACACAGATAAGGATAAAATGGGAGAGAGAGAGAGAGAGAGAGAGAGAGAGAGAGAGAGAGAGAGAGAGAGAGAGAGAGAGAGAGAGAGAGAGAGAGATTCAAGGAAACAGCTAGTGTTGAAGCGAGATATAAAGAAAACGAACGGGGTGGGAAATATGGAGGGAAATGTCGAGGGAAATGTCGAGGGAAACGTGGAGGGACATTGGAGGGACTTGTGGAGGGACATGTGAGAGGACATGTGGGGGGACATGTGGATGGACATATGGGGGGACATGTAGGGGCACATGTGGAGGGTCATGTGGAGGGTCATGTGGAGGGACATGTGGGGGACATGTGAAGGGACATGTGGAGGGATATGTGGAGGGACATGTGGGGGACATGTGAAGGGACATGTGGGGGATATGTGGAGGGCATGAGGAGGGAAATGCCGAGGAACATGTGGAGGGAAATTTCGAGGGAAATGTGGAGGGACGTGTGGAAGTAAATGTGGAGGAAAATGTGAAGCGAAATGTCGAGGAAAATGTCGAGGGGAATGGCCAGGGGAATGTCAAGGGGAATGTCCAGGGAAATGTCCAGGGAAATGTAGAAGGACATGTCGAGGGTAATGTGGAAGGAAATGTGGAAGAAAATGTGCAGGGAAATGTGGAATTAAATTGAATTGAATTGAATTGAACTTTATTTTTAAAGGGTTAGAAATTGGGCACGTAGGCCCGTCTTACATTCGGCCCTTCCAATCACTCATCTTTCGTTCATCAACAGTGCATGATACATTCACATAGGTGGAAAAAACATTGTCAAATGAATGTTGTAAGCATAACCTGTCACCTGCCATTTACTGCCTATAGTACCTTGCGGTGTGGGACAGGGGGTTGGAAGGAGATGTCGAGGGAAATGTGGAAGGAAATGTCGAGGGAAGTGTGGAGGAACGTGTGGAAGGAAATGTCGAGGACAATGTCGAGAGAAATGTCAGGGAATGTCGAGGGAAAGATTATTGACTGGATGAGCAACATCAATAGAACGAACGAACAAACGAACAAAGTTTATTTAAAAGGGTAACAAATTGGGCACGCAGGCCCGTCTTACATTCGGCCCTTTTGGATCACTCATCTTTCATTCATCAAATGTGCAAGTTACATTTACATAGGGAAAAAAAAAACATTGTCAAATGGATTTTGTAAGCATAAACAATGCATATTACGCATGGTACATTCACATGGGAAAATAACAAACATTGTCAAATGAAAGTTGTAAACATAAACAGTGCATATTGCAATGTTGTGAGACACATCCCCCACCCACCACACCCCCTCCCACCCACACATACCTCCACGCATTCACACAGACTCAGGCAAACATACATGCCGACACCCACCCACTGACCCCCCACCAACACACATTTCCCCACCCACACATACATCCCCCACCCATCCCATAACCGACACGCACACACCCACCCACATATTCTCCACCACCCATCCACACACCCGCAACCACCCAGCAAAACACACATCTCAAAACCACACACACATACCCCCGTCAACCTACACATCCCGCACCTATCCACACATACATCCCGCACCCTCACAATTTTCCCCACCCACCCACACACACATCAGAGATGAACAGGAAGAAGTATACACGCATGCGCCATAAACATTAAGGGTAAAGTGTCTCGGAGACTCACTACATCCCACAGTTACTGCGGAGACGGCACTTGATTGATTTATCTGATTTAAAATAAACTTTGTTTAATCGTTCGTCCGCTCGTTCTCCGTGCAATTTCTTTCTCCAGTCTATTCCGTGTTGTGTTTTTACGTTATCGTCAGTGATATATGTTTCAGCCGGGACGCAGAGGTGTTTCCAAGGCACCAGGGCCGGGTTATATACTGGCCAAGACCTATTGACGCGTCCTCGTCGAGCGTCCTGGGCAACAGGTCCCTTCGGGGTCCTGTCTGAAGTCAATAGGATCGCCGATTCCTCCGAAGTCGGAGAGTGTCTGCCTGTACGGCGAGGAACCACCAGTCTGCACACCAATAAGCCAGACATGGGACAACGGATACTCACGCAGATCTCAGGTCCTGTATGACATCACGCTGATGTTGGACAACAGGATGTCTTCATCCGACATACAGGACTTCGCGTTGGAGTTCAAGCCAACGAACACAAGCAAGCAAGCAAGCGTCTGTTTCAGCCGCATGCTTGTTGTTGTTATAAACATACTTATGTTTTGCCTATTTACAGCAGACAAAGAACGGAACAAACAAGGCACAATTCTTTGTAAAATCTCATTCTGCCTTTCATTCACTAACACTCCCCTACTCTACCTGCCCTCACTTTATATCTCTCGCCTTCTGGTGTATCCGATTTCCATCTCTCCATCCTCATTGCTCTTATTCTCCGTCGCTTCTCCTCTCACTTATCCTGTCTGTATAACCTCCATCGTTATGGCTCCTCCTTTATTTCGCCTTTCTTCTCCTGTCTCTCCGTTCTCCGTTTATCAATGAATTTTTTCACATTTTCTTTCATTCTCTTTGTCGTGTTTCGCTTTCTCTCTTTATCTCTCTGGTTCTCCTGTCACTTCTCAACTATCTTCTCTCTCTCTCTCTCTCTCTCTCTCTCTCTCTCTCTCTCTCTCTCTCTCTCTCTCTCTCTCTCTCTCTCTCATGTACTCTCGTTGTCGCTCTCTCTCTCTCTCTCTGTCTCTCTCTCGCTCTCTCTCTCATTCTTTTTCTTTCTTTCTCTTTCTCGCTGTCTTCTCTATCTCTATTTAACTGTCTCTCTCTCTCTTTCTCACTTTTTCTCACCTTCTCTATGTCTCTCTCTCTCATTTTCTCTTTCTCTCTATTTCTCTCACTCTGTCTCTCTTTCCCTCTCTCATTCTCGCTGTCTCTTGTCCAGCACGGTCTTTTGTTCTCATTTCTCATTATCTATCCACCTCTCCCCTATCTCATCCTTTCTCTTTGTCTATATTCCTCTCTTCGCCATTTAACTGTTCCGCACACGCGATACTCACACACAACGTGTACCAGAAAATATTTGCGAAGGTAAAGTGGCGGGCGTGATCTAAGATTACCTTTGAAACTACCAGATCTGGGAGCCTCGGTTGCCATTGCTTATTGATCGGCCAATGTGCACACCACTGTGAAAATCAACGAAAATCAAGTTGCTCAGAAAAGACATGAATAACTTTACACATTCCTATATGGATCCATAAACTGGACAATCTTTCCTACATATATCCAATTTATACTAAAAGTTACAAAATTACTACATTCAAATAAAATTCCTAATATTACTGGCAGGCACTTTCAATATCATCATCATCATCAAGTGCCGTGCCGGCTGGCGTAGGCGTTCATGGCTCTCCACAGATCTCGGTCTTTGGTGTTCTGGATCAACTCTGCTGATGATATTCCTCCATGCCACCGTCTCAGTCCGTCCAGCATCATTTCTCTTGGTCTGCCTCTGCCTCTCTTCCCCTCGATCTTTCCAGTTGTCACGATGTTCTCCAATGCCTCTCTTCTCATCACATGACCAAAGAAAGATGTTTGTCTCTTTCTTATTGTTGTATATAGTGTTCTAGTTTCATTAGCCTCTTTCAGGCAATCGTTGTTAGTTACTCTGGCAGTCCAAGGAATTTGCAACATTCGTCTTAAAAACCACATCTCTGTTGCTTCTAAGTTCTTCCTAATTTGTTCATTTACATTCCAAGATTCGCTGCCATACAGCAAAACTGGTTCTATATAGCATTTTAGTACTCTCTTTCTTACATTCATTGATAGCGACTTATTGCATAAGATACTCTTCATTTTCTGAAATGCTGTCTTTGCCTGCCCTATTCTGCTCTTAATCTCTTTTGTACATCTTCCATCTGATGTTATAAGTGCCCCTAGGTATTTAAAATTATCCACTTGGTTGAGAATTTCCCCTTCTATTTCTATGTCACATTTTGGCGTCCCCATTTTCTTTGATATCACCATTGTTACTGTTTTCTTGATATTCTTCTTCTTCGTTCATCCGGAGTTTTTTTTCGGATGTGATTGCGTTGTGCCTGTTTACAGCAGAGCTGCGTTCTTGCGCCGTTAGGCCGACACATCCGACTTCTGCGGGCATTTGTTGACCGGGTTAATCTTCCCGGGTTCTTGATATTCAAGGACAGTCCTTTCTGTGCACTCTCTGTTACTACACTGTCCAACAATTGTTGTAGGTCTGTTGCATTATCCGCTACCAATACTGTGTCATCTGCATAGCGTATATTGTTTATATTATATCCTCCGATTAGTATTCCTGGCTTCTCTTTGATCTCTCTCATTATTACTTCGCTATACAGGGAGAAGAGATCGGGTGACAAGACACACCCCTGTCGTACTCCTAGCTTTATCTGTTCGTAACTACCCTATTTATTTCTCATTTTAATTGCTGCTACTTGGTTCCAGTATATATTCTTTATTATTCTTAAATCTTTCCCATCAATGTTGATATCTTCCAACATTTTAATCAGCTCATCATGGTTTACTTTATCAAATGCCTTAGTATAATCTATGAAGCATCTCTCTGTTTCTCTATTGATCTTTCTATTAGTGTTCGTAATATATATATTGCATTGTTTGTGCCCTTTCCTTCCATAAAACCATACTGTTCTTCACTAATTTCCATTTTTATTTTCTTTCTTGTTCTTCTCATTATAATTCTGAGTAGAAGCTTAGTGACATGGTTTATGAGGTTAATTGTACGAAAATCTTCACAATCAATTGCTCCTGGTCTTTTTGGTATAGCTATAAATACAGATTTCAGCATATCACTGGGTAAATATCCACTACTGTAAATATCATTCAACATTTTGGTTAATATATCTACTCCAAATTCTCCCAACACTTCTAATTCTTCTATTGTGATTTCATCTGGCCCAGCTGTTTTTCCTTTCTTCATATGTTTCATAGCATCAGCGACTTCTTCTTTTAGAATAGGTGGGCCTTCTAAGTTACTTTCTTCTGTTAATTCTTCCCTTTCTCCATTATATAATTCTCTTATATACTCATTCCACCTCTTCATTATAGCACCTTCCTCCAATAAAGTCTGTCCTGTTTTTGATTTCAAACACCCTGTATTTATTCTTATTTTTCTTCCTGTGAGCTCGCTGATTTGTCTGTACATACTTTTTTGATCTTTAATGGAATTTAATTCAATTTTTCTGCATTGCTCATTTAACCAACTTTCTTTTGCCTTCACACATTTATCTCTTATTTCTTTATTTATCTTAGCATACTCCTGTTTGTCATTTTTATTCTGTTTCCTTTTGTCCATCAACCTTAAGATTTCTTCATTCATCCATTTTTTCTTAGCTTTTTGGCTTCTCTCCGGTAATATTTCTTTGCTAGTTTGATGAATGGAGTCCCTTAACATTTCCCATTGTTCATCTATACTCTGTATTTTAGCTATTGCATTGTACCTATTTTTCACAGTCACTCTGTATTGTTCTTGAATTTCTTTATCTACTTTCAGAACCTCTTTATTAAGTCTCAAGTTTTTAACCATTTTTTCCCCTCTCTTTAATCTTACTTTTATTTGCCCACATAGTGGTACATGATCACTGTTACCGTCAGCACCAGGCATTGTCTTTACATTAATTAATGCATTTCTAAATCTTTTATTAATAAGTATGTAGTCAATTTGGTTGCGTATTTTCATATCAGGGCTTTTCCATGTGTATAGTCGTCTTTTATGGTGTTTAAACCATGTGTTTCCAATTATCATATCATTAATATTTGCCCATTCTATTAGTTTCTCTCCTCTTTCATTTCTTGTACCTAAACTATATCCTCTATTTTTCCCTTTCCTACTTTTGCATTAAAATCCCCCAGTATTATTTTTATTTCTTGTGATCCAATTTGGGCTATTGCCATTTCAACTTCATAGTAAAAGTTTTGTATATCTTCATCACTACTGTTTGTTGTTGGTGCATATACTTGTATAATATTTATATCTATTGTTTTGCCTTTGATTTTGACCATTATAACTCTATCTGAAATGCACCAGTATACAGTCATAGATTTGGCTGTATTTTCATCAAATATTATTCCTACACCTTTTTCATGTGTGTCCCCTCCAGAATAAATTATTGTGTGTTTGTCGGTTATAATTTTGCCAGATCCCTTCCATCTCATCTCACTTATGCCTAGTATATTCATTTTCATGTTTTCCATTTCTCTTAGAACATTGTTTAACTTTCCTAGCTCATTTAATGTCCTAACATTCCACGTTCCTACTCTAAATTTATTTAGTTTAGTTATTGTTTTAGTTTTGCCATCAGTAGCTGGATGACGGTCTGGTGTCACCTGTGGCTCATGACTGTCCCTACCGGACGAGGATGTCCTAAGACAGCCATTAACGTCGTTCACTATTTCTGAAATGTGTGTCGCCATGAAATCTTGGGAAGATAATGTGGTGGTTTCCCCTTGTCTTCCACATTCACACGGTGGTCTTTTAACTCTGCCTTTGACAGCCATTTCCGACTGTCAGGACAAGTGAGTGCCCTGCTCTGCTCAGCTGCAGAGTTGTCCACTTATTCCAGTGGATACTCGGTCCCCAGAGGTGTGTTAGCCACACCGTGGTGTGTTTCCATCCTCTACCGCGGGGAGGTGCAATTGGGATGTTCCCTTCCTAAAGTTATGGTCTATGACCAAAACTCTCCAGTACTTTTTAGAGGAAACTTTCAATATACATGAACAAATTGAACGATCACAGAGCTTTAGAAAACTAAGTACATCAATTTACTAACACATACAAAATAGTGACTAAGATTGCAATGTTCTAACTAAATGTCACCACCATGGTAGCACTTTTGCCTGCAGGCCTGAAGCCATGTAGTCGAATCCCTCTTAATCCTGTGTTATTTCTAACCAGTACAAAGACATGTTAAAGAAATAAAGACGGTGGGTGAGATGTTGATTACATTACACGTCCAGTGCCGAGGGTTCTGTCAAATATGGAGTTCGCGACATATACCCGGGAGTCGCGGTGGCGTAGTGGCTAGGCTCTCGCCCCCTGGCCCCGGTGGTTAGTCTCTCCATCCGCATCAGGACGGATGGGAATTGTTACAACTGACCCGCGCTCCCTGGTCGACCCGGACTACGACGGTACCAGCAAATGTTTGGGGAAGTGAAGGTGGACGTCCAGATACTGACGGCGTCACCACGGGGCAAGATACTGACGGCATCTCCACGAGTGAAGATACTGACGGCATCACCACGAGTGAAGATACTGACGGCATCACCACGAGTGAAGATACTGACGGCATCACCACGAGTGAAGATACTGACGGCATCACCACGAGTGAAGATACTGACGGCATCACCACGAGTGAAGATACTGACGGCATCACCACGAGTGAAGATACTGACGGCATCACCACGAAGTCACATACTGACGGCATCACCGCGGGGCCAGATACTGACGGCATCACCACGAGTCCAGATACTGACGGCATCACCGCGGGGCCAGATACTGACGGCATCACCGCGGGGCCAGATACTGACGGCATCACCGCGGGGCCAGATACTGACGGCATCACCGCGGGGCCAGATACTGACGGCATCACCGCGGGGCCAGATACTGACGGCATCACCGCGGGGCCAGATACTGACGGCATCACCGCGGGGCCAGATACTGACGGCATCACCGCGGGGCCAGATACTGACGGCATCACCACGAGTCCAGATACTGACGGCATCACCACGAGTCCAGATACTCACGGTATCACCACGATGCCGTCTAATCCCATCTAACATCATTTCTCTGTGTTTGCGTTTGACTCTTCTACCGCAGCTCTTTCCCCTCTGCACGATGTATCCCACTGCCTCACTTCTCATCACGCCACCAAAGACCATTTTAAAACATTCAGAAGTCATAATCTAATATATTTAACGTCTAATTCCGTCTGTTTGATAGGAAACAGACGGAAAAATTCTATGTGTTTATTAAATAAACACTTGCATCTTTTTGACATTAAAGAGTTTAGATAATTTAACATGTTTATCAAATACTTCCATCATTTTGATTTTTGATGCATTCGTCTAATTATTTCTCACAGCAAAGCGAGAAAGATCAAAATGATGCGCTAATTATCTCCGTTAATAGACAACAGACAAGTGTGTGTGTACAGCGCATATGCTGTGTGTTGGCTTAAACTTGCCTTTCATATCATTAGCGAGGTCAAAGAATATTTCACATACCTTGTTGATCTACCAGCTGTAGATATAAATATATTTCTTCCTATAATTTTACTCCTGTCTTTCTTATACTGCGTTTTATTTTTTACACTGTGGGTTGGGTTGTGTTTGGATGAGATGAGTTGGGATTAGTTGAGATGGAATGAGATGAGTTGAGCTGGGATGAGTTGAGATGAGATGGGTTGAGCTGGGATGAGTTGAGATGAGATGGATTGAGCTGAACTGAGTTGAGATAAGATGAGTTGAAATGAGATGAGTCGAGTTGACATAAGATGAGTTGAGATTATAATAGCTTGGATTAGATTAGATTAGATTAGATTAGATTAGATTAGATTATGTGAAATGAACTGAGCTGAGTTAAGTTAAGTTGGGATGAGTTGAGATGAGATGAGATGCGTTGAATTGGGATGAGTTGGGATGTATTAAGATGAGTTGCGTTGCATTGAATTGAGTTGAGATGAGATAAGTTGAACTGAGTACATTTGAGTCAGGAACCCACATCAGAGCACTAGAGAACTAACGAGTTCTTGTACACTATATCTGTAGAGAACTAACGAGCTCTTGTACACTATATCTGTAAAGAACTAACGAGCTCTTGTACACTATAGCTGAAGAGAACTAACGAGTTCTTGTACACTATAATTGTAGAGAACTAACGAGTTCTTGTACACCTTAACTGTAGAGAACTAACGAATTCGTGTACACTATAGCTGTAGAGAACTAACGAGTTCTTGTACACCTTAACTGTAGAGATCTAACGAATTCTTGTACACTATAGCTGTAGAGAACTAACGAGTTCTTGTACACCTTAACTGTAGAGATCTAACGAATTCTTGTACACCTTAACTGTAGAGATCTAACGAATTCTTGTACACCTTAACTGTAGAGAACTAACGAATTCTTGTACACTATAGCTGTAGAGAACTAACGAATTCTTGTACACTATAGCTGTAGAGAACTAACGAATTCTTGTACACTATAGCTGTAGAGAACTGTTTTCTTACAATGTAAATCTGACACTAGTCGGTCATGGTGTCCACTAACTGCAGCCACTCAATGCTGCAGATTATCTCTATTGTTTACGATCAATGCCGTATCATATGCATATCTTATACTGTTGATATTATTCTCCCCATGGTGATTCCTCACGAGTGGTTTACATTTCTCATATTTTACAGTTCTCACATTTTACATTTCTCATATTTTACATTTCTCATATTTTACATTGCTCACATTTTACATTTCTCATATTTTACATTTCTCATATTTTATATTTCTCACATTTTACATTTCTCATATTTTACATTTCTCATATTTTATATTTCTCACATTTTACATTTCTCATATTTTACATTTCTCATATTTTACATTTCTCATATTTTCACAATGTGAGGGAACAAACGGCTCTGTGGCGAGGTGGTGACGGATTCACTTCGCAATCACGCTTACCACGTTCGAAACACAGCTTCACATAATGGTATGAGTGCTGGTCGTTCAGAAAGCAATGGGAAACTACTGAAGGTAAACTTGCCTAAAATCTCAAACAGCGAAACAAAAATGCTGGGGTTGACTAATACATCCTATAAAATATATCATCATCGTGAACCATGCCGATAAGCGTGGGCGGTCATGTTTTGCCATCTCACTCGATCACCAGAGTCGTGGATCAGCTCTGTGTTCTTGTCTCGACCACGCCATATTGTAAAGCCATACAGATATGTACATTTCTGCCTTCCCCTGGTTATTTTCCCATCAATCTTGCCAGTTGTCACCAAGTTATCCAGTTTATTTCTTCTCATAGCGTGCCCTAAACCATAGTAACTGCCTACATCTAATTTCTCTAATCAATTTACGGTTTCCATTTGCTTCTTGTGGACTTGTTCATTCGATATGCAAGAAAACAAAAAGGTGTGCAGATATTTCATGGCCCTACCGCACACTTCCCTTGATTGGCTGAAACTATACTTCGTTATCAATTTTTATAACCGCACTGTTTTAAATATATATTCTTTTACAAACCGAAGGTCATTTTGGAGATCTGTAATTATTATTATGACTTGTTAAAGCCTTTGTTAAGTCAATCTAGCAAAGATCTAGGTCTTTGTTTGCTTCCATCGACCGCTCTATTCATATTCTCAACAAATAAACATTTGCTGTGCCCTGCCTTCCACAACCCCACATTGTCCTTCCCCTGTTTCTAATTGTATTTCCTTCCTATTAATTAGCGCGATGATTCTTTGTACACGTCTGACCTGATTTAATATCAAAGACATTGTGAATTTCTACCGTCAGTGATGGTAGTCCATTATTTCATAGGCAGTATTAAAATGTTGCCCAAGTGAATCTTTGTTAAGGTCTTTCACATACTCTTACAGTCAATCTTACATCTTATGTTTGGCCTATATGGTTTTGCCTTCTTTGATTTTCAGAAAACCTTTCTATGTTAGTGTTCTTTTCTTAGTGAGGCAGATAATTCTTTTGATCTCTCATTTCGTAAATTGAGTATTCTGTTGGGTTTCAATTTCCCTGCTATTTTTCCAAAAGTCGTGTTTCTTTAGCCTCTTTACATAATTATTCTAATATTTCTTTGAAACTCTTCGTTTTTGTCAAGGTTTTTTTTTAAGTTTCTTTATTTATTGTTTTGTATTTGTTAGTTTGAAGATGTATTCAGTCATTTGTTAGTTTGAAGATGTTTCCAGTCACCCACTTCCTACAGCCTATTGTCTCAATTCATCCACTTCCTACAGCCTATTGTATCCATTAATCCACTTCCTACAACCTATTGTATCAATTCATCCATTTCCTACAGTCTATTGTATCCACTCATCCACTTCCTACAGCCTATTGTATCCATTCATCCACTTCCTACAGCCTATTGTATCCATTCATCCACTTCCTACAGCCTATTGTATCCATTCATCCACTTCCTACAGTCTATTGTATCCATTCATCCACTTCCTACAGCCTATTGTATCCAGTCATCAACTTCCTACAGCCTATTGTATCCAGTCATCCACTTCCTACAGCCTATTGTATCCATTCATCAACTTCCTACAGCCTATTGTCTCCATTCATCATCCACTTCATACAGCCTATTGTATCCATTCATCAACTTCCTACAGCCTATTGTATCCATTCATCCACTTCTACAGCCTATTGTATCCATTCATCCACTTCCTACCGTCTTCAGCTTTGGGTTAGTTTTGGTCTTGCAGCTGGTCTGACGGAGCTCGCAAGTAAGTCCCATCATCTGCATCATCTCATCTTGTTCCTATTGTACCTTGCGGCGTAGAGGTGAAGTGAGTGAGTGAGTAAGTGGGTGGGTGACAGAGTAAGTGGGTGGGTGAATAAGTGAGTGGGTGAGTGGGTGGGTGAGAGAGTGAGTGAATGAGTAAGTGAGTGGGTGGGTGCGTGCGTGGGTGGGTGAGTGAGTGGGTGGGTGGGTGAGTGTGTGATTGAGTTGATGGGTGAGTGAGTGAGTGGGTGGGTGAGTGAGTGGGTGGTTGGGTGGGTGAGTGAGTGAGTGAGTGAGTGAGTGAGTGAGTGAGTGAGAGAGTGAGTGAGAGAGTGAGTGAGTGGATGAATGTGGTTGAGTGTATGGGTGGGTGGGTGAGTAAGTGGGTGGGTGGATGGATGGATGGATACGTGAGTGAGTGAGTGGGCTGTTGGGTGGGTATGTGGGTGAGTGAGTGGTGGGTTGGTAGGCTAGGTGACGAATGAGTTAGTTAATTAGTTAGTTAGTTAGTTAGTTGGTTAGTTAGTTAGTTAGTTAGTTAGTTAGTTAGTTGGTTGGTTGGTTGGGTGGTTGGCTGGCTGGCTGGTTGGTTGGTTCTTTGGTTGGTTGGTTGGTTGGTTGGTTAGTAAATGACCCATTGACTATCTAAGTTAGTTTATGAGTGGGTAAGTAGGTGAATGAATTAATGAATCAGTAAGTCAATAGGTGAGCTAATGAGTCAGTGTGTCTGACAGCGAATCAGTAAATCCGTCAGCAAATCACTAGTTTGGATGTGAAAGCGAGAATGTGATTGAGTAAGTGATTGAGTGATTGAGTATTTCAGTACTACAAGAGAAGTGGGTGAGTGCTAAAATTAGAGTGAGCGATTTACTGAATTAATTAATGCATATGTGAATGATTGATCAAGTGACTGTCTCAAGGGAGATCGACTCACTCTCAATCGTGACTAAATGAAAGTTTTGAATTACATTAAGTCAGACAAAAATACATTTCGTTAAATGAAACGGAAATCTCGCTGTTAAAAAAAGCTGCATTTAATTTACACAAAAACTTTGAAATCAAGCTCATTTTTCATCCCGACCGTGCCAGCTAGCAGCAAACAGCACTGCCGTTGGGAGGGCACAAGATGAATTATTTATAGAAGTGTCTTAGAATGATCGAATACCTGGTGCACGTCTAGCGTTGTGTGTTATGTGTGATTATTGTGTTCTTTTGGTGTTTATGCTGCTGCTGCTGCTGCTGCTGCTGCTGTTGATGTTGTTTCTGTTGTTGTTGCTCTTCTTCTTCTTCATCTGTCATTACAACTACTATTACTACTACTACTATTACTACTACAATTACTAATACTACTCAATCAATCAATCAGGTGCCGTTTCCACTATGAAGGTTGGCTGCAATGGATCTCCAACACTGTCTGTCTCTCGCCCTGACTGTACATTCTGTCAGGCTGATGTTCGTCCATCTCTTGATGTTATCTTCCCACTTGTATCGTTGTCTACCTCTTGCTCGCTTGCCCTCAACCCTGCCTTCCAGTATGGTTTTCATAAGAGTATCATGTCTTTTAACGTGGCTGAAATATTTCACTTGCCTCCTCTTTATTTCTTTCATCAACTCTCTCTCTCTTCATTCCTAGTTTTTCTAGAACCTCTGCATTTGATTGGTTTTGTTTTCATGAAATACGACATATTCGTCTGTATATCCACATCTCCAGGGCTTCTATGTGACTTTCTAGCTGCTTGGTCAATGTCCAGGCTTCCGCGCCATACAGTAGCGTTGAATATACGTAGCATTTGACAATTCTCATTTTTAATGCGTTATTAATCTCTCTAGATGTTAATACTGATTTCATGCCGTTGAAAGCATTTTTGGCCATTCCTATTCTCTTTTTGATTTCTATTTCACTTCTGCCATCATCTGTTATTATATGTCCAAGATAGGAGAAACTTGTTACTTGTTCTAGTATCTGCCCGTTTACTGTGATGTTCATTGATGACCTTTCCTTTTCACTGCTAATTATCATAGTTTTTGTTTTTTGGATGTTAATATCTAAGCCACATTCTGCACTGTGCCTGTTTACTTGTTCCACTAGGTCTTGTAACTCTTGCTCACTTTCTGCTAGTAACACGGTATCGTCAGCATACCTAAGATTGTTTATGATTCTTCCATTGATGTTAAGTCCAGGCATTTCAACTTGTTTAAAAATTCTTTCTGTGTATAGGTTGAAGAGGCTTGGGGACAGTACACATCCCTGTCGTACTCCTCTTTTTATCTCTATAGGCGACGAATAGTTATTTCCGCATCTAATAGACGCCACTTGTTCCCAGTACAAGTTACTAATAAGTCTGATGTCCTTTCCGTCTACTCCTATATCTTGAAGGCATGTAATTAGTCGTTCATGTTGTACTCTATCAAAAGCTTTCTTGTAGTCTATAAAACAAACATATATACTTTTTTGAACTTCTATATATTTTTCAATTAACATCCTCAAACAGATAATTGCTTCTCTGGTGCCGCTGGTTTTGCGGAACCCAAATTATTCTTCAGCTATTTCCTCATCTATTTTATGTTGTATTCTTTCTTGCATTACCTTGAGTAGTATCTTAGTTATATGGCTCATTAAGCTAATAGTTCTGTAACCCTCACAATCAACAGCTCTTGGCTTCTTCGGTAGTGTCATGAAAATGGATGTTTTCAAATCCGTGGGGATGTACCCAATATTATATACATATATCATTACATAATTCTGTGATAGTATCAATGCCTAAGCTGGATAAGGATTTTATCATCTCTGTTGTTATCTTGTCAGGACCTGCAGCCTTTCCTTCTTTCATCTTTTTAATAGCCTTTTCTACTTCAGCTGTTAATATTTTTGGTCCATCTTTAGTATTATACAATGTTGGTCTACAGACCCTGTTGTCCCAGAATAAATCTTCTGTGTACTCTGCCCATCTTTTAATTATGCCAGTGTTATTAATTATAATTTCTCCATTTTTTCCTCTGATACAACCGTTTCCTGTTATATTATTTTTCTTCTTTGAAAATCTTTTTATATGTTCATGTAATTCTTCCGAGTTGTGTTTTATTTCTAGATCCTCTATTTCTATGCATTGTTTCTGCAACCACCCTTCTTTAGCAACTCTGCACATGTGATGTATTTCTCTATCTATTAATATGTACGCTAGGGTGTTCTTTGCTTTCTTTCTTTGAGTAATTTTACTCAAGATTTCATTGGTTATCCATAATTGTTTGGTTTTCTTATTTATCTTCACTGGCCAGGTGGTATTTACAATCTGTATATTAGTTTTTACACTTTCTCATTTTGTATTAATTTTATCCTCAGGATTTTCTCGTCTATATTGTTCCATACTTTCAATGATTAGCCCATAATATCTATTTTTTACTTCAACCAGGTATAGTTGACTTATTTCTGGTTGTTTCAATGCCGAAATATCTACTTGAGGTGTTTTCGATTTCCTTATTCCTGGGTTTTTAAGTTTTATTTGTAATTTTAAGACACGGGATTATGGTCAGAGTTTATATGAGCACCAGGGTATGTTTTGGCATTTTTAACATTGTTTTTAAATCTATTTCTAATCATAATTTAATCAGTCTGGTTTCTTGTTCAGTCTCCAGGGCTTTTCCACGTATACAGTTCCCCAGGGTTATGTTGAAAGAATGTGTTGCAAACAATAAGATTGTTTTCTTCACAGAACTGTATCAGCCGGTCTCCTCTGTCGTTTCTCTTTCCCATACCATGTTGCCATATTATCTGCTTACATTTATTTTTTCCAACTTTTGCGTTCATGTCTCCCATGACAATTAGGACCTCTGATGATTTTACATCTTTCAGTGTTTGTTGTAGGTCTTCATAGTATTCTTCTAGCTGTTCATCACTATAATCAGTTGTTGGAGCATATGTCTGAAGAATTACTATGTTGAATGGTCTTGCCTTAATTTTGAGAAGTATCATCCTATCTTTATGAGTCCAGAATCCACTAATATTTTCTCTAAATTTCGTTTTATCTAAAATTCCTACTCCTCTCTCGTGATGATCTCCTCCTGAGTTAATGAATATGTAATCTTCTCTCCTTATATAACTTGTATCTGTCCATCTTGTTTCAGATACGCCTATGATATCCAAATTCATATTTTTTGCTTCTTCAATAAGGTTATCAAACTTCCCTGCTTGATATAGGGTGCGTACGTTCCACGTACCAATTCTTAGACTTCTCCTTCTACTTTTCAGGTAGGTATTGTCAGAATGCACCCTTTCAAAAGAATTTGGGATGCATTCGTCATTATGCACTTCCTTATTCACTATAGGAGTTGTCTCTTCCCTGTGAATATTTACAACAGGCTCATCTCCAGGGGGCCAAGAATTACCCGTATCGCTTTTTCTTGTTGTTGAATTACCATTGCTGTCTTTGGGATATTACATGGTGAGGTCCCAATCTCTTCCACGATGACCAGCCATGTTCACTATCGTGTCCTGAACACGCCTCATGTGTGCCACACACTCTGCTGTTTCGCTTTCGAAGCCATTGATCTATTTAGATTCATCCGCCTTCTCCACCATCCCAGTCTTTGTGTACTAGGGATGGACATTCCCTTAGTAGGATATTACCCCTACTTCACTCATGTAGTTTAGCCAGTCAGCCAAGACTGTTGCCAGTGGTGTGGCCACCGCCGTACACAAGCGGTATTAATGGAGTCATACATGAGCTAGGTAACGAGATGGGAACCAAATAGGATCCTGGTCTATCCTTTGGGATATGGCTGCCACTCACCGTGAGGTACTATCCCTCTCGCTTTACCCTACACCACCACTACTACTACTACTACTACTACTACTACTACTACTACTACTACTACTACTACTACTACTACTACTACTACTACTACTACTACTACTACTACTACTACTACTACTACTACTACTGTTGCTGTTGCTACGTGCAGGAAAATCATTTGAGTGTCGATACAGATTGCTATCAACATACGTGCAACACACACTCAATGTTCAACAAAACATGAGCCTCAGTACACTCCACGTTTCTGCCAGTCGACACCCACAGACAGGCAACATGTTTCCGCTTTGTTACACCGCTCTCAATTTAATTTAAATAAGAACTCTTTTTTTTTAGTAGCAAAATCAGAATCAAAATTACAAGACCACATAAATAGTATGAACGAAGTGTGTATGGAACATAACATGAAAAATAACACAAGTAAAACAGAGGTAATGACTGTAACCAAAGAAGAAAGCACAATAAATATTCATCTTGAAGAACGCCCCCTGAATCAAGTAAAGAGCTTCAAGTACCTGGGAAGTATATCATCAAATGGCAAATCATTAGACGAGATGGGACGCAGAGGTGTTTCCAAGGCACCAGGGCCGGGTTATATACTGGCCAAGACCTATTGACGCGTCCTCGTCGAGCGTCCTGGGCAACAGGTCCCTTCGGGTTCCTGGCTAAAGTCAATAGGATCGCCGATTCCTCCGAAGTCGGAGAGTGTCTGCCTGTACGGCGAGGAACCACCAGTCTGCACACCAATAAGCCAGACATGGGACAACGGATACTCACGCAAACCTCAGGTCCTGTATGACATCACACTGATGTTGGACAACAGGATGTCTTCATCCGATATACAGGACTTCGCGTTGGAGCTCAAGCCAACGAACACAAGCAAGCAAGCAAGCAAGCAAGCATTAGACGAGATCGAAAATAGATGCAATAAGGCAAACTAACTCAATGGACAAATAGCGCCAATACTAAAGAACAAACATGTATCAATAGCCACTAAGAAAGCACTATACAACACTATCTCCCTGGCCGAGGAGTTAAACGACTTTCTCCGTAATCCCGTTTATCCACGTAGGATAACGCAGCACGCGAGAATTGGAAGCGGTTCTCCCCGCGTTGGTAACTTAGGGATAAGTGAGCCGACTGCTCAGAAAGCAATGGCAAACTACTGGGCGTAATCTTGCCTAGTACATCAACAGCAGCTGGAAAATGCTAATGTTGAATGCAACGTCCTGTAAGGGATATGCTAAAAAAAAAAAACACACACACACACGCGCGCGCGCACACACACACACACATACACGCGCGCGCACGCACGCACACACACACACGCACACACACACACACACACACACACACATCTTCCTACCAACTCTATGCTACCAATGCCAAACCTGGACAATGACAGAAAAAGAGAAAAGAAAAATTACAACAACGGAAATGAAATTCCTAAGAAGAATACTCAACGTATAAAGAAGAGAGAAAATCAGAAATGAAGAAATCAGGACAAAAGTTGGATTTATAGCAGCGCTAGATTTTATCAGAAAACAGCAGGTTAAATGGTTCGGCCATATAACTAGATTACCAATTAACAGTATACCTCAACAAGCATTGGTGTTCAGACCAGCCGGAAGCAGAGAAAGATGCCGTCCACCTAAACGATGGATAGAGGGAATTACAGAGAGCATAGGAACCTCGATATATGAAGCCTATACATGGATACTCTCCCATTGTTAATGCTTCAGCTCGACGGCGCAAGGTACAAGAGGAACCTGATGAGATGAGATTGTTACACCGCTGAAACGGATCAAACCAGGATCTTATACATCAATAGGCTGACATGCTACCTTGTCACTATGAAAACAATTTTAACCTGTAACATTAGGGCATTCATTCATTCATTCATTCATTCATTCATTCATTCATTCATTCATTCATTCAGTTTTAAATCATCTGCTTTTATCCTACTAAAATACATTCTTCAATCTGTACTTAATATTTTTTAATGGATTGGCTTCATATTTAAATAATGATTCCCATTTGCAGTGTGTTTCTGGCGTCACATTGTATGTTTACAATATAACTATCATCTATTGCCAATAGTACCTTGCAAGGGGGGAGGGGATCCTTGAGCCTGAGCAATGAAGGCCGTCTGGCTAGTGCAGTCGCCGCGAACTGTGCAGGATCATCATCCGCATCATCCTCATCATCATCATCATCATCATCATCATGTGCCACGCCGATAAACGTGAACGGTCATGATTCGCCATTTTACTCGATCACCAGAGTCGTGGATCAGCTCAGTGTTCTTGTCTTGACCATGCCACGTCGTAAAACCATTTATGTATTTACTTCCCTGTCTTCCCCTTATTCTCTTCCCCTCAATCTTGCCAGTTGTCACGAACTTCTCCATTTTATTTATTTCCATAGCATGCCCAAAAAATGTTGACTGTCTACGTCTAATTTCTTTAATCAGATTACGATTTTCATTTCTTTCTTATAGGTCTTATTCATTGGTTTTTCTGTCTCTCCGTGCTATCTCTTACATTCTCCTCAGAAACCACGTTTCTACAGCCATCAGATGTGTTTCAGCTTGACTACTTATTGTCCACGCTTCACATCCATACAAAGGTACAGGTTCTATGTAGCACTTCATCATTCTTTTTCTCGTTGCAATTGATATCTTTTTATTGGTCAGTATGTTTTCAATCTTGCAAAAGGTTATTTTCGCCATGGCGATTCGTGTTCTAATCTCCTCAAGGCATCTCCCATCACATGTTATGACTGTTCGAAGATAATTGTACCGATTAACTTGTTTAAGAATATTTCCATTTACTTGTATATCACATTGTGGTACTTCGTTCTTCATGTTGACTACCATAATCTGTGTCTTCTTACAATTTAATTCTAACCCTAGTTGTTCACTCTGTGCAACAACCGCATCTACTAAATGTTGCAGGTTCTGCTCATTGTCTGCCATCAATACTGTATCATCTGCATATCTAATGTTATTGATGTTTCTTCCCCCAATGATGATTCCTTTCATGTGCAGGATAGGATTTTCTTTATGCCGCCGACAGAAAAAAATCCACGCCTTACCGAGTATTCGAATCCGGATCTCCCGAAGGAGAACCCGGCGTTCTTGACCACTCGGCCAGCCGCTCCTCTTACATATAACTACCTCTGCATTTTCTCGTTGATATCCAATTATTATGATGATAATTTGCTTATCAAAGCCTTTGTTTTTATCCACAATTCCCACTTAGTTATCTGTATGCTGTTCTAGCTAACTTATATCCGTTGAAACTTTCAAGTTTATGTCGTGATTTCATTGCTGGAATTATGGGTCTAATTACATCCCTGCTGACCAAACTGCCCGAAACGTGATCACTCTGACTGTCAAACGGAGCCCGCCACAGCAGGCGGCGGTGTTGTGGCTCTGGCACGGAAGGGACATTGCTCAACATCTACATAATGGCCTGTAGACCGGACCTTTGCCGTGGCCATGCTGGTAGCTAACGGAATCCATTATGGTTGCCAAAGGTTTGCGTGACAGCCGGTCAAATGACCTCTTGGCGAAACGGCTAATGGATCATCCAGGATAAATCAGGAGCACACCGCTGGGGTAGGCGTGCCCCCCCCCCCCCTGGGGGTGGGTGGGGGGGGGGGAGAACTGTGAGCTGGATTACATTGTTGGCGAGACCTGCATAAATATGAACAATCTTGGAGCATTGTCGGAGCCGTTGTGTCCATTATATGGAAGTCATGGTGGAGAAGTCACGTTGTGCTGGTGGAGTCATGGTGGAGAGATCACGTTGTGCTGGTGGAGTCATGGTGGAGAAGTCACGTTGTGCTGGTGGAGTCATGGTGGGGTCACGTGTTGCTAGTGGGTTCATGGTGGGTTAACCTTGTGCTGGTGGAGTCATGGTGGAGAAGTCAGTTTGTGCTGGTGTAGTCATGGTGGGGTCACGTTGTGCTAGTGAAGTCATGGTGGGGTCACGTGTTGCTAGTGGGTTCATGGTCGGAAGTCACGTTGTATTAGTGGAGTCATGGTGGTGTCACGTTGTGCTCGTGGGGTCACTATGGGAGTCACGTTGTGCTAGCTGAGTCATGGTGGGGTCACAGTGTGCTAGTTGGGTCATGGTGGAGTAACGTTGTGCAAGTGGAGTCATGGTGGGCGTCGCGCGGTGTTAGTGAGATCATGCTATGCTAGTGGGATCATGGTATGCTAGTGCAGTCATGGTATGCTAGTGGAGTCACGATATGCTAGTGGAGTCATGGTATGCTAGTGGAGTCCGGGTATGCTAGTGGAGTCATGGTATACTTGTGGAATCATGGTATGCTAGTCAAGTCATGGTATGCTGTTGGAGTCATGGTATGCTAGTGAAGTCATGGTATGCTGGTGGAGTCATGGTATGCTAGTAGAGTCATGGTATACTTGTGGAATCAAGGTATGCTAGTCAAGTCATGGTATGCTGTTGGAGTCATGGTATGCTGGTGAAGTCATGGTATGCTGGAGTCATGGTATGCTAGTGGAGTCATGGTATACTTGTGGAGTCATGGTATGCTAGTGAAGTCATGGTATGCTGGAGTCATGGTATGCTAGTGGAGTCATGGTATGCTAGTGGAGTCATGGTATACTTGTGGAGCAATGGTATGCTAGTGGAGTCATGGTATGCTAGTGGAGTCATGGTATGCCAGTGGAGTCATGGTATGCTAGTGGAGTCATGGTATGCTAGTGGAGTCATGGTATGCCAGTGGAGTCATGGTATGCTAGTGGAGTCATGGTATGCTAGTGGAGTCACGGTATGCTACTGTAGTCACGGTATGCTAGTGGAGTCATGGTATGCTAGTGGAGTCATGGTATACTAGTGGAGTCATGGTATGCTAGTTGAGTTATGGTATGCTAGTGGAGTCATGGTATGCTAGTGGAGTCATGGTATTCTAGTGGAGTCATGGTATGCTAGTGGAGTCATGGTATACTAGTGAAGTCATGTTATGTTAGTGGAGTCATGGTATGCTAGTGGAGTCATGGTATGCTAGTGGAGTCACGGTCCTAGTGGAGTCATGGTATGCTAGTGGAGTCATGTTATGTTAGTGGAGTCATGGTATGCTAGTGGAGTCATGTTATGTTAGTGGAGTCATGGTATGCTAGTGGAGTCATGGTATGCTAGTGGAGTCACGGTACTAGTGGAGTCATGGTATACTAGTGGAGTCATGTTATGTTAGTGGAGTCATGGTATGCTAGTGGAGTCATGGTATACTAGTGGAGTCACGGTACTAGTGGAGTCATGGTATGCTAGTAGAGTCATGTTATGCTAGTGGAGTCATGGTATACTAGTGGAGTCATGGTATACTAGTGGAGTCATGGTATACTAGTGGAGTCATGGTATGCTAGTAGAGTCACGGTACTAGTGGAGTCATGGTATGCTAGTGGGAGTAATGGTATGCTAGTGGGAGTAATGGTATGCTAGTGGGAGTAATGGTATGCTAGTGGGAGTAATGGTATGCTAGTGGGAGTAATGGTATGCTAGTGGAGTCATGGTATGCTAGTTGACTCACGGTATGCCATTAATGGCACAGTCATGAAATAATTTCCGTGTCTTGTTAAGTTCATCGAGGCACAGCATGCTAGTGATTTAATTTATTTCTCGTAATCGTCGTGTTTTTCTTCCCCTTTATCTCCTACCTCTGCTAGCTCACAAATCACTAGGCCAGGCTCTCATATAAAACTGACAAGCCCTCGTCACTTCCTCCATCACCATAGTTTTTCATACACCAGGATATGGTAATTCTGGGCCGCGTTACCTCACATGGAGCCGACAATCCATGAGGACAAGTCCCACATTTGTTGCCCCTTCCACGTCACACCCACCCGCCCAGTTGTCATATTTTTTTTCTGTAAAACAGACTCTTTGAGTCTGCAGTCTCCGTGGCGAAGTGGTTACACCACATGCCTCACGCTCCCGAGGTTTTTGATTCCGGGCTACGTCGTTCGATTCAAGAGTTCAATTTTCTCGGAGACTCCTGGGGTCGTCGCTGGAACTAAGGAGTTCGTGTTTTGTGTGCCGCTTTCGGCGATCGAAATAGACCGAGCCATGAGCGATCACACCTGGTGCAGTAAAGTCGAACCTCTTGTCCTGTTAACCCGTACATCCTGTTTCCCCACAACCATATAGCAAAGAATAACATGGACAGACAGAAAACCCAATGACCAAGTCCTACAAGAAACACATGAAAACTGTAAACTGATTAGAGAAATTAGACGTAGACAACCACAGAATTTTAGACACGTTATGAGAAGAAATAAACTGGAGGACTTACTGACAAATGGCAAGATTCTCGGAAACAGAACAAGGGAATGCGGAGAAGTAAATACCTGGAGATCTTGGCCACGTGGCATGGTCGAGACAAGAACACAGAGCTGACCTACGACTCTGGTGATCGCGGTAGATTGCGAAACATGACCGCCGACGCTTATAGGCATGGCACATGATAATGATGGTATAGTTTTTCATACACTGGTTAATGGTAAGGCCATGGCTCGGGCACCCTTCCTGGAGCCGACAGCTCTGGGTGGGATGCATGGTCTACAGTTCCTACCCCTTCAGCGCCGACCCCCATCCGCTCAGTTGTCATATCTTTCTTTACCAGAAAGTCTTTGAGTCTGAGATGGCCGGTTCTGATCCTACATGTGATCAAGTGATCGTCTCTGACTAACAATAAGTACCCGTTGTGATGTACGTGTCTCTAGCATTTTCTTCAGCCGTTATTCTATGAAGTTATGACTGTGTACTAAGTGGTGACTGCCTTAGCAAGCGATCTCTATTTCATCGTCTGCTATCACAAGTGTCGGCGTCTGTGGCATGGGGCTAGTGAACGCAGCCTCACAATCTCAATATACCGGGTTCAAGGTCCGCCACGGGAGATTGGGGGAATATCTCTTTGCGTTGATTTTCACAATGGTATCAGCGTCGGGCGATCAAAAGATAATGGCAAAGTACCAAACGTAAAGTGTCCCAGAAATTCACAACAATCAAATGAAAAAGTACCTAATGTAACATTTCCTGTAACAGCCAATAAATTGTGGGGTTAATTGCGATGTTCTGTAAAGAACATGCAACAAACTAACTTATCCAAGCACAACTTGACCACAGCAAACCTCAGACTGATGTCTGTAACCACCGATAGCATCCACTGTGATTGTCCCCGTCTATCGATTCCCCCCTTAAATTATCCTTCAGACTACAATGAATAATATGAATATGAAATCAACAATCAACATCATTAGAATCGGGAATTCCCGCATGTGCACCGTTTCCTACTTCCGTGGCCAACCAAGAGCTGGTGGTACCAGTGACCGCCTGACTGAGCGTAGGCCTGTGTTTTCCTTTCGGTTTAACTGTCGTCCGGACTCTGCTTACCCATTGCTGGATCCGCTTCTCCAATTGTGAATCCGCTGTTTGTACTGCTGCACTTTTCCTTCAATCCCAAAAAGCTTTCACCGCCAAAGCCTCGTCATTATCTGCTCGCGCGTCCAAATGAGCTCCTGCAGCCAGTCAATCAGCCTGTCATTTTCACGCACACCCATTTTACATGGTCAGTAAATGCATGATATTCTCTTCACATTCACCCGTACAACATTACAGTTATAGACACATTTCAAGCCAACGAACGAAGAATGAATGAACGAACAAACTTTATTTTCAAAGAGTTAAGAATTGGGCACGCAGGCCACACATTCTGCCCTTCTTCTCTATTTCTTCTCATACATTATTTCATTCAACATCACTTATGAAGCTAATCTTGGTCAACAAAGGAACAGTAAGCATTGAAACGCATGAAAGATAATCACCAACACATGACTCGATGAGGCAATGTTTAACATGGGCATTATAAGTAATGCAAGTCACCCCACACGGAACATACCAATTGTTATTGTAGGTACCAGGCTTTGCGAGTGGATCATAAGGATAACATGTTATTATGTACTACTCCCAGTCGTGGACATGCCTATCGTTATCGCCTCCAGCTGTATTCTGATGCTAGAAGTCGTGATGCCATATTTCACTTTGTTACACAGCGTCCGCTCTGTGCTAAGAAGTAACCGACGTGCCTGGAAGTTCGTAGCGATGATTGGTGGATAGTGTTTGGTGCAGGAGAGCCTGACATACGATACCATAACATGTAGTCTGAGAATGGAGGTAGAGAGAGTCACGGGGGCGTTCTGCAGGCTGGATCACAAACAACACGCGCGTGTCGTAATTGTAACGGACTCACACAGAATGATGAGAAGGGTGGAGACATGTATGCTTCGGGCAGAGTGGCAGGCTTTCAATCAAAAATTAAAAACAAAAAACAGGGAACTTCTGTTGGATTCCCCCCCCCCCCCAGGACAAGCTGGTGTGGTGGGAAACGAGAAGGCGGATAGATTGGCTGGGTCTGCACTCGGGGGGGGGGGGGGTGATACAGCAGAAGTAGTCGGGGCCCTTAGGAATCATGTGTATAGTGGAGAAGAATAAATAGATGACCACGGCCTGGAGAGAATGGTGCTGCAGGGAGTGACCAGAGGATCTGGCCAGCACTAAAAACTCCGAGAAATGGTCAGACAGACACATAATCACACTGCTACTGGTACCGTTTATATTGGGACTCTTCGCTGGCTGTTGCAGATGTCTGTTCATGACTCAACTCAACATAGCGTCCCTGAATCCGTGCAATAGTTAGACAACAATCCAGGCAACAATTCCAGGATGATCTCTTCGGGTCTTCGGTGTTACGTTCTGACATTCGCACCACAGTTGTACTTTTTGAACTTTATATATACAGAAAATGGATTGAGGCATCAAAGACATTGTACAGTCACACGGACTGACATTACCCAGTGCCATTTATCGACTGATGTGGAACGTCAACTATTCTTCCTAACGACTATTAATGTCAATTGGGGAAGATTATTTACATATATATATTTCGCATATCCTTTACAGGACATTGCAGTCATTTTTCAGCTGCTGTTGATGTCTTGGCAAGTTTTACGTTCAGTAGTTTGCCATCTCGCGCAGCTGTGTTTCCTACGAGAGTATACGGGATTACGAACAGCGTCGTTAACCACTTCGCCAAGGAACCCGGCATATATATATATATATATCTGTTAAACCGCCATCTCCACCTGCCCCCCCCCCCCCCCACCCACCCCAGTCGTTCGACCACCTCTCCTTAGTTCATAGGTAATCTACTACCTACCAAGAAGTGCACTCCCTGCCAGCTTATCAGCCTGTTCATTCCGCCCGCATTCTCTCATGGCCTGAGCAAAAAATCTGGAGTCATTTAAAGGGGACAGACCTTCCTCTGTGGATTTGATTGGCATCTCCTGTCAATGACAAGCGAACGTCGGTCTAGTCCCATCCATTCTGTATATGCGGTACTAATTTACATCTCGCAGACATACTAATATGCCTCTGGCAGATATGAAGTTCCAGTAGTGGTTTGGCATACCCCGCTAGTTGCTGGCCTAGGAACTGGGGAAGGAAAGCGCAGTAACACAATCCCCAGTGGAGATGAAGCTTTGAGACCGGGTCGGTGGCCAGACCCCCTCCTCCGGCAGATTTCAGTGCTGATATGAACTAAGCGCCAGAGCGTCGGACTCAGTCTTCCAGAATACATGTTGTCCCGAAGCAGTTTACCGCTGTGGGTCTATGATGTGATAGCGCCATCCCATTGTGTAGGTCTGGATGCACGGAGGATTAGGTGGCCAGTCGTTGCCTCACTTTCGCAGATGACGAACCCCGGCGTACGTGTCCGGTCGTGCTCTTGACTTTAACACCGCAGCCCTCTATCAGCCACGCTAGTGCGCCCACACACCATCTCGGGGACTCACAAATCCCCAGACAAGTGGGTAAACCCCAAAGAGGGTCAGTATACAAGGGGCTATAGGTATATGTGTACATGCCCACTTCATTAGCAGACACTCGCTGTGGGGTGGAAAGTGGAAAGACCATTACTGTTGTGTAGGCCTCTGTTAAGTTAGTTGCCTATCCTTTAAATGACGTGGCAGTCAACCTTAGCACATTTCGTTCTTTGTTGTTTCTTGGAAAACGTAACGTCCTGACAGTTACATAACAGCGCCCGCTATATAGAGATATGAGTCATAGTTACATAAGGATAAAGAGAATATTAGATAAACGAGTCACGCCTTCAGGATTCACGATTTACTAGCCATTATAAAATAACTAGCTGACCCGGCCCGGCTTCGCCCAGTCCCTGGTGGGGAGCATCTCATTTAATTCATATAAGTAGTCATATAAGTTCTCGTTCCCGTTACCGACTGTCTGTCTGTCTGTCTGTCTGTCTGTCTGTCTGTCTGTCTGTCTGACCCGGCCCGGCATTGCCCAGCTCCTGGTGTGGAGCATCTCATTTAATTCATATAAGTAGTCATATAAGTTCCCGTTCCCGTTACCGACTATCTGTCTGTCTGTCTGTCTGTCTGTCTGTCTGTCTGTCTGTCTGTCTGTCTGTCTGTCTGTCTATCTGTCTGCCTGACCCTGTCCGGCTTCGCCCAGTCCCTGGTGGGGAGCATCTCATTTAATTCATATAAGTAGTCATATAAGTTCTCATTAAATTCATACAACAAAAAAAGTAACTTAAAAGAATGTCCTTCCACACACCATCCATTATTTTGAATGAAAACGCTTGCTAATCACCTGCATGACTACAGTAACTTCTTAAGCAAATAAAGATGAGTTACAATGTTATGCATTGTGCATTATTTTTATGAAAACTTTGAAAATGCCTTACAGTTTGTATCATTATTTATTATAACTCATATGCCGGTACATAACTATGGACACAGAGTTTATAAATCTTTGAAAACGATGCCACAATATGACTATAAGTTATACAGAAAAGTTATGCCCCTTGAAATAACTTTTACGGAGTTAGGTCCCCTGAAATATATGAAATTATGATGAAAAATGAAAAATGAAATAATACTGAGTAAGCAGGCGATTTCACACTAAAAAAATATCACAGTTGACAGCTCTGGACTGAAAGGAAGGCGTGTAGAAAATTTCATCTCAATCGGATGGGCCGTTTGCGAGCGCACAAAGGACATACATAGATACATAGACAGACAGACATACGATCCTTATTTATATATAAGACTAGCTGACCCGGCCCGGCTTCGCCCAGTCCCTGGTGGGGAGCATCTCATTTAATTCATATAAGTAGTCATATAAGTTCTCGTTCCCGTTACCGACTGTCTGTCTGTCTGTCTGTCTGTCTGTCTGTCTGTCTGTCTGTCTGACCCGGCCCGGCATTGCCCAGCTCCTGGTGTGGAGCATCTCATTTAATTCATATAAGTAGTCATATAAGTTCCCGTTCCCGTTACCGACTATCTGTCTGTCTGTCTGTCTGTCTGTCTGTCTGTCTGTCTGTCTGTCTGTCTGTCTATCTGTCTGCCTGACCCTGTCCGGCTTCGCCCAGTCCCTGGTGGGGAGCATCTCATTTAATTCATATAAGTAGTCATATAAGTTCTCATTAAATTCATACAACAAAAAAAGTAACTTAAAAGAATGTCCTTCCACACACCATCCATTATTTTGAATGAAAACGCTTGCTAATCACCTGCATGACTACAGTAACTTCTTAAGCAAATAAAGATGAGTTACAATGTTATGCATTGTGCATTATTTTTATGAAAACTTTGAAAATGCCTTACAGTTTGTATCATTATTTATTATAACTCATATGCCGGTACATAACTATGGACACAGAGTTTATAAATCTTTGAAAACGATGCCACAATATGACTATAAGTTATACAGAAAAGTTATGCCCCTTGAAATAACTTTTACGGAGTTAGGTCCCCTGAAATATATGAAATTATGATGAAAAATGAAAAATGAAATAATACTGAGTAAGCAGGCGATTTCACACTAAAAAAATATCACAGTTGACAGCTCTGGACTGAAAGGAAGGCGTGTAGAAAATTTCATCTCAATCGGATGGGCCGTTCGCGAGCGCACAAAGGACATACATAGATACATAGATACAGACAGACATACGATCCTTATTTATATATAAGACTAGCTGACCCGGCCCGGCTTCGCCCAGTCCCTGGTGGGGAGCATCTCATTTAATTCATATAAGTAGTCATATAAGTTCTCGTTCCCGTTACCGACTGTCTGTCTGTCTGTCTGTCTGTCTGTCTGTCTGTCTGTCTGTCTGTCTGACCCGGCCCGGCATTGCCCAGCTCCTGGTGTGGAGCATCTCATTTAATTCATATAAGTAGTCATATAAGTTCCCGTTCCCGTTACCGACTATCTGTCTGTCTGTCTGTCTGTCTGTCTGTCTGTCTGTCTGTCTGTCTGTCTGTCTGTCTATCTGTCTGCCTGACCCTGTCCGGCTTCGCCCAGTCCCTGGTGGGGAGCATCTCATTTAATTCACATAAGTAGTCATATAAGTTCTCATTAAATTCATACAACAAAAAAAGTAACTTAAAAGAATGTCCTTCCACACACCATCCATTATTTTTAATGAAAACGCTTGCTAATCACCTGCATGACTACAGTAACTTCTTAAGCAAATAAAGATGAGTTACAATGTTATGCATTGTGCATTATTTTTATGAAAACTTTGAAAATGCCTTACAGTTTGTATCATTATTTATTATAACTCATATGCCGGTACATAACTATGGACACAGAGTTTATAAATCTTTGAAAACGATGCCACAATATGACTATAAGTTATACAGAAAAGTTATGCCCCTTGAAATAACTTTTACGGAGTTAGGTCCCCTGAAATATATGAAATTATGATGAAAAATGAAAAATGAAATAATACTGAGTAAGCAGGCGATTTCACACTAAAAAAATATCACAGTTGACAGCTCTGGACTGAAAGGAAGGCGTGTAGAAAATTTCATCTCAATCGGATGGGCCGTTCGCGAGCGCACAAAGGACATACATAGATACATAGATACAGACAGACATACGATCCTTATTTATATATAAGACTAGCTGACCCGGCCCGGCTTCGCCCAGTCCCTGGTGGGGAGCATCTCATTTAATTCATATAAGTAGTCATATAAGTTCTCGTTCCCGTTACCGACTGTCTGTCTGTCTGTCTGTCTGTCTGTCTGTCTGTCTGTCTGTCTGTCTGTCTGTCTGTCTGTCTGTCTGACCCGGCCCGGCATTGCCCAGCTCCTGGTGTGGAGCGTCTCATTTAATTCATATAAGTAGTCATATAAGTTCCCGTTCCCGTTACCGACTATCTGTCTGTCTGTCTGTCTGTCTGTCTGTCTGTCTGTCTGTCTGTCTGTCTGTCTATCTGTCTGCCTGACCCTGTCCGGCTTCGCCCAGTCCCTGGTGGGGAGCATCTCATTTAATTCACATAAGTAGTCATATAAGTTCTCATTAAATTCATACAACAAAAAAAGTAACTTAAAAGAATGTCCTTCCAGACACCATCCATTAATTTTAATGAAAACGCTTGCTAATCACCTGCATGACTACAGTAACTTCTTAAGCAAATAAAGATGAGTTACAATGTTATGCATTGTGCATTATTTTTATGAAAACTTTGAAAATGCCTTACAGTTTGTATCATTATTTATTATAACTCATATGCCGGTACATAACTATGGACACAGAGTTTATAAATCTTTGAAAACGATGCCACAATATGACTATAAGTTATACAGAAAAGTTATGCCCCTTGAAATAACTTTTACGGAGTTAGGTCCCCTGAAATATATGAAATTATAATGAAAAATGAAAAATGAAATAATACTGAGTAAGCAGGCGATTTCACACTAAAAAACTATGACAGTTGACAGCTCTGGACTGAAAGGAAGGCGTGTAGAAAATTTCATCTCAATCGGATGGGCCGTTCGCGAGCGCACAAAGGACATACGGACAGACAGACATACGATCCTTATTTATATATAAGATAATATTTTAGAAGTCATGAAATGTAACAGCGTGACATTTTTGTGTCCATTACAACTCCAATTTCCCAGCTCGGCGGCAATCATTCTGTAATAATTTGATAAATTAATGCTGGGCTAGAAATGATTTGTTGGGTCTGTTCAACCGTGATAACAATCGACTCTTATTGATATGCTTTCAGTCGGTTTTCTATTCATGTCAGTTTGCTATTTACCTCGCTAACTTACTTGTTATGTACAAAACAATATATATTAATATAACTTGAGGAAATGGGTGCGCACAAATAAAAACTGCTTAATTTCGACGCAGATGGTCTGCGCAATGGAAACTAAAGGCTCTCAGAAATATATGAAATATTACTTCTTTTATTATTCTGTTTCTCGAGCATCTATGACCGTGGGGCAAGTGTGGTGTATCTCTCTCTCTCTCTCTCTCTCTCTCTCTCTCTCTCTCTCTCTCTCTCTCTCTCTCTCTCTCTCTCTCTCTCTCTCTCTCTCTCTCTCTCTCTCACTCTCTCTCTCTAGTTTATGTTTACAACATTCATTTGACAATGTTTTTTCCTATGTGAGTGTATTATGCATTATTGAAGAACGAAAGATGAGTGATTGGAAGGGCCGAATGTAAGACGGGCCTGCGTGCCCAATTTGTTACCCTTTGAAAATAAAGTACGTTCGTTTTCTCTCTCTCTCTCTCTCTCTCTCTCTCTCTCTCTCTCTCTCTCTCTCTCTCTCTCTCTCTCTCTCTCTCTCTCTCTCTCTCTCTCTCTCTCTCTCTGTCTCTCTCTCTCTTATAATTGTTCCGTGCACGCCTTATTTGTCTTTCTGCTTGTGGCAACATCATATTAGTCTATAGGGTTCCAGATTGAAGCGTCTGTTATCAATAAAATGACGACGCCACAATTAACTGATTCACTGCCACGTGCCACTTTATTGATAGAATGGAACTCCCCATGACTGCCGTCCGCCACTTTATTGACAGAATGTTGACAATTCGTTATTTGTTTCATTTATCTTATGTTCCGCGATTCGTAATCCCGTATACCCGAGTTCGAAACAGCGGTGCTGGGTTTTTTTTCGAAACAGGTATAGGTGCCTTTCGTTCTGAAAGCAATGGCAAACTACTGAGCGTAAAACTTACCCAGGAATCACGAACAGCCAAAATGCTGGGGTTGGCTGCAACGTCCTGTGAAGGACATGCAACTATTTTTTTTTATGGCAACACCCTATGATTCGTCGATTTACGCCAGATAATCGTGTCAACAATTTTAGATTATAGTCATTCTGATCTAATGGAATTTGTGAACGACTTGCAGTAATGTGGTTGTTCAGTTAAATTGTTTAGCATTATGGAAAACAAAACTAACACTACTAAGAGTTAAAATTCATCATCAAATGATGGCACATGTCGAATTAGGCTTGCTCTAATGTGTCCTAAGTTTGCTTTGCCTATCACAAATAAGCTGAGGAGTATTTAAATAATTAATTAGAAACGAATGATACTTATAACTAAATAGAAAATAGTGTATATACTGTACTGAGTACAAATCTGCCTCGTGTTTTCCTGACTTATTCCATTTTGTGTGAAAATGATGTACTTCAAAATATGATGTTTTACTTGTGTTTTGATGGTGTTAAGGAGAAGTTCTTGTGATATTGCTGAGTAACAGTGGTGTATTTATCATTATTCAGTAGATTTAATTGGATTATCATCAAAGATTAAGGAGTAGTGCCTTGGTAAGTGGACAATTTAAATAATTGTCACCACTGTCTTAAAATTTTCGATTACAAACTCCAACATCATTTTATTATATTTCTAACCTATATCAATAGTAGCAATACTAACGTGTTCCTTGTGCAATCTTCTTTAATTTGATATAATACAATATAATTGCTACTATTTTAACAATGTTTAGATATGACTGTGAGACAACCCTGCTTCCATTTTCTGCCATCAATTTCTGTTTGGTCTAAAAGCACTTTTTGATTGGCAGTGAATCAGTTAATGTTTGCAGCAATGGATTTCCAGCGCATACTGACTCTCGTTTTAGTTGTACACTCCAACATACTATTGCTTGTCCATCACATAATGTTACATTAGCCAAGCAGCCCAGAGGAAGAGCCAGCTTCCCAGAGTGCGGTTCTATAAGCCATGAGCGGGGTACGAAGAAGGAAACATGGCAGCGAAAGCGAACTCCAATGCATAGTGAACGGTCGGCGTGGAAGCGACAGGGGCAAACGGCTGGCTTCCCACTGCCAGAGGTGCTAGGAGATGTGTGCGGCTCTTCTCCCCGAAGGAGGGGTGACTTGGGAGCAGGCACAGTTCGAGTTCTAGGAAAAATACGAAGACAGCTCAAAGAGAACATAAAGCACGAGGACAACGCATAGAGAACGGAAATCATGAAGACAACTCAAAGAGAACGTAGAACACGAAGACAACGCAACGTCTCGAAATATGATTCGGACGCACGGCAGGAGATAGACATCCGGAGTCATGGCAGCCCAGTCCCCCCCCCCCCCCAAGAGAGTGTGAATAAAGTAAAGGGCCAAGACATTCTGGGAAGAAGGACCACATCTGACGGTCAGACGCCTCCTGTCGTGCTTGCTCCGCGGTGGAGTTTTTATCACGACTTCCTGCTTGTATTTTTGCCTATCTTTTGCTCGCCCGCCCACGATGTTTCCCCGCAGTATAAATATATAATTAGAAAACAAATAATTGCTTGCCAGAAGAGGGAAAACATGTCTTCTAGCTAATGCTCGTGTCCATCATCTTGTAACAGATGTCAAATCGGTGTGGATACACAAGTCACCGTTGTGTCTTATTTTTGTTGACAGCGAGTCAAGACCGCATTATCTCATCGGGCGAAAGCTCGGGCTTTGTGTCACACTTGTCTCATTATGAAGGTGCTGTTTGATATCGCGGTTTCCCTAACTCTCAATGTATTTTTTCCAGTCTGTTCCACTTTTCCAGCCTGTTCCACTTTTTCAGTCTCTTCTACTTGTCCAGCCTGTTCCACTTTACCAGCCTGTTCCACTTTTCTTGTCTGTTCCCATAAGGCAGATGGTTCCACTTTCCAGCCTGTTCCACTTTTCCAGCCTGTTCCACTTTACCAACCTGTTCCACGTTCCCAGCCTGTACTACTTTTCCAGCCTGTTCCACTTTACCAGCATGTTCCAATTTTCATGTCTGTTCCAATATTGCAGATGGTTCCACTTTTCCAGCCTGTTCCACTTTTCCAGCCTGTTCCACTTTTCCAGCCTGTTCCACTTTTCCAGCCTGTTCCACTTTTCCAGCCTGTTCCACTTTTCCAGCCTGTTCCACTTTTCCAGCCTGTTCCACTTTACCAGCATGTTCCAATTTTCATGTATGTTCCAATATTGCAGATGGTTCCACTTTTCCAGCCTGTTCCACTTTTCCAGCCTGCTCCACTTTTCCAGCCTGTTCCACTTTTCCAGCATGTTCCACTTTTCCAGCCTGTTCCACTTTTCTAGCCTATTCCACTTTTCCAGCATGTTCCACTTTTCCATCGTGTTTAACTTTTCCAGCATGTTCTTCTTTATCAGTCTGATCCACTTTTCATGCCTGTTCCACTTTACCAGCATGTTCCACTTTACCAGTATGTTCCACTTTACCAGCATGTTCCACTTTACCAGTATGTTCCACTTTACCAGCATGTTCCACTTTACCAGCATGTTCCACTTTTCCAGCATGTTACACTACTCCAGCATGTTCCACATTACCAGCATGTTCCACTTTACCAGCATGTTCCACTTTACCAGTATGTTCTACTTTACCAGCATGTTCCACTTTTCCAGCATGTTCCACTTCTCCAGCATGTTCCACTTTACCAGCATGTTCCACTTTTCCAGCATGTTCCACTTTTCCAGCATGTTCCACTTTACCAGCATGTTCCACTTATCCAGCCTGTTCCACTTTTTTCAGCCTGTTCCTGTGGGGAAGTGAAGCAGCAGATCGGCAATGTACTTGTTTGTTTTCCACTTTTACGTTGTTCCTCCTTTTAAACATCCTTTCTTTCTTTCTTACTTTCTTTCTTTGTTTCTTTCTTTCTTCTTTTCATCTTGTTGTTGTACTTGTGGTGTTGTTGTTTTTTTTTCTTCCCCTGTCTTTTGATTTCTTTTTTAAGTGTTTGTTTTTTGTAGTCCTGTCTCCGCCTCTGTCCTCTTAAATCATCATCATCAAGTGCTATGCCGGTAGGCGTGGGCGGTTATGGTTCGCAATCTCACGCTGTCGGTCACCAGTCTCTAATCAGGTCTGTGTTCTTGTCCTGACCATGTCATGCTGCCAAACCATCAAGGTATTTATCCCTTTAGTCTTCCTCTTGCTCTCTTTCCATCAACCTTGCCAGTTGTCACTTTATTTTCAAGTCTATTTCTCCTCATAACATGTATTCGTTGCATTTCCCCCTCTAAAACCGCATTTCCGCCCTCACTAGATGTTTCTCAGCTTGTCTGTTAATTGCTCATGTTTCACACGCATGCAACAACATTGGTTCTATATAGCATTTCAACATTATTTTTTTCACTGCAACTGACAACTTTTTGTTGGTAAGTATGCTTTCCAATTTGCAGAAATCATCTCCCATCAGATGTTACGACTGTACCGATTCACCTGTTTAAGAATATTTCCATTAACGCGAATATTACAATGTGGTATTTGTTTTATTCTTCTTGGAGACGACCATGATCTCTGTTCTCTTTTGTTTTGTTTTTTTCTTTTTTTTTTTAAAATTGTTTTTTTTTTTTTTTTTTTGGTTTTTAATACAATTGCAAACCTAGTTTCTCGCTGTGTATAATAACCCCATCCACTAATTGTTGTGAATCCTGCTCGTTGTCAGCAATCAATACTGCATCGTCCACATATCTTATATTGTTGATGTTTTGTCCTCCGAATGCAACTCATTTCATGTCGTCTAGATTAGTTTAGTTTAGTCGATGGATCAACATCACGGCACACGGGTGTAACCCATAAGTGCTCCGTTCTCCTCCTAACTCAAACCTGAGTCTGGAGAAACTCAGCTCAGTACACGAACTCCGTAGCACCGGCGAGGATCCTGAACTACTTTGGGTAGATTTTTAACTCGAAATTTTGCCCGGGCAGCGCCGTTAGGCTACTCTTTCTCGACTTTCAACTGCCAAGGGATTTTTTACGTGGGCAACAATACACACGGGCGTCCGATCTCACTACCCAGAGACCAGGGGAAATGTTATTACTAGAAGTCCACGTGAAAAAATCCCGGTCCTCACCGGGGCTTGAACCCGGGACCCTCAGCACTCGAGGCGGACACCATACCTCGAGACCACGCAGCCCACCGAAATGTCCTCAAAAGTTATCATAATATTTTCACTATAACGGGAGAAACGTTCTTGAGACATTACGCATCCCTGTCTCACACAGGGAGGTTTGCCAGCATTTTTACCATGTCAGTATTTCTTATTCTATAGAAAGCGTTCATGTAATCAATGTAGCAAAGATGAAGGTCTTTACTGACTTCTGTTAACGCTCTATTATTGTTTTCAGCAAATAAAAAGCATTCGTTGTACCTCTGCCTTCTAGAAACTCACATTGTTCTTAACCTATTTCTGGTTTTATTTTCCTTCTAGCCCTGCACGTGATGATCCTTAGTAAATTTGTTGTGTTGTGACTCATTATACTGATTGTTCGATGTTGATCACATTCCAAGACTCCTGATTTTTTTTTTTCGGAATTGCAATAAACAGTGAATGGGAATATAACCAGTATTTTTGTATATTGTTTAGCAATCTGATAACTTGGTCTATACCATACTCTTCTAAAGTATTAATCATCTCGGTTGTGATGTTGTCTGGACCTGGGGTCTTGCCAGTTTTCATTTGACTGAGAGCATGCTGAACTTCCATCTTCAGTATTGGTGGCCCTTCCATATTATAAGAAATATCCAACTGTTCTTCGCATGTATCATTATCAGGTTTTTTTTAAACGTATCCTGATACGTTAAAATGCGTTAAAATACGCGTTAAAAATATGCGTTAAAATACGTTAAATATGCGTTAAAATACGTTAAAATGCCTATCTAAAATCTGATTCTCATAAATAGCTGAGGTAAATTCTGGTAATTCTTACATTTATTCTCTCTCTCTCTCTCTCTCTCTCTCTCTCTCTCTCTCTCTCTCTCTCTCTCTCTCTCTCTCTCTCTCTCTCTCTCTCTCTCTCTCTCTCTCTCGTATGTCTACACCATTCATTTTACAATGTTTTTTTCCCTATGTGAATGTATTATGCGCTATTTATGAACGAAAGATGAGTGATTGGAATGTAAGACGGGCCTGCGTGCCCAATTTGTTACCCTTTGAAAATAAAGTTCTTTCGTTCGTTCGTTCGTTCATTCGCTCGTTCTCTTTCTCTCCCCCTCTTTCTCTCCTCTCTCTCTCTCTCTCTCTCTCTCTCCTCTCTCTCTCTCTCTCTCTCTCTCTCTCTCTCACACACTCTCTCTCTCCATTTCTCTCTGTAAAAAGTAAGATTTTGTAAATTCTTATAAAATGAGTGGTAACAGAGATAGAGTAAGATATAAATTCCTGTAAGATTAATGGTAAAGTCCGTTCGTTCCGCCACTCACTTTCTCTCTAACACACACACACACACACACACACACACACACACACACGCAAGCACGCACGCACGCACGCACGCACCCACCCACCCACCCACCCACACACACACACACACCCACCCACCCACACACACACACGCACGCACGCACGCACGCACGCACATACACACACACACACATACACACACACACACACACACACACACACACACACGCACACACACACACATCCTTGGCAGTCGAGTATTTACTGGAGCTCATGAAGCAACAAAGGGCAAATCCCCAGCAGCCATTGGTATGTGTAGTCCATCTACGGCTCCGACTACCAATGACCTGCACCGTTCCCTCCCTCCACTAGTTAATGTTGGTTTACTCTAAGATGCCATGTCGTGCTATTGTTGATACGCCGAACTATCGCAGGTTATCGTTACCATCACACGTAGCACTTGCTGTGTCTTCACGTGACATCTGTCGTCATTTCCTCGTCTGCATTTGATGTTCTCGGTGATTCGTCACTATCCAGCATAATTGCCCTTCATCCAGGCGGAGTCGCCATTTGGAGTCGGCAGGTTCTAGTTCCATTTCATCTCTTCTTCTTCTTCTCCTTCTCTCGTTCTTCTTCTTCTTCTTCTTCTTCTTCTTCTTCTTCTTCTTCTTCTTCTTCTTCTTCTTCTTCTTCTTCTTCTTCTTCTTCTTCTTCTTCTTCTTCTTCTTCTTCTTCTTCTTCTTCTTCTTCTTCTTCTTCTTCTTCCTGTTATGTTGGTCATATCCACACAAGAAATCCTTGTTTATGAATATTGTTGTACTTAAGGCCCTACAAATAACAAATTACGTTACAAATTAACATACCATCCATCCATCGTGTGCCATGCCGATCAGCGTGGGCGGTCATGTTCTGCCATCTCACTCGATCACCAGAGTCGTGGATCAGCTCCGTGTTCCTGTCTCAACCATGCCACGTGGCCAAGCCATCCAGGTATTTACTTATCGATCTTCCCCTTGGTCTCTTCCCTTCGATCTTGCCAGTTGTCACCAAGTTCTCCAAGTCATTTATTTTCATAACATGCCCAAAAAATTTTGACTGTCTACGTCTAATGTCTCTAATCAGTTTACGATCTTCATTTGTTTCTTGAAGGACTTGTTCATTGGTTTTTCTGTCTGCCCATGGTATTCTTTGCATTTTCCCCAGAAACCACATGTCCACAGCCATTAGCTGTTTTTCAGCTTGACTGCTTATTGTCCACGCTTCACATCCATACAAAAGTATAGGTTCTATGTAGCACCTCAACACTCTTTTTCTCGTTTCAATTGATATCTTTCAATTGTCACAGGATGACATGATAGTCAGTTTAAAATAGGGTCAGAATGTTTTTCATCTTGCAAAAGGCTACCTTCGCAATGGCAATTCTTGTTCTAATCTCTTCGAGGCATCTCCCATCAGATGTTATGACTGTTCCGAGATAACTGTATTGATTCACTTGCTTAAGAATATGCCCATTTACTCGTATATCACATTGTGGAAGCCAGCTCCAGGGAATAATCACACTGTGCCGAATATCAAAGTGAATGATCATAGACTAAGTGTTGTGGACAAATTCACCTATCTTGGCAGCACCGTGTCACAAGCTGCCACAATCGATGACGAAGTAAATGCAAGAATCTCCAAGGCCAGTGCGGCCTTTGGCAGACTGTACAAAAATGTATGGGACAGAACTGGAATAAGCCTGCAAACAAAGCTAAAAGTCTACAAAGCAGTTGTATTATCCACACTGCTATATGCTTGTGAAACCTGGACTGTTTATCAGCGACACGCTAGGAAATTAAACCACTTCCACACAGTCTGCCTAAGGAAGCTACTGAAGATTAAATGGCAAGACAAGATCCCAGACACTGAAGTCCTAGAAAGAGCGTCCATGCCCAGTATCCACACACTACTGATGAAGAATCAGATTCGCTGGGCTGGTCACTTGACTCGCATGCCAGATCACAGGCTCCCTAAACAAATTTTTTACAGTGAACTGCGTTGTGGTAAACGCTCCCAAGGTGGCCAGAGGAAACGCTTTAAAGACACTCTGAAAATTTCACTGAATGCTTTTGGAATTCATCATGACACCTGGGAGGCTGCAGCCAGAGACCGAAATTCGTGGCGTGCATCATTGCGCAAAGGTGCAGTCATATGTGAGGCAACCAGGACTGCAAGAGCTGTGAAGAAAAGGCAGGACAGAAAAACCACTGCAGGAAATCCTCCTCCAGAGACGTCAAGCATTCTTTGCCCACATTGTCAAAGAACATTTCGAGCCAAAATAGGCCTTATCAGCCATCTTAGAACCCACGGCTCCATGCCTTCAACCCCACTGGATGAAATGAATGGTCATCATCATTCTTGATGGACAAACAACAACAACACATTGTGGTATTTCCTTCTTCCCAGTGACGACCATAATCTGTGTCTTCTTAATATTAAATTCTAACCTTAGTTGTTCACTGTGTGCAATAACCGCATCTACTCAGTTTTGCAAGTCCTGTTCATTGTCTGCAATCAAGACTGTATCATCTGCATATCTAATGTTATTGATGTATCGTCCCCCAATGTTGATTCCCTTCCATATCTTCTATATTTCTGAAAATATTTTCACTGCACAAGGGAAAAAGATCTGGAGACATTATACATCCCTGTCTCACACCTCTTTTAATAGGCTGATATTGATCTACATCGTAATCAATTCTGATGGCAGCTTGTTGTTTCCAATAGATGTTTTTTACAAGGTCTTTTCCATCAATTTGTAGATCTTCAAGCATCCTTATCATGTCGACATGTTTCACTTTATCGAAAGCCTTTGTGTAGTCAATAAAGCAAAGATATAGATAGTTATTTACTTCTATAGAACGTTCAATTACGGTTCTCAGTATATACACAGCATTTACTGTGCCCTTGTCTTCTACAAGCTCACATTGTTCATCTCCTATTTCGGGTTGTTTTCTTCCTAATCTTTGCATGATAACTCAGCAGAATCTTCGTGATGTGGCTCATTATACTAATTGTTCAATGTTGATCGCATTTCAAGGCTTCTTATTTCTTCGGGATTGCTATAAATATAGAATTACATAATTCAGGAGGTATATCTCCAGTATCGTATATTGCGTAACATACACGTGAAAATAATTTACTGTGATTGTTACATGGTAATTAGAAAATGCAATGTGTATTGGGGCAGTAAATGCATTCAAATAATTATGAAATTAGACGGAGCAAGTGTCACGTGAGTCAAGAACGGAGTATGAAAAGCACAAAAGTATTTTATAAACTGAATAGCATCTCATGCAATAAGATTTCGTCGTTGGTAGTTAGAAAACGATCACTTCTGTGTTACAGTGAACCAGTCTTACCATGTAAATGAGAATCATGGACAATTAAGTAAACAAATAAACAAATCATTTAAAGGATGAGAAATGTAGTTTTACAGAAGTTTGCTGAGGACAAAGACAGGCAATATGAGTAATCGAAATATGTGTCACACAGGCTAGGACACAATGTCAACTTATTATAGACGCGAGGGGGCGGTCTTTAGTCACTTTGTGAGAAGAGAAATGCGGTGACATTTGCCATTGCCATTTTTCCAAAAAAAAAATTCCAAATTCGGCCTCGTCTAACCTGCTTCATCGCTGTGGTTATTGTTGAGAGCCGTAGTTGTGTGGATGTAGTCCTAATTCCTGCTAGTTTATTGATTCCGCTTTGTTCGTCGGTATTATTGTGATTTGTTTTGTGCTGGTCCGGTAAGAACGGGTCCTTGGTGGGGCATATTGGGCCTGCATTCTCTCGTTTTTTGGCTTCTTTTCTCTGTTAGCACTGCTAACTGTTTGTAGTTTCTTGGTTTATTCTCCTCGGGGCTAGTCCCGGTCATGTCCAGTCCTCACAAGGACTTGATGTAGGCAAGGGCAGAGCATTTAATTGCAAGTCTAAGTTGTTCCCCCGGTCAGTGTTACAAACTCCTTTACGCTTGTGAGTTTTGGCGGTTTTCTTCATCGCGTGTGGGTGTGGCGTGGCAACAAGATGACAGGTCTCCCTGTCTTTCCTAGTTCAGGTGCCTCTACCGGAAGAGCCAACTCACCTTCCTGCCATTCAACCCGCCAGGTTTTTTTTTTTTTTTTTTTTATTTTTTTATTTTTATTTTTAAAATAACATATATAAACATGAACAAATACAAACAAACATACATATACATATATACAGTGTAGGGAGGTTATACGGTCTTCCCTGTTCTGCATAGGAACTGTGTGACCAGTCGCTGTGTTACCGGTGTGCTGTTTATGTGTAGGCACTCCGTCATTGTCATTGGGTTCCCAATTTTGACGAAGTGATCTTCAGGTCCCTTCGCTCTCTATTGTACTTGTCGCATACTAATAAGTAGTGTTCGATGGTGTTGTTTTCTCGGCAGACTCTGCAGTTTGGGTTCTCTCTTGTGTCTTTCCAATTGCCCTAATCTGATTCTCCACAGTTGTCTGTTTGCCGGTGCTTTCATGTTGTGTCTTGACTTGTGGCTTGAATCTTGGTTCACCCAATACTTGGAAGGCATGACGGCCTTATCGCTGTCTCGCCACTGTTGCCTCCATTCCTTGAGATGTAGTTTTTGACTATATTCTTCCCTTCTACTTTACCTAGGCCTGTGCAGCTTTGTTTAGTGCTGGTTAATCCCCGTTTCGCCGCTCTGTCGGCCTGGTTCGTTTCCCGGGATACCCCTGTGAGCTGGTATCCCTCCGATGGTGACTTGGCAACCCATGTACCTGAGGTTAGTGGCTGTCGCTAGTATCTCCTCTTTTATGTCAGGTCTGTTGCCTCTCTTGAAGTTCCCGAGCGTTTGTACTGATGACAGGGAGTCTGTTAATATTACACCGTCCAGTGGTGATTTTCGGCTGCGACTCTAGACCTTTCAGTATGGCAACCAGTTCGGCCGTGCATACTGCTGTCTGGTCTGTTAGCTTGAACTGTCTCTTCAGCTTCCAGTCTGGAACCACTACCCCTGCTCCTACCTCCCTGTCGTTTTTGACCCGTCTGTGTATATTATGAGGTTGTCCTTACTGAATTTTGTATGTATTCCTCGGGCGTGTCTCTTGCATCTGTATCCTCCGTGCTTTGGTGATGGATTTGCTAGGCTACAGTCAGTGAATGGGGCTGTGAGTTCCCATGGTGGGATTGTTGGCTTGAACCGTCTTGTCTGTTTCAGGGTCTCTGCTAGCTCAGTTTCTTCCTCATCTTCTCTGCTGCTTCCCACCCTGCGTCTTTGCAGTTTTACAATTGGGATGCCCTCCCTTTTGCTGTTGATGTCGCTGAACGTTTGGTATCCAGGGTGGTTTTTGTCTGGGCTACCTTAAGCCACGTAGTTATACGTCAGGTTTACGCCTCAGACTCAGTGGAAGCACTCCCAGTTGCTAACCCCATGGCTTCTCTGGATGTACCTTTTCCAGCCACCCAAGAGATGTTTAGCGTTGGGTCTGTATGGTGTCTAGCTCCTCTGTGGCTTCTGAGGCTGAGTCGTACACAATGCTGCGGATATTCTAACTTGCCCATGAGAAATGCTTTATAGAAACATCAGCATTGTTTTGGTGTGGGAAACCCCAACCGTTACCTTTTATCACCCGCAGTAGGTTGCTCGCTTTCTTGCATTTTTCTAATGTGGCTTATATCTTTTTGACAGTTCATCTGTTCGTCAGGGTCATTCCTAGGAACACTGTGCTCTTTGTTCTCTTGCTGGTTGCCCATTTTATCTCTATTTTCCAGTCTTGTCACGGTTTATCTTCTTCTTGCTGCTAAATACCATGCTAACCGTCTTATTGGTATTGATTTTGAAACCCATTTATCCATCCAAGCTGTTATCTTGTTTATTTGTTTTTGGAGGGGTCCTCTGTACTCTTTGCCGCCTTGCCGCTCCTCCATATGGCGCAGTCGTCCGCGAATTGAGAAAGTCTTGTTTTCTGGTCTTGAATCTCTTCTGTCAGGTCGTTCACCAGTTTGAAAAGAATTGTAGGTGAGATCGACCGATCCTGGGGAATGCCATTCTCCTGCACATATGTGTCGGATACCTTCATTCCCTACACTCACTGAGAAGCTTCTATCTTGGAGGAAGTTTCAATGATTTGTAGGTTCTACCACGAGTTATGCCTACTTTCTTCAGTTTAATTAGTGCGGCTTCACTTCCAGCATTGATCGTACGCCTGGGCTAGGTCCAGGAATACAGCCAACGTTTTTTCACCTCTCTTGAAACCTTTCTTTACGTGGTTTTCCAATTTGATGCGGTGACATGTAACAACTGTAATATTTATGTAAACAGAGAAGTTCGGGGGATCTCCGTGATAAAGTTGTTTAGCTGCGTGCCTCAAGCTCTGGGGGTTTTGGTTCGATTCCGGTCTCTGTCATGCGGTTCACAAGTGCAGTTTTCTCTGAGACTTATGGGAGTCGTCGCTAGAGCAACGGAGGTCGTGTTCTGTGAGTGAGACATTCCGACAGGCCGGCCTGCGGAAAGAGACTGAGCCAAGTGGTATAAACCGCGGTGCCTTTACATCTTTAATCTAGAATATAATAAGCAAATGTAGTTTCTTGTAAGATTAAAATCTAGGCAAACCTTCTGCCCAGAGAAACAACAGTGGAAGATACACTCTATGGACCACTGTTAAGTTAGCTGCATATCCTTTACAGGGCGTCAACCTCAGCATTTTTTGGCTATTTGTCATTTCTTGGCAAGTTTACGTTCAGTAGTTTGACATTGCTTTCTGAACGACCAGCACTCATACCATTGTATGCAAACTAACTCAAAGTGGTTTGCTGCCAAATCTTTCACAGCGGTGTCTCGAACGGGGTACTGATAGATATTGTAATAACTTGCACAATTAATTTGGTACAGAGATGGAGTAAGATATTGTAACTTCTTGTAAGGTTAATTGTAACAGGGATAGGGTAAAATATTGTAAATTCTTGTAAGATTAGTGGTAACAGGGATAGTGTAAAATATTGTAAATTCTTGTAAGATTAATGGTAACAGGGATAGAGTAAGATACTGTAACTTCTTGTAACAGAGATAGAGTAAGATATTGTAAATTCTTGTAACATGTAGTGGTAACAGAGATAGAGTAAGATATTGTAAATTCTTGTAACATGTAGTGGTAACAGAGATAGAGTAAGATATTGTAAATTCTTGTAACATGTAGTGGTAACAGAGATAGAGTAAGATATTGTAAATTCTTGTAACATGTAGTGGTAACAGGGATAGAGTAAGATATTGTAAATTCTTGTAAGATTGATGGTAACATGGATAGAGTAAGATATTGTAAATTCTTGTTCGATTAATGGTAACAGAGATAGAGTAAGATATTGTATGAAACTTCCTTAGTATACTGTTTGTTTTCTTTTCTTGACTCGCTTTGTTGTTAATTTGTTTCTCTGCTTCTCTCTACCTCTTTACTTTCTCTCTATCGCTTTCTCTATATCTATTTATCTCTCTCCCACTCCCCTTACTCTATCCTTCTATCTCTCTGTATCTCTCTCCCTCTCATTTGCTCTCTCCGTCTCTCCGTCTCTCTTCCTCTCTTCCTGGATGTGTGGGGGTGAAAGTAGGGGTGTTGGAATGGGTGTGGGGGATGTGTGTATGGGTGGAGGATATGTGTATGGGACGGATGCGGGGGATGTGTGTTTATGTGGGTGGAGATGTGTGGATGGTTTGAGGAAGTATGTGTGGGAGGGGGGTATGTGTGGTACGGGATTTGTGTTGGGTGGATTGGGGATGCAAGGGCGGGTGGGGAGAAGTGTATGGGTGTGTGGGTTTGAGATATGCATGCGGTGTGTTGGTGGGGGATGTGTGAATGATGTGTGGGTGGAGGGTATGTTGTGGTGGTATGGGTGGAAGGATAGTATGTGGTGTGGGGGATGTGTGTGATGGGTGCGGGGAATGTGCGTATGGATGGGGTATATGTGTGGGTGAGTAGGGGATTGTGGTGGTTGGGGGAAAGTATGTGGGTGTGTGGGTGGGAGATGTGTGTGTGTGGATGGGGAATGTGTGTGTGGGGGTGTGTGAGTGGCTTAGGGAGTGTAGGTGGGTGATGGAGTTGTATGTGTGGGTGTGGGAGGTGTGAGTGGGTGGAGGGTGTGTGTGGGTAGTGGTATTGTGATCGAGAGATTGGTTGGGGATGGGGTGTGTGAGTGCGTAGTGGAGGATGTTTGCGTGAGTGATTGTCTGTTGGTGGACGGGTAGGGAATGCGTGTGTGGGTGGAGAGAGGTGTGTGGTGTGTTGGTTGGGGATATTGTGTGGGTGAGGTGTGTGTGTGTGGGTGGGGGATTTTTGTTGGTGTGAGTGGGGGTATGTGGGGTGGATGGGTAAGGGTATCTGTGGGGGTGTGGGTGGTAATATTGTGTGGTATCTGGGTGGGGGATATGTGTGTGGTGTGTAAGTGGGGATGTGTTGGTGAGGGATGTGTGTGTGTGGTGCGTGGGTTGGGAATAGTGCGTGGGTAGGGGGTGTATGTGATGTGCGGGTGGGGGATTGTGTGGTGGGGGATTTAGGTTATGGCATGTGTGGGTGGGTGGAAGTTGTATGTGTGGGTGGTGGGGTGTGTGTGAGTGGATTGGGGATGTATGGGTGGTTAGGGAGATGTGTGTGTGTGGGGGGGGGGGGACATGTTAGTTGGTGGGGATGTGTGTGTATGGTTTGGGGATGTGTGAGTGGATGTGCGATGTGTGGGTTGGTGGGGGATTGTGTGCATGGGTGGGGAATATGTTGTAGATAGAGATGTGGCTGGGGGATGGGTGGTTTGAGGTGTGGGTGGGGAGAGGATGTGTGGGTTAGGATGTGTATATGGATGGAAGTGGGATGTGTGGGTTGGTGGGGGAATGTTTGTGGGTGGCGAGTGTGTTTTGGTTGGGGGATCAGGTGAGGGCAGTGTGTGCGGGTGGGGGATGTGCGGGAGGGGGATGGGTCGGTTGGTGGGGTATGTATGTGTCCCTTGGTGTGCGTGTGTGTGGGTAGGTGGGGGTGTGTATGTGTCCCTTGGTGCGCATGTGTGTGGGTAGGTGGGGGTGTTGTGTGGGTGGGGTGATGTATGGATAGGTGGGAGATGGGCCTCACAACATGGTAATTAGCCTTGTTTATGTTTACAACATTCATTTCACAATGTTTATTTTTCTTCCTATGTAAATGTATAATGCTCTTGATGAACGAAAGACGAGTGATTGGAAGGGCCGAATGTAAGACGGGCCTGCGCGCCCAATTTGTGACCCTAATAAAGTTGATTTGATTTGATTTGATTTTTCCTCTTTCTCATCTCTCTCCGCCTCTCCCTGTCTCTCTTCCTCTCTTTCTCATCTCTCTCGGTCTCTCCCTGTCTCGCTTCCTCTCACTCACCTCTCTCCATCTCCACCTCTCTTCCTCTCTCTCATCTCTCTCTTCCTCTCACTCTTCCTCTCGCTCAGCTCTCTCCACCCCCTCTCTTCCTCTCTCTCATTTCCTCTCTTCCTCTCTCTCCTCCTCTCACTCAGCTCTCTCGGTCTCTCCCCTTTCACCATCTAACTCCCTCTCTAGCTCTACTATAATCCTCTACTGCACTAGTGATCACAACACGTCCTTCCTCCGACCCCAGGGGACAGTACCCTACGCCAAACATCGGAATGAGGACAGCTTACGAAATAAAGAAACCTCATACTGTTGTTTACATGGCCCTCGTTATGTCGTTAACGTGTTTCTCCCTCGCCCCTGTCTCCGGAGTGGTCAGAAAGCCGTCCTATGTCCCTACCCACAGGACAGACACACTGGTCTATTTCAAAAACCTCGCATCAATCATGCATAATGGGAGCTGTTAAGTCGAATCCCGAGGGGGGTGTCGAGGGCCCAGGATGACAGCTCTACACGAGGGGTTCTGTCACAAACGAGGGAATTATGGGACAGGTGGTTCCGTGTTAATATTGTCTGAACCTGGTAACGTGGGAGGCGTGTTGTATTTAACCGGTTTGGTAAAAGCGCGTCTGGCTGGTGGATGGTTGTGGTATTCTGGCTTTTGGACATGGAGTTGTTGGGAGTAATAGGTTTACTTGGTATTCATTACGTCTTTGTGGCTAATATTACTTATTGTAGCCGGTATGCAAGTTCTACCATTACTTTTCATTTAAGAGAGAAAATTCTGGTTGTTCAATTGTAAAATTACAGGAATATTCTTAGAACACCGTTGACCCTAGAAAAGTTAGTTGCATAATGGAGTTAACCCAGGCATTTTTGGCTGTTTGTGATTTCATAGCAAGTTTGCGTTCAGTAGTTTGCCAATGCTCTCTGGACGACCACCACTCATAACATTGCATGAAAACCAACTCAATGCGGCCTGCTTCCAAATCGCCAGCAGCTGTGTTTTGAATTCACCGTTGACCAAGGAGGAGAAAAATAGTAACATTATACCAGATCTGAACGAGCAGCGGTAGGGGTGTTGCTAGATGCTCGACTGTGGGTCATGTGATCTCAGGTTTGAATCCACATCTCGGCATCCAGAGTGAACCAGCCTAAAATGGGCACCAGGAAGTGACGTGGGAAGTAAAGGCGCCCAGCGTATTATTGAGCACATCAATGTCCCAGTGCCGATTGGTCGGTACAGATCTGGGTCTAGAACTGTGTCCTGTGAGTCTGTAAGGTTACTTCACTAGCAGAATCTGGACATTGAAGGACACTGGTCCTTACATGACATCAGGTCTCGGAAACTGAAACACTCGCAGAATCTGGGCATTGAAGGACACCAGCGCTTACATGACATCAGGTATGGGAACATGAAACACTCGCAGAATCTGGGCATTGAAGGACACCAGCGCTTACATGACATCAGGTATGGGAACATGAAACACTCGCAGAATCTGGGCATTGAAGGACACCAGCGCTTACATGACATCAGGTATGGGAACATGAAACACTCGCAGAATCTGGGCATTGAAGGACACCAGCGCTTACATGACATCAGGTATGGGAACATGAAACACTCGCAGAATCTGGGCATTGAAGGACACCAGCGCTTACATGACATCAGGTATGGGAACATGAAACACTCGCAGAATCTGGACATTGAAGGACACCAGCGCTTACATGACATCAGGTATGGGAACATGAAACACTCGCAGAATCTGGACATTGAAGGACACCAGCGCTTACATGACATCAGGTATGGGAACATGAAACACTCGCAGAATCTGGACATTGAAGGACACCAGCGCTTACATGACATCAGGTATGGGAACATGAAACACTCGCAGAATCTGGGCATTGAAGGACACCAGCGCTTACATGACATCAGGTATGGGAACATGAAACACTCGCAGAATCTGGGCATTGAAGGACACCAGCGCTTACATGACATCAGGTATGGGAACATGAAACACTCGCAGAATCTGGGCATTGAAGGACACCAGCGCTTACATGACATCAGGTATGGGAACATGAAACACTCGCAGAATCTGGGCATTGAAGGACACCAGCGCTTACATGACATCAGGTATGGGAACATGAAACACTCGCAGAATCTGGGCATTGAAGGACACCGGCGCTTACATGACATCAGGTATGGGAACATGAAACACTCGCAGAATCTGGGCATTGAAGGACACCAGCGCTTACATGACATCAGGTATGGGAACATGAAACACTCGCAGAATCTGGGCATTGAAGGACACCGGCGCTTACATGACATCAGGTATGGGAACATGAAACACTCGCAGAATCTGGGCATTGAAGGACACCAGCGCTTACATGACATCAGGTATGGGAACATGAAACACTCGCAGAATCTGGGCATTGAAGGACACCAGCGCTTACATGACATCAGGTATGGGAACATGAAACACTCGCAGAATCTGGACATTGAAGGACACCAGCGCTTACATGACATCAGGTATGGGAACATGAAACACTCGCAGAATCTGGGCATTGAAGGACACCGGCGCTTACATGACATCAGGTATGGGAACATGAAACACTCGCAGAATCTGGGCATTGAAGGACACCAGCGCTTACATGACATCAGGTATGGGAACATGAAACACTCGCAGAATCTGGGCATTGAAGGACACCAGCGCTTACATGACATCAGGTATGGGAACATGAAACACTCGCAGAATCTGGACATTGAAGGACACCAGCGCTTACATGACATCAGGTATGGGAACATGAAACACTCGCAGAATCTGGGCATTGAAGGACACCAGCGCTTACATGACATCAGGTATGGGAACATGAAACACTCGCAGAATCTGGGCATTGAAGGACACCAGCGCTTACATGACATCAGGTATGGGAACATGAAACACTCGCAGAATCTGGGCATTGAAGGACACCAGCGCTTACATGACATCAGGTATGGGAACATGAAACACTCGCAGAATCTGGGCATTGAAGGACACCAGCGCTTACATGACATCAGGTATGGGAACATGAAACACTCGCAGAATCTGGACATTGAAGGACACCAGCGCTTACATGACATCAGGTATGGGAACATGAAACACTCGCAGAATCTGGACATTGAAGGACACTGGTCCTTACATGACATCAGGTCTCGGAAACTGAAATACTTTGGTCACGTTAAAGATGACAGTAGCTGGGGAAGATCAGGAACGGCAGGCCTGGTGTCTGGAAGAAGAGGCTGGGGTCGACCAGCACAAAGATGGACTCGGGACAATGAAGACTTCTGGGATCTAACACTTCATGAGGCAGAAGAACTGGCCAAGGATAGAACGAATGAATGAACGAACGAACGAACGAACGAACGAACGAACGAACGAACTTTATATTCAAAGGATTAAGAATTGGGCACGCAGGCCCGTGTAACATTCTGCCCTTCTATCACTGTCTTTCATACATTATTTCATTCATACATCATTCAAGGCTAACAGAGAACAGCAAAAATATAAAAGATATGCATTATAAAGGCAATGGAAAAATGCGAACATCAATACTACGCGACTCAGTAATATTAGATAATGGTGTGACACTTGTTATTAGCTATGTGGAATATAGTGGTCTACCAAAAGGGGTCTGGCTGTTATACTAGGGTTTTGTTATTATTATTATTTCTATTATTAAGGGGGGAAGGTAATCCGCACTGAGATAGTGTTCGAATAATTTGCGATTATATGTATAGAGATTGGTGGTGTCTTTGATTTCTTGTAGAAGATTGTTCCACAGCTGAGCTGCAGAGTACGTTAAGCTTGTTTTGTATAAGTCAATCCTAGGCTTCGGGATGTGTAGTATATTTAATCGTTTACTGTGTCTAGCATTATATTTAAAAAATGGCCAAAGGTAATTTGAGGCATTCTTATGTAGGATTTTGTGAATTAGTTTGGCCTTATTGAAAAGCAGGCTTTTGCGGAGTGGTAGTAACTGGAGGCGTTTATACAGGCTAGGATTGTCAGATAAATGTTTGCTATAAATTAAACTCATGGCCCGTTTCTGGAGAATCATTTAGGCGGGCCGTGATGAGGGCGATGTTCTGCAGTGGGCCTGCTGTATATTGATGAGTGTGGTGTAGAAACACGGACACGTTTAGACAAATAGCCGCCGGTCGTTCGCTAAACTAACTGGGTTTGCCTTATGCAGTAATGTGTGGCTGCTGGTTTTCTAGTGACTGTCGCTTCCATCGACGATGAACTGTATTTTTCGCTGCGGACTTTTGTGTTGGCATTCTGGCAGCGGCATTATGCACGGTAAACCTGTGCGGGCCGAGACTCCTGTCTGTTCCACTTTTCACATAGGGCAGTGAGGAGCATTGTGTGTGATAGTCACTGTCACAGGAACAGAACATAATGGTGCGACACTTTGCCGTGAAGTTGGAACCGCGACTAACTAACTAACACGAACAATAAACAATACACTATTAAACTGAAGCATAGGCTGAGAATGGCCAGGACAAGACTAACAAAGAAAGGTTAGAGGACTTGCCTTCATAGACGGGCGCTATCCACAGAAGACAAGAAAGAACGACGACACAGACAATATGCGAAAATTGTATGACTTTTTATTTGTTCTAACGGGCGACATTGGACGAGGCGCTCATCTCATTTTGTTCCTTTTGTTCCTTTCGGTGTCGACGTGAAGCATAATCATCGGCAGCGTCCGTTTGTGGGCTGCGTATATCGAGATTCCCATGACTCTGTTATTTCCTGTTTACATCGTCGGCATCTTGTTCTGATTCCGTTTGGTCTGTACATCATTGATTTTTGTGATATATTATCAGTTGGTAGCCTGGTTACATTGCCGAACCATTTCACTTGCTGTTTTCTAATGAAATTCTGCTATACTCCCCCACTCTGAGAAAGACAGAAACGACATTACCGCCTGTTCGGCATATTGGTGTGTGCCTGGGTGACAGAAGAAAGGCCCCACAATCTGCCCAGGCTTTGAGGCAGTGTAACAGTGTAGGTATAATTGGGGTCTATTGGAAAACTCCGATACAGCACGATTGAGCATTGAGACTGAAAGGGGGGGGAGATGCTCAATCGTGACGTATTGGGTTGGTATGGGCAGTGAGAACCCAGCTTGAGTAGCGAATGGAGGTGTACATCGAAGCTTGGTTATATTAAGCCAATAAACGTTTTATCAACAAACAAACGACCGGCCTTCGTCTTATATTACACACTGTTATAAGAGGCGAAATGGAGCCGCTCGACCAGGATGCGAACCTGAGAATGAGAAAGATAAAACTATGCAAAGTCGGAGTTGAATAACGTCGTCGCGGAAAGATTCAAGCGGCACGTGAAAAAACAACTATTGAACCTGGTAACAGCCGCACCAAAAGATGGCCAGCAAGTTATAAGACGAGATAGTAATAATATCTGAATACAAGGCCAAAAGCTCGCCCAGGAGTGGTCCTTTGTAAGTCTTTTTTAAGACTTCAGATAAGAAGTTTGTTGTACCAGCCGTTTTGCAGAGGTCACGGTGAAGAAAGTTTGTATGGCCGCCCTTCTGCAGGTTGACTGTTAGCAAGAGCCATCAAAGCCGCTGCCTTACATCATTTTGATTGACCAGGATTGATCCTGTCCTGAAAGTTTGGGCAAACCAGCAATTTAAGTTCCTCAAAGTTAAAGAGCTAATCAGGAGTTGTCAGGACAGCATGATCGTTGATCGGGCCATAAGTTCTTAAGACACGCCATTATCGTTGGGCCTTGGCTGATCCTGATCCATTTCTGGGCCTTGTTGATCCTACGACCCAAACACCTGATCCATCCTTGGGCCTTGTCATTCCTATGACCCAAACACACCTGATCCATCCTTGGGCCACGTTAATCCTATGACCCATTCCAAACGACGTTGAAGTACCCACCTGAGAATCAAGGAAGGGACCCAACCAGGGGTTGAAGATTTTCCGGCAGCCCATGAGATGTGACCCAACCAGGGGTTGAAGAATTTTCTGGCAGCCCATGAGAAGGACGAAAGTACCTGAGGGAGGAGAAATGGTATCTGAACTCCACCACCTGAACTCTGAGACTGAGTTTCACCTAATGCGGGATCTGGTTGCTTGAACTGAACTGAAGGTAACAGAGTAATTTAGAAATAGAATCAGAGTTGTATATTTCGAGGTCTCCCGTGAGGTTCCGAATTCATTTATTAGAGTGGAGTACAGAACATTATCTACAAGGAACCTTCTTCTGATTGCCACCAGTTTGAGTTTTTTTTCGAGGACAGGGTTCATTATTCCTATGCTCAGACAGGACATCGTTGGTGCTTCTTCTGATTAATGTAACATCTTACAATATTATAACCAACTGAATTGTGCTGGTTGGGATTTGGGAAATTATAATTGTGTGATTGGTTGCTTGCTTTGTTTTGCTATTTTTTTTCAGCATGGCGGAACAGGACACCTTAGCACAAGTTCTGACAGGCGTAGGAACAGCAGTAGGCCGACTTAATATGGTGGTCAAACAACAGGGGATGGCAACAGAAATTGTGAAATTTAGTGGACAGGCTAAGGACTATAAGAAGTGGGTCACCTCTATAGAAAAATATGCCTATTTGATCTCGGCAACAGATGAAGAGAAAATGAGACTAGCGTATCAGACGGCAACAGAACCGGTCTCAGATCATATAAGAAGAAAATTAGAGGCTAGGGTAGATGAGACATGGGAACAATTCAAAGAGGACCTAGCAAGAAAATATGCAGAAATTACGGATCCGCAACATGCATTTTCGGTGTTGAGGCAGGCTAAACAAAATAACGGAGAAACGGTGCAGTTGTTTAGCGATAGGTTGATTAACCTGGCTGAAGAGGCATTCTTAGGACAGAATGTGCGAGGGGAGGAGGTGGAAAGGATGTTGGTAGGGATTTTTGTGGATGGCATCAAATCTGATGGTTTGAAACTTAAGCTGATGAGGGATAACCCTGAGAGGTTATCACAAGCGGTGGATATTGCGGTGCAAGAGGAAAATTTGAGACGAAGGTTTAGATTAAGAACAGGACGAGAAGTGGGAAGTAATAGAGACGACAGAATTGAGGAACCCATGGAGATAGGACAAACAAGATTCGGATGGAATAGGAGAGGCGGTATACAAACCTTACAAGGTAGAAATAGGAGCGATTATGTTGAAAGAAGAAATGTGAGATACCCTACAAGTGAGGCAGTAAGAAACACAAATAACACAAACATTGTCTGTTGGGTTTGTGGTCAACGGGGACATGTTTCTCGTTTTTGTAATAACAGGCGTGTCCAGTCGAATACACAGGGTAGATATGATAATAATAGGGTGACTGGGAATGTTGTTGATGGACACAGGAATTTACAGGTACAAGAACACAGGTAAATCGGCGCCCTACCTATTAGACAGGACCTATGATAGGAGGGTAAATAATAGGGTCCCAAGTATTAGAGAGTATGTTAATAACAAGTATAATAGATCGAACAGAGAATATTTTCAAATGGATGAAGTCAAGAAATTTATAGAAGATAAAACAGATTATAGCTCGTGTATATTAGAAATGGGAAGTATAGAGTTCGAAAATTTGGGACTCAGGGAGCTCCAGTATGTGTAGTAAAAGAAGGTTTTTATACAAAATAGAAGAAATATGTATAGTATTTAAACTAGTAGTAATTTACAATCTGTTACTGACAGAATTTACAAGTAGTTGGACAAAAATGATCAATTTAAAAGTAGGGAACAACATAAAGACACTTTGTAAATGTAGTAAGAGTTTAAATAGAAATAGGTGATAGAGAGATTTTTGATAAGAAGGATAAGACCTTTTATTATGATTAATAAGGTTAAATTCAGAGACGTTATATAGATTGAAGAGGATAGGTATATAGCGCATAGTTAGGTCAAAACAGACACGCACATAAAACCACAGTCGTTATTTGATACAAAAGAGAAGAGAAATAGATAGAAGGAACACAGTCAGAATCACTGAGTTACAAGAAGAAATAATTGATGAGCCTGGTTTGGAGGTTCCAGATGGAGTAATGAAGTTGGATAAGAACCAGAACAAAATCAGTTGTTAGCAAATCCAAGTTACGAAGAATGGAAGAAGAAGGGACAAATGAAACTCATTATGATGGTATGGAAGAAGACACAGGTGCTCCATTTAAAAATACTAGGCAAGCAACAAAAAGAAGAATGGACAGTCAAAGAGATAAAGAAGTAAAAAGACAGAGAAGAATTAGAGATGATTCAACAAGCGGAGATGATATACCTATACTAGAAAGATCCTTAAGAAAGAGTGATCGACAAATTAGGTGGGATGTTGAACGGAAGAAATTAGCGGCAGCTAAAGAGAGACATACAGACGAAGAAGAAGAAATGGATGAAAAGTCAGAGTCAAGTAGTAGTATGGAGGAGGCTAGTAGGTTGTACGAAGAAGAAGATGTTGATATAGAGTTAGCACTTATTCAGAGAAACTTAGAGTTGTTGAGGAAATGGAAACGTAAGAGATAGATAAATCGAAAGTACTGTAGATAACAAGAAGAAGTATACGAAACGGTGGAAAAAGTGGTCTTGAGATATTAGTACAGTGGGTGAATGTATTTTTTTATTGATGTTAGAAGTGCCGTGTTTAAAGATAGGGGTTAACAAGTTATAATAATAATAGACAGGACAGATCACAAGTACGTTGATAAGTAGAGGATGGCTACATTGAGTTAATGTTGGATATAGGTTACAGTGCTTACTTAAGAGCTTATTCAGGATGTCATGTGCTGTTAGGAGATAATAAATAATATGGTGGTTGTTGATTATTAATTTGTTTGTGTAGATAGAACAGATATGTTCATAATCGATCTGTAGTTAACAGATATACAGATAGAATGTTTAGTCTTCTCGGTCATATAAATACTGGATATGCGTCATTTATGAGAGCCTAATGCTGGTGGTAATTTTAAGAGAGTTAAAATTGTGTTGAAAACGGTGTTTATGAATATCTAAGTTTTATGAGTTATGAGTCATATAGGAAATGTTTTATGCTTGAGTTGATACTAGAAAATGAGGGATGTTGTTTGGTTGTTTTATTGAGCCTAAGTTGTAATACCTCATTTTGTTTTCTTGATTTGGTCTTGAAATATGATTGTTATTGTTTGAGTAATTGGTTTAGAGTAGGGTGATTGTGTTCATAGCATTTGAGTTGACAAGAACTATTGGTCCGTAAAAGTGTCCAATAGTGATAGGTAGAATAGGATATTTTATTCTGATTTGATAACATGCATGTTATGTCATTTTAAAATGTGTTTTTTTTCTTCTAGATTAATTTGGAGGTTGTGTTCATTTTATTTCGATTACATGAATGATTTGGTATATTGAGTTAAATGCTTGTAAAGTTAGTTAAGTAAGTTTAAGTTTCAAATGAAGGAGGTTTGCTAAAGGTTTTTCGTTAAGAAAAGAGTTGATAAAAACTAATTTGTCCACTGATATAAGGTAAGGGGAAACTATGCATTCATTAACTAGTGGGAAACCATAGTTGGTGAACGTGTATGCACGAATGGATAGACGTATCCAGGGTCTGCACACACGTCACTTTATTTATAAAATAACAGGATGGGTTGTACGGGGGAAAGATATAGGTGCTGTGAAATACCAGCTTTAATTATATTTAAGGTTGTTCATAAAATATGAACATGGGCTCATGGTAAAAGGTGAGATAACGGAAGAAGAACGGAATTGTGGTTGGCAATGTCAATGTGAAATATAAAAGGTTATAACTTATGCCAAATTGTTTTATAACGAACAATAATATATTTCTTAAAGGTGTTTTAAAAAATTATTTTACAAAAAATTTTTTTTATTGGCAAGGGAGGTAAAGGGTGAATGTCTTAAATGTACATTTACTATATGTCCTATGTGGTCATGTCGTGTATTCATTCTTAATGTTCTTTATTTGGTGCGCACCACTTCTTTACTTTTTCTAACTACATTGTTTTTGTACGTCCTGGGGTTTGAAAGAATGAGGAATCGTATAAGATCATAATTTTTGACACAGAATTTATGAGAATGAGGAATTGTATAAGATCATAATTTTTGACACAGAATTTATGAGCTGTTTCTTATGATATGTATATTTGATACAGATAACCAGAAAGAACCAGAAATGAAGAATTACGTAGTAGATAACTATGAAATGTTGGGGAAATAAAAAAGGAAAGAAGGACTGCTTGGATTAACCGTAGTATTATATAAATAAAATAAAAAAAAAAAAAAAAAACGAAGAAGAAGTATATGGGGAGGTTATAGACAGATCATAGCACTGGGAGAAGAGTAAAAGATGTATGGGCGAAGGTTAAAAGACAAGTAGGGAATAGAGTATGGGGATTAGAAGTAAAGATTTTTCCTTTAAAAGGAAAATTCTTTAAGTAATATGGGGAGGTGTAACAGTGTAGGTATAATTGGGGTCTATTGGAAAACTCCGATACAGCACGATTGAGCATTGAGACTGAAAGGGGGGGGGAGATGCTCAATCGTGACGTATTGGGTTGGTATGGGCAGTTAGAACCCAGCTTGAGTAGCGAATGGAGGTGTACATCGAAGCTTGGTTATATTAAGCCAATAAACGTTTTATCAAAAAACAAACGACCGGCCTTCGTCTTATATTACACACTGTTATACAAGTATGGACTAGGGCAGAGGTGGGCAAACATTTTATGCGTAGGGCCGCTGTCACAATAAATCTTGGAGGTCGATCGATGACAGAAAATCGCGCCAAATGTCTACAAACAGCCGGCATTTCTTTAATATGTTGTTGATCGAGGAAGGACTATAGCGCCATACGCCTGCAAGCGGCAGCCATCCTTTGAATTTGGAGACACTCTGTCTGGATGTAAGGAAGCCAGATCTTTTGTTGTGGGGACAAGAATTCTCTAGTTCACAGACGGGCAAGACTTTTTGTTGTACGGGAAACAGGTCCCCAGATGAAAGCGGAATAGACGGCGGTTTGTTTCCATCCAGTCTAAAAATGAGAGAGAAAATAGCTTCTAGACTGTCTAGTGTCTAGACAGTTTTGTGACGTCACTCAGACACCGTATTAAAACAGTGGGGTAAACAACTTTGATGGTAGTCGACCAAAAGTTGTGAAGCGCTACAGACGTGTGCAATATTCCTAGTTTGTTTCTAGAGAGAGACTATAGTGTTTATTGTTGATTTCTATCGGCGGACATCTATACAGTGTGTGATTTCATAGTCTCCATCTCAAACAGGAATAACTATATGGTATTTAATTAACTAAATAAACCTACATTAGATTATTCTTAGGAATCGAGTGTATTAATGAGCGTTGATAGGAAGTATTATAAGAGCGTCGGCAACAGTAGCCTATCGCGTTGCTTGAACTAGTTGGTGTAAGATATCAATCAACTCAGGGAGTTAAGGACAATGTAGTGGGATAATATTTAGGGAGATTGAGGATGGTTGGGGGGATGAAGGAAATGTCAAATGGTAGGATCTTCCAGTAAGGCATCTGCTGGGTTTCTGCCTTTTCCTTTAGTCTTTCCTTGTCTTACCATGACTCAGACCGATGTGATGAGCTCCTCGGCCTTATGACAGAGTTTGGTTCTCTGTTATATTTCTGAGTGCGGCCGGTGGCCTACACTCACTTAATAAAGGTTGGAATCGGGTTGCTCTCACCAGGTGTGTTCTTTCATCAACAGGTTCCACTAGATTGTAACACCAACTAGAAGAAAAGTCATGGCTCGAGCATTGAAGGCAGAGTTTACTGAGAGGCTTTTGCACTGGGCCCATAACACAGGAACCTGGCCTCTGCTGAGCAGGAAACGAGGATTATATATAGTGTGTTTCCTAAGTGATAGTTTACATCACCATAAAATAAAGACACTGACAATAACACCTGTACCAGGAACATTAGTAGATATAGCTACCTGGAACATTAATATGGTGTGTTAACATTGGGGAATTTCTATCATTACCAAGTACCAGTGTGTATTACAATTGGGGAATTCCTACAAAAAGTGAAATACTAACATTTAGTTTTCAAAGTGACAGTAACATTATTTTAGGATTCTCTGAGCACAGAACATTTTATGAACAGAGTAGTTACACTGTGTGTGTTAGAGTGATGATCAATATTGGACTGTTTCCACTATTGATGACCAAGCATCTGGATTGTCCAAGAGCTATCGGAGGAAGTCGACACTTGGCCTGAGAGACACATCATTTAAGTGAGATTTTCTGTCCATCATATATGGTGCTGTTGTGTGGCCAGTACAGTGAGGAAACAGACTTTGCTCCTGATCTATTCGGTCTGACTCTACATACATACTAGATTATACGACAGACATTCTACACATACACTTTGCACATACGTGACACTTTTCTCTATTAAACTAATTTGTTGTTTTTGTTAGAGCCAGTGTTGTGTAGTGTGTTTTTTGGGAAATTTCTTCTCTGAGTTCCCACACTCCT
>JACEFZ010012022.1:100000-113185 GCA_014155875.1 Cepaea nemoralis | reverse complement strand
CTTACCTTTTTTTTCCGCATCCGACTTTTTCCATGTGAGGTCTGTGCCTTGAAAGTCTGGAATACCCCTACGTTGTGCAGCACCGTTCATGCTCTTATGGAGGCGCCAGAATGTCGTAAGAGATCGCTCGGAGCACACCTTCCTGCAGAACTCGTCCCATTTCTCGGACTTGGCCTGTTTGGCGCAGGATTTGAATAAAGTCATCGTCCTATGGACCTCAGTCTTCAGGTTCGCCAACTCAACCTGTGGCATGTTAGCCTTTCTGGCTTTTTGCCAGTCTTTGACAGTCTGCCTCTTTCCCAGCCATGGCTTCTCGACCTCTCAATTCCACCATGGTGACTGCAACCATCTTTCTTGTCTCCTGCGGGAGGAAGTTAATTTTCTTCTTCTGATCTTGACCAGTGTTGTCATACGGGAAGGCATTTGTCTTGTTTCCTTGACTCCTGGCCGTCTTTCTCGATTAGGATGATACAAAGGTAGTGGTCACTGTCGTGTTATCCCAGTGTGCCCCACCGGCACCTTGGTGCGATGGTGGGCGACAACAGAGCCAAGCCAATGACGCTGTCAGAGTCACCTGGTCGAGTTTCTATTCTAGGTACCTTCCTATCATTCAGACAGACTAGGGCAGCAGATGCCAGGGCGTCCTCCAGATCTTCTCCCTGTCTTTTGGTGATGCAATTCCCCCATTGACTGCCTCTGGCATTGAAGTCCCCACAGTAGATGATATGCCTTTCATCCATACCGAACAAACACTGCCATTGTCGCACGTCGACCTTCCCATTTCGCGCATACACGTTCACGATTACAAGCTGCACTGGCGTCATTATTCTTAATGCCTGCACTTGCAGGGCATCACTGTTCCAGGCGGAAATATCGATCTCAGACACCAGTATGTTGTCGCGGACCAGAATGGCCTGTCCGAGGTGCGCCTGTTAAAGAAGCCCTGAAACCCCGCCACATTGACTGTTCCGTCGCCGAGCTGTGTTTCTTGTAAGACTACAATATCGTTTCCGTAGAGTTGTTTTTCAAGAATGGGTCGGTGTTGTCTAAATGATGCACAGTTTCAGTACAGTACTCGAACGTGTCCGATGCCCAATCTGTCACATTTTAATCGCCTTCTGCGTGCGCCTGCCCTCTTACCACGCTATGCTCTTGCCCGTCGTCTGGTCGTCATGTTAGGCTTAACTATCGTCACCGGGCGCCGATGATACGCCGAAGGGAGTCCGGTCGCGTGAACTCTATTTCACCTCGAAAAACACACTTAATCCAACAAACATTTCGGAACAAAAACACGTTCCATTTTATGGGACGAAGAAATTTCCCGCCATCTTCTTATAGCTTGTGGACAGTAGTGATATTCCTCTATAATTTTCACATTGGAACTTGTCTACTTTCTTAAAGATGGGTATCAATAATGACTCTTTCCAGTCATGGGGTAGTTCTTCTGTCCTCCAGATTTTTATTATTAGTTCGTATAGCTTTAGATGTAATGGATGGCCCCTGCCTTTATAAATTCAGCAGCATTTCCATCAGCCCCAGTTGCCTTATTATTTTTAAGTCGTGTGATTACATATAGGATTTCTTCAAATTCAGGTTCTTCAATTTGTGGTTCACACGTTAGAACCTCTTCCTGTGGGAAAGTGTTACTTCTAGCTTCACAATTTAGTAATTCAACAAAGTATTCTTTCCATGTATTACACATTTCCTCATTGGTATTTATCATATTCCCATTTTTATCTTTGCTTTTAAACCACATGTGTTGTGTTGGTGCCCTCGTTTCATTGACTTCAGTTCTTTAAAAATAACTTTCTGGATTCATTTTTCTGGTGATTAGTTTCCATATCTTTTATTATATTACTCATATATTCGCGCTTGTGCTGCCGAACTATTCTTTTTTTATTTTTTAGCCTCTTTATATTCAGTTCTATGTTGCTCTTCATTTTGGATGTTGATGATGTCATTTAACCATAACTGTCTGGCATTCTTTTTCCTAATGATTGCTTCTTCACATTTTTGATTGAACCATCTGTTCTTTCTATGCATGGTTAACACACCGAGACATTCTTATGCGGTAGTTTGAATTGTAGTTTTGATGTTCAACCAAGTTTGGTCAACGCTTTCCTCCAACGGGTTTTGTAGAAATTCAAGTTTACATTTGATTTCATCTACAAATTTCTCTTTGACTGTAATTTCTTGTAGTTTTCCTCTGTTATATAGTGGGTGTAACCTATGTAGTTTAGCATAGAAAGATCTCTTAAGTTTTATTTTAAATTTTGCCCCAACGAGGAAGTGGTCGCTGTGGCACTCAGCTCCTCTATAACTTCTAACTTGTTGTATGTTTGATGCATTTTTGTTGTTAATTAAAGTGTGATTAATTTGATTATAGGTTCTCTTGTCACATGATTTCCAAGCGTGTTTATGTGTATCCTTTCTTTTCAGTCTGATACTGCTGATCTGCAGTCCTTTGGCTTCTGCTAGGTTGATGACTCTCCATCCATTATCATTTGAAGTTGTATGTAGGCTTTCCATACCGGCAACATTTTTATGAGCTTGCTTTCTACCTATTTTTGCATTGAATTCTCCCAGCACAATCAGGATGTTCTGTTTAAGGGTTTCTTCTATGACATCTTCCAGATCATTTGAAGTTCTTCTTTAATATTATCTTCTTTCTCTTCAGTAGGTGCATGCACATTAATCATCGTTATATTTATCCATTTACCTTTTATTCGTAATTTACTAATCCTGTCATTAACAGCTTTAAAGTTTAGAACGTTCCCCCATTACTCTTTTTTGATGACAAATCCTGTTCCTAATTCATGTTTATTTTGGGTGTTTCCTCCATATATTACAATCATTCCATATTGCTCTAAAGTACCCTCTCCTGGCTACCTTATTTCTTGAATTGCTGTTATATCTATTTGATATTCAACCAGCTCCCGGGTTAGTTCTTCGGCCGCTCCAGCTCGATATAGTGTCCGTACATTCCATGTTCCAAATCTCAAAAGTCCTTTAACGTTCCAAGGTCGTTGTCCAAATAAGTCAGTCCGAATTCGAGGCTCATGTTTCTAATTCGTAACAAAATAGTGTTTACAAAGGTGGGGATGTTAACCCCACGCTTTCACCCCAACCTGGTTGCTGATACCACACTTAGTTCACCCATTACCATAATCTTAGTCAGTTCCAATTCAAATTCCAATTTTCGAAAAAAAAATCCAAATTAGGTTTCGTCTACCCTGCTTCCTCAGCGGTGGTTATTGTTGAGATCCGTTGTTGTGTGGATTGTTAGTCCTAATTCATACTGGTTTTATTGGTTCCGCTTTGACGGATATCGTTTTTGTGCTGTCTGGTTATTTTCTTTCTGTCTTATGCTGGTTCTGATAAAGACCGTTCCTTGAGCGGGCCTACTAGGTTCCGCAGCCTTTCGTTTGTTGGTTTCTTTCTCTATTAGCACCATTACGTGTTTGTTGTTTCTTGTGTTGTCCTCACCGGGTCTGGTCCCGGTCACGTTCAGTCCTCATAAGGACTCGGTGTACGCAAAAGCAGAGAAATTAAGTGCAGTCTCAAATTGTTACCCCGGTCAGCTGCCCGTCCTCTTCTACGTTCGCTTTCTTGTTTTCGTCATAGGTGTATGGGTTGGTGCGACAACAAGACAACCAGGTCTCCTTTACATCCCCGTTCAGGAGCCCTTCCGGGAGAGCCAACTCACCATCCTGTGACTCACACCGCCACTCTCTGCTTCCCCCCCCCCCCCCAAATATATATATATATATATATATATATATATATATATATATATATATATATATATATATATGATATATATATATATATATATATATACATTTTTAAATTAACAATATACATAGTAATATATACAATGTTGAAAGTTTATATGGCCTGCCCTGTTCTGCATATGTACTGTCTGACCAGCCGCTGTATCTCTGGGTTGCTGTTTGTGTGCAGGCACTCCCTCATTGTCTTTGGCGTCCCAGTTTTGACGAAGTGATCTCTTAGCTCCCTTCGCTCACTATTGTACTTGTCGCATGGTAGTAAATAGTGTTCAATGGGGTTGTCTTCTATTCACGCTATGCAGAATGGGTTTTCACTTGCTTCTTTCCAATCACCAAGTCTGATTTTCCACATCTGTCTGTTTGCCGGTGCTTTCATGCTGGTTTTGGCTTGTGGTTTGTAGCTGGTTTCGTCCAGCACGTGGTAAGCGTGTCGGACTTTAGCTCTGTTTCTCCACTGTTTCCTCAGTTTCTGGAGTATGTCATTTTTTTATTATACTCTTACCTTCTACTTTACCTAGGCCTGTACTGATTCTATTACTGCTGGTTAGTCCTCGTTTCGCCGCTCTGTCTGCTCTATCCTGCCGGTCTTTGCAGTTTTACTATTGGGATGCCTCCCCCTTTGCTGCGGTTGTCAGAGAATGTTAGGTATCCTGGGTGGTTTTTATCTTGCGCTACCTTTGCCCAGTAGTTATACGTCAGCTGTTTACGCCTCAGACTCAGTGGTAGTACTCCCAATGCTACCTCCATGGCTTCTTTGGATGTCCCTTTTCCCGCCCCAAGGATGGTGTTTAACGTTTGGGTTTGTATGGTGTCTAACCTCCTCTTGCTGGTTTCTGATGCTGAGTCGTACGCAATGCTGCCATATTCTAGCTTGCCTCTGATAAATGCTTTATAGAACATCAGCATTGTTTTGGTGTGGGCACCCTATCCGTTTCCTTTTATCACCCACAGTGTGTTGTTTGCTTTCTTGCATTTGTCTAGTGTCTGGCCTATATGTTTTGACCAGTTCAACTGTTCGTCTAGGGTCATTCCTAGGAAGACAGTGCTGCTTGTTCTAGTAATGGTTGTCCCTTTTATCTGTATTTCGTAGTCTGTTAGTATTTATCTTCTTCTTGTTACTAAATACCATGCTACCTGTTTTGTCGGTGTTAATATTGAAGCCCCATTTGTCCATCCATGCGGTTAATTTGTTTATCTGTTTTTGGAGGGGCCCTCGTATCGTTTTTGCAGCCTTTCCACTCCTCCATATGGAGCAGTCGTCCGCAAGTTGTGACAGTCCTGTTTTCTGATCTTGGATCTACTCCGGTAGACCATTCACGAGTATCGAGAAGATTGTTGACGACCGAGCCCTGAGGGATGCCGTTCTCTTGTTCATTTGTGTTGGATACCTCATTGCCAATCCTCACTGAGTAGCTTCTATCTTTAAGAAAGTTGTCTATGTATTTGTAGGTTCTTCCTACTATGTCTACTTTCTTTAACTTGATTAGTGCTGCTTCCCTCCAGCATTGATCGTACGCCTGGGCTATGTCCAGGAATACAGCCAACGTCTTTTCCCCTCTACCCCCTCTTTCCCCCTGATCCTTTCTTTACGTGGTTTTCTAGTTTGATGATTTGGTCCATCGTGCACCTGTTGGCTCTAAAACCGGACTGTGTTTGGCTGTACAGTTCATTCTTCTCCGACTTTGTCCAGGTACCATGTCAAGAAGATGGGGCAGTGTGATTCTACCATGTTCATTTCATGGGTCTTTGGCTTGTTTCTTGATTGGTATCACCGTCGCTGTTTTCCACTGTTTGGGAATATTTCCATTTTTCCATAATTCATTATACAGATTGGTAATTGTTTTTATGGTTTTATTTGGGAGATTTTTGAGGATGGTGTAATTTAGTATGTCCGCTCTAGCTGCGGTATGGGATTTTTCTTGTAGTTCTGACACCACCTCATCTGTTGTGATGTCTGCATCCATATAGTGTTATTCGATGTTCTCGTAGGTTGTGTCTTTTAACTCTTGCATCAGCTCCTCCCTGCTTTGTCTGTCTGTGCTTCCTAGTCTTTTGTCAGAACAGACTTCGTGGAAGTATACTCCTAACACTTTAGCTTTATCTTGGTCTCTTATTGCTAGTGTTGGGATTTTGCTGGTCTTTTTATTTCCATGAATTGCTTTATTTGCTTCCAGACCTTTGTAGTCGGTGTATCTGGGCTGAGTGTCTGTCAGAACCTTTTCCATTCCTTTTCTGTTGCATGTTTTACTGCTCTGTTTGCTTCGTTTCTGCATTTCTTGTATTCTTCGAAATTCTCCTCTGTCCTTGCCTTTCTGCACTTCTGTAAGACTCTTTTACTATTCTGTTGTGTCGCTGTGCACTTCTCATTCCACCAGGCCACTGGGTTTTTGTGCCACTGTTTATGGGATGCCTGTGGCTCTTTCGTACCCGGTCTGAGATTTTCTGGCATATTTGTGTTAGGGATATGTTTGATTGCTATCCGCAGTATGTTTTTGGTCAGTCTCTCCGTGTACTTATCAATGTCTTCTCGCTCCTGTTGCTCCAGGTCTGTGTTGGTCATCTTTTCTCTGAACTGCTCCCACTTTGCTTTATTGAAGTTAAAGTTTGGCCTGTTGTTGTTGGCGCTTAGCTGGGGCTCTGTTTTGATGTTAATTACTATTGGTAGATGGTCTGTGTTCGTGTCCTCTGTCACTTCCCACTGGCTGCTTGCTAGACCAATAGTGGCTATTGTCAGGTCAATAGCTTTGTCTTGGCAGTTTGGTCTGGGATCTATCCTAGTTATAATACCATCGTTGAGCACTGTCAGCTGGTTTTTCCCGATGAACTCCATGAGTTTTGTACCAGCTCTGTCGTTCTGTATAGCTCCCCATGTGGCGTGGTGACAGTTGAAGTCTTCCACTACTAGGGCTTCTGGTGTAAGTCTGGCTTGGAGGGCTTGGGTGTCATCGTCCTCAATTATTCCTCTGAGACAGCATACATTAATTATCGTTAAGTTTTTAGGGTTCCCTGTGATAGTTGCACTAACACACTCCAAGTTCTTGGTGAGGAATGTTTCCTGTGTCACAATCTGGAACTGTTCATGTACTAACAGGTCAACCCCGCCCCCTTTCGCTTCTGCTCTGTCCTTTCTAATTACCGTGAAACCACGACACCTATACTGTTGATTTGGTTTCAGGTGGGTTTCCTGCAGGGCATATATGTAGTTCTGGCTCCCTAGTTGTTTCATGATGTCTGGGAGGTGGAATTTAATGCCTCTGCAGTTCCACTGCATTATTTTCTTGTTTCTAGTATCCACTTTTGGTTCTGCTGTCATTGCTGTCTGTCAATGTCTCTGGTTGTTCTTCAGTCCTTTATCCTTCAGACTCTGAGCTGGTGTCGTTGTCTTGGTAGCTGTTTCCTTCCTCTATTGTTAGTGGTCGTTCACTCTGACAGTATGGCGCAGGGCTGTCCTTGTGTATTCCGCGTTGGCGATCTATCTCGGCATTACTCTTCGATGTCCTTCTCTCCAGATTGTTTATATTTTATTGTTCATTACCCTCATCTGACTGTTCAACCACATTGGTTGTTTCTTTCTCACGTCGGAGGGGAATATATTCCATATTGCTTTGTGTTTTTCTTCCACTTTTTGAAGATTGTTTTCCTTTTCTTCCACCTTCTTTTTGATGTCTTTTAACTTTTCTTCCATGCTTTGGGTGGTTTTTTCATCCTTGCTGTGGCTGCTTCCATTTGTTTGGTGGCCTTTGCTAATTTTCCTTCTGCTTCCTGCACTCTTTTAAGAGCCTGTCTTAGGTTCTCGTCCTCTGGTCTTGTGTCTGATCCTGCTTCTTTATGTACCTGTTGTCTTTTATCTGGCGGTTTGTCGGCTACTTGTGCTCTCTGGTTGGTCATGTCTGTTTGCACTATCCGGCTCTTGGATTGCGATTCGGGGCCACTTTTGGGGAGGTTCTACTTCAATTTTACTATCGTGACTGGTGTCTTGGTTAGCACTGACTCCCTCCAGGCAGCCAGCTCTCTTTTGTATGCAGAACACCCCTTGTATCTTGCACCGTGGTTGCCCCTGCAGTTTGCGCATGTTCTTTTGAGGTTGTGTTCTGCATATTTTTTGTTTCATTTCTTGCGAGCTGGCAGTCGCTCCTCCAGTGCGGTCCTCCACAGAACTTGCAGGTTGGAACTTTCTGTCTGCAGCTTTGCCGGAAGTGGCAAAATGTCTGGCAAAGTGTGCACTGTGCTAATGGGGGAACGTATGCTTCGATGTGCTTGGGTTCCTTGTTAGTGATATATGACTCGGTAAGTCATGTCCTTCACATTTGATTGTTATTACCGATGTAGGTTTTCCTTGCCCGTTCATTATTCTGTCTCCGCCTATTATCTGTGCATGTTTGTTTTCTTTCTTTAGGTCGTGTATGATCTTAGGCATTTCCCATTCAGGGCTGATGCCTTTGACCACTATGGCGCGGGTTGGTTTGTGGATGTCGATGTCCACATTGATCTCGTGTGTTAGTGGGGTATTGAAGGGTTTCTTTTAATCTCTAATCTGTGTGATGATTTCACCCATTTTTTCCGTGTTATTTGGGTAGAAGACTGCCTTCCTTGATTTTGTTTTATATAATGTATTGATGGCTCTGGGTCCTATTTTAATTTCAAGCATCGATATTATCTGCGCATCCGTCAGCGATTTGATAGATGCCTGTCCTGGCTTGACTTGTGTTACTTCTAGTCGTGTCTTCTCAATCTCTGGCCTGTCCGCTGGTCTTACATCTCGGGGTTCTGTCGGGCCTCTCTGGCTGTTGGACCGGTTACCACTTCTGTTTGTGCTGGTTGCCGGTGCTGTACAGGCTGCTACCGATTTCTGGCTGCCTGCGTCCACTGCTTGCGTTCCCCCGGTTGGTACCCTGCTTAGGGCCGGTAGATGCCTTTTCTGAGTACAGTTCCTTGCCTTGAGAGTTACTTCTGGTGTTGTAGGCCATATTGGTATGTTCAGAGTGCTCTTCTGTTGATTTGGAGTTATCGCGGTGAGAAAGTTTTATATTTATTAGGTAATGTTACTACTCACGTTTCTTGCTTTCCCTTGGAAATAATAGCACAGATGTCACAATCGTGATAATCTACTAGTGCGAAGAAGACACGTGCGACTCCAGAGATGAAATACACACGAGTTTCTTGTCTTTCCCTCGGGAATACTAGTACAGTGTCACAATCGCGATAGTCCAATAGCGCGGAGACATAATGTGCTACTCCAGCGATGAAATACACACGAGTTTCTTGTCTTTCCCTTGGGAATACTAGTACAGTGTCACAATCGCGATAGTCCAATAGTGTGAAGAAACAACATGCGAATACAGCGATAGTCAGTGTGCCCGAGGTCGTTACGTATGGGCGTTTGTGACTCTCCACGTCACATAGAAAGTGTATCTACTTAAACCTGTGTTCTTGTCCCGCCTGCATTATGTGGCAGCACTTTCTGGGTATTTATCTCTGTTCTTCTCCCGTCTGCATCAGGTGGCAGCACTTTCTAGTAGTCCTTTAGTAAAGCTTGTTCAGCGCGCATCATGTGGCAGCACCTTTTAGGTTTTATCTCTGTTCTTGTCTCTCCCGCATCACGTGGCAGCACTTTCTGGGTATTTATTCCTGCACTGTGCCGTCTACCAATGTCCTAAGGTTTCAAGTGTATTTCTCCTCTTAACATGTTCAAAATATCCTGTCTGCGCACATCTAACTTATCCAAACAGGTTTCGGTTTCTCTGTCCGACCGCTGTAATCTTTGCATTTCCCTCAGAAACCACATTTACGATGCCATTAGATTGTCATCACCTTGATCAAACTCCAGCATCCCCAAACAAGTTCTTCTATTTGCTACATTGTCTTCAGTTGTTCACAGATAGTCTTGAAAGTATCTGCCTTGTCCATCATTATTTTTTTATTTTTTTCATATCCTTTATAGGACATCGCAGTTAACACCCGCATTTCTGCCGTTGTGATCCCTTGACAATTTACGTTCAATAGTTTGCCATTGCTTTCTGAACGACCGGCACCGATATCAATGAAAAACCAAGGCAAAACCAAAGCAACGTGGTCTGCTGCCAAATCGCACACAGCTGTGTTTCGAACACTGGCATACGGGATTAAGAATCGTGCCCTTAGCCCTTCGCCACGGAGATGGCTGTCCATCATTAGTATTCCAAATACTGTTGCTTGTGACGCCATCACATCCGATCGTTCGTTGCCCCACACTTCTGCATTAATCAAACAGTATATTTATGTAAGGCAGTGTCATAGATTAGCACAACTATGCTAACTACCCACTCATGCCACATCTGTCCATTCTTCACGTGGAAACCACACTGAACTAGACACTACTTCACGTGGAAACCACACAAAACCAGACACTACTTCACGTGGAAACCATATTGAACCAAACACTACTTCACGTGGAAACCACACTGAACCAGACACTTCTTCACGTGGAAACCACACAAAACCAGACGCTACTTCACGTGGAAACCACACAGAACCAGACACTACTTCACGTGGAAACCACACAAAACCAGACACTACTTCACGTGGAAACCTCACAAAACCAGACGCTACGATTGTCAGTGATCATGTTTTCGAATCTACATTGACGAGGATTTTTTTTACAATTCACCTGTTTGTCCGAGGTTGACACGCCCTTAACTGGTACCAGGACCTGTCCATGAAAGTAAAGGGGGCCAGGTAGATACTGGCCACACGAATCACCAAGTATCGATTGGTCTATAAAATATGATGCTGGCACTGTATACACAAAAGACCTCAAGGAATGTAAAACGGTCCTTACATACATTTTCTGCGCATGTGATACCCATCAGTCTGCTCTCCAAGCTAATCATAAAGCTAGATAATGCTGCCAATGAATGACACTTGTGGAAATTACAATTTCAGATTCACTATCTGATTTGCTTACTGACTTTTTCTCGTGTATATATTCATTGTATGTTCTTTGAGTACATATGTAAGTCTGCTCCGTGGTAAAGGGGTTACGGAGGCAGTTCGTAATCCCGCATACCGCGTTCGAAACACAGCTGCGATGGCTTTTTATGAAATGGTATGTGTCTCGACGTAACTTCAGCAATATTGAACATGAAATTATCGTCAACGTTTTCTAACTCGTAAAGTGAAAATCATTACCTGAACTTCTGGAAAACAATGCGCAAACACACTGACGCAATCCAGGCGAATAATATCACACGTTTAATAGTGTGCTGGATACAATAATAGGCCTGATCTCCCAAGACAATAAACTGCCCTTTTTACAGGGTCGGCGTTTAATTATCTGTCATTGGATAATCCCCCTAATACATCAAATTCATCTTGAGCGCAGTTTCCTATTTCTATGTTCCGAATTCAGGATTGGTCTAGGTTTTGTGCTTTCGGTCCTTCCATTGATCGATTCCTTGTCAACAAGTTCTTCTCCCGTTATTTACCTGCCGGACCTCGCTCCAAGGTTTCCTTGGTTTTCGTGCTGATCGTTCCGTTTGGTGTGTCCATCTGGGAAAATCCCTTTTCTCTCTTTATGTATCTTCTTCTGGTGTGTGCCCGTCATGGCATTATGTGTGCCGGTCGTTCAGAAAGCATGGAAAACTGCTGATCGTAAACTTGTCCAGGAATCACTAACAGCCGAAAAAAAAATGCCGAGGTTGACTGCTACGTCCATAAAGGATATGGAAACTTAACATATTTAAGAACAGTACACAATAAATAAATAACACCTTTGTTTTACCAGCCACAAAACTGACGCCACGTCACCCGAAATGGATCGGAGCCTGGTGGCTGGGGTTTGTTGTGTTCGGGGCTCTTGCTCTGGTGGCCTGCATCCCTCTATTCTGTTTCCCGCGGAAACTGCCAAGAAACAAGGCCAGGGACATTCACGTGGACGATGAAAAGATGACAGGACAGCCAGAGAAGTTCGTTGTTGTTATTGTTGTTGTTGTTGTTGTTGTTGTTGTTTTTGTTACTGTTGTTGCTGTAGTTGTTTGTTTCGAGAGTGTTAATTGTAAGAATATGGTTGTGATTGTGAGATATGATACCGGTTTGTCCAGAGTGGCGATTCAGTGGCTATCTACAGTCGTACTATAGACCTAGCCGTGGAATTATTTCACGGTTGTGTCATGAAAACAGTAACTGAATTAGCACTGATCACACGCATATCTAGTATATGTGACCCTCTACTATGAAACATTGCGTTAACCATTATATATCTATTAAGCAAGGAAACGCTTTAAAGACATTCTGAAGATTTCACTAAGAGCTTTTGGAATTCATCACGAGACTTGGGAGACTGCTACCAAAGACCGAAATTAGTGGCGTACATCATTACGCAATAGTTTAGTCATTTGTGAAGCAAATAGTACTGCAAGAGCTGAGAAATACAAACGGTTGGAACCCCCCCCCCCCCCCCCCACAAAAAAACACTACAGGAAATCGTCTTCCAGGAATGTTAAGCACTTTTTTCCTCCATTGTTAAAAAACATTTCGAGCCAAAATATGCCTTACCGGTCATCTTAGAACTAACGGTTCCAAACTTTCAACCCCACTAGATGAAATGAATATATATATATATATATATATATATATATATATATATATATATATATATATATATATATATATATATATATATATATATATATATATATATATATATATATATATATATATATATATATATATATATATAAAATAGAATGTCTGTCTGTCTGTATGTATGTCCTTTATGAATTCACGAACGGTCCATCCGATTGAGATGAAATTTTCTACACGTCTTCCTCTCATTCCCGTGCGGCCAACTGTCATAGGTTGTTAGTGTAAAAACAGATATTTACTTAATATTATTTAATATTATAATTTACATTATAATGTATATATAGCGAGGGGACATAACTTCTAATAGCATTGCTATATATGTAAAATTGTTGCATATTTCTCAAATAGGTGGACCTTTTCGCTACAGTTATCTACAGGCATATACGTTATAATCCTCCTCCTCCTCCTCCTCCCCCTCCACATCCTCCTCCCCCTCCTCTTCACCGCTCCTCCTCCTCCAACTCCTCCTCCTTACCCCTCCTACCCTCCTCTCCCTCTTCCTCCTCCCTCTTCCTCCTCCCCTCCTCATCCCCTCACCTCCTCCTCATCCTCCTCTCCTCCTCCTCCTCCCATCCTCCTCCCCCTCTTCTCCCTTCTTACCTTCCCCTCCTCCCCCTCCTCCTCCTTTCTCCTCCTCCTCCCCTCCTCATCCTCCTCCCCTATTCCTCCCCTCTTCCTCCTCCTCTCCTCCTCCTCGTCCCTCCTCCTCCTCTCCCTCCTCCTCCTCTCCCCTCCTCCTCCTCCTCTCCCCTCCCCTTCCCCCTCTTCCTTC
>JACEFZ010012022.1:0-95000 GCA_014155875.1 Cepaea nemoralis | reverse complement strand
AATGTTGTAAATTCATTTATTTTAAAAGGGGAAAACATTTAGCAATCTATTTCTATATGTTTCTTTACAAAATGCATTTCAAAAATGTATATGAACACGGGGAGAAATTGACCACCATTGGGGTGAAATGGACCAGCACGTGGGGAGCAATGGACCATAGTGGGGAGAAATTGACCTTTTTTTAAAAAGAAGCAGCAACAACTCATCCATATTGCTATAACAAATAAATAATCATTAAAAGGATATTTACAGCTTTTTTTTTTTTATTATTTTAAGCGACAGTAAAAAAGTTTAATATGATATATTAAACTAATATAAAGTTTTATCGAACATTTATGCCTGCAAGACTTTCTTTGAAGACATAGCCATCTTTGGTCCTAGAAGTGGTTCCACTGATTGTAGATCTAGTAAGCTGTGCTTTAATACATGTAATTGAGACACTGGCGACATCTTCTACCTTAGGCTTAACAAATTTACCAGCAACCTTCTCACTCTTGCGCAAGAACTAAACATCACCATCATCATCAATGTCTCCCCTTACAATTCCTACATAGTAAACACAAGTCTTCTTTGTTCCATATTCAGATAGCACACACTGGCCTTCAAAAACCTCACGCACACCGGTACGTACCGTACACTCCTCATTTTCACCAAATGAAACATCACAATCTGTGTCATCACAAAACGACATGTCAGTTTCTGGATCTGAATCAACATCAAGTTCTTTCAGCAGCTGTCTCTTTGCCTTTTTGGGTGGAACTTTTGCTGCCTTTTCTTTCATCACCGCTCTTTCCCTAATTCGATCCATTTCTGGCGTAGAAGTAGCCAGCATAGTTTTTCCTCTTTTCCTCATATTATTTGAATCTTTCCGCGGACCAGCTTTTGGTAGTCCTCTGAAAACATGAGGCGAAGTAAAGGAAGAAGTAGATTCATGTTGAAGACTCCCTGATATTTCCTGAAAGTCATCTACAAGGTTCTAAACATTACACTCTTTCTGATTTTCATGAAATTCTTGTGCAGTTTGATCTGTGCAGGTACCACAATGTGGAGATGCTGATCCTTGTTGTTCATTGCTTTCTAAAGTGGCAGTTTCACTGTCCTTGCTGATGGGCCAGTTCGTTATTTCTGAAGGCATAAAATCATCTTCTGTAAAAACATCTTCGTTAAAGGGCCAAATACCTGACACTGCAAAGCCTGATTGAATGTTAATGGGAGTTGCCGCTTTAAGAAAAGCGTGGCCTCCAAGATTTGCAACTTGGTAGATTGTCAGTGGTGTCCCAACATTTTTCATCATCCATGAATCACACGCATTGTTGTAGACCGAGTTCATGGGTCCAAAAACTGAACGGTCCAAGGGCTGAGTTTTAGATGAGGTGTGTGGTGGCAACGTGATCACATAAATGTTGTTTTTTCTTGCACAGTTCAAGTGATTCAAATGAAATGTTGGAAACAAAATATAACATATCTAGGCAAACCTTCTGGCCTAGAGAGACTCTATCGACCACTGTGTGAACTGAAAAATAACAGTTCAATTCATGCAAGAGACGACATTGCAGATATAGACATATTTCAAGCGAAAGAAAGAAGAAGAAAAAAATGTTGGAATCGTGATTGCCCAAGATCAAAATCAAAGGGATGTCTTTGGAAGGTCTTGAATGCTTAATGAAGTGATTTATAACTTTGACGAAATTATCACGGGTCATCCAACCTGATTCATTCACAAGGCCAAGGGAACCTTCAGGTGTTCCAGCAAGCATAAAATTCTTAAAAATTTTTCTGGGAAACGCAAAAACTGGAGGGATAATGTGACCCGCAGCTGACACAATGCAACAGATTGTGACCAGTTCTCCTCTTTCTCTGGATGTCACCTGGCCTATTTGCTTCACTCCTCGTGGGGCAATTACTTTTGGCACTTTCTGTACAGTGGTCAGACCTGACTCATCCAAATTGTAGATTTGAGCTCCACTCACATTTAGTTTTGTAATGGTTTCCTTCACAATGTTGACACAATGTTGAAGAAGGTGCAAATATTATGTTTGTTGAAAGCTGTAGCTCTAGCCAGAGATGTTGCCTCAGGTTGCCTTATGGTCAGCTCGGGATTCCGTCACAAAAATCCACAAAGCCAGTCATTCTCTGCCATCATTTGCTCATCCCAGGTTAAAGGATGTGCAATGTTATTGACTTTCGCCATCTCGTACGCCAAAATACGAACGTTTTTAGTTGTGAGTCCATGGAACATTCTTGCACAATCTTTCAAATAACTAGCAAAATCAGCTTCTTGCTTAGCTGTGAAAACAAGGCTATGCCTATAATTTGGTACGAGTCTAGTAGGCAGACCATTTCCTTCTCTGTCTTTTGTAAGATTGTTATTGAGGGTAGAGCGAGCAATGCCGTACTCCCTTGCAGCTTTCCGCACTTTCATTCCATTTTTCACAGCATTAACAGCTTCTCTCATACGTTCCTCCGTAACGAGACCCTTGTTGGTGTTTCTGATGTACAATCTTGGCATCTGAAACAAAAGAGTGACATAATTATATAACATTTATAATGGTAGGCCTATCATTTGCAAAGAAATACTGATCATAGCACGAATGGCGTGCATCTTTAATATCTCATCTCATCATGTTCCTCTTGTACCTTGCGGTGTCGAGGTGAAGTATAAACTTCGTGAGAGTGCCCGGTTATGGGCTTCGTATATCGACCAGTCCGTTTATACTTCTTGGTTTTTCTACGAGTTTTATTGGTCTAGATTTAGACCCCAGTATTAAAAAGAATCAATAATGCTGATATTCGAATGCAATCGTCAACACTTTTAATAACAACAGACTGTCTTGTCAATTTCTTCTATGGGGAGAAATGAACCATGGGGAGAAATGAACCGGTCCATTTCTCCCCCATCAATGTATTAAACTATTCAGCCATAAAGTCTCTTAAATCTAATATTATATGCTATATTTTTTATATGAACTCTTAAATAACAAGTAAATAAAGATATTAACGTAATTACCTTGTCCTTATTCCTGACAATGCGTCTGCTTTACGATGGTGTCTGGAACTGGAAAAAGAAACTTTAGTGCAGCAAATTTTTCAAACTTTGCGTGGGAACGACCTGTGCGGGAGATGGCAAATGAAAAATTCGGACTATGTTTGATGTGGAAAACAAACTTATTATGGTTTCACTTTCATTGCATCACAGCCAGGGGCCAGAGAGGGGGTGGTCCATTTCTCCCCAGTCTCCCCTAATCGTCCACCAGTTTAAATGTAATTGCATTTCAATTGAGTTAGTTAGTTTCGACAGATCATCCTCATTGCACATCGAACCATTCAGTACATAAGCGCTCGTATCCCCTCCTCAGCAAATCCCGCAGCGTTTAGCGGCTAACGACACCAGTTCTGTGTTGGTTTATCAATCTTCTTTGGCTTCCTGCATATTGTTCATGTCTGGCCACCCCTCTTTTAATTTACAGTTCTCGCAGTCTGACCATGGTTGTAGATTCACAGTCATCACTTGGTTCTCGTAAAAGTGTTACTTCTCGTAGAGCATTCAGAATGTCAGCCTGGTCCATGCCGCTTCCCCCCCCCCCTCTCTAGTAGCCATACCTGCGAGCTTGTCAGCCGCTCATGTCCTTGTACTCCCGCAACTCCCGCGTGCCCTGACACGAAGATGAAACTAAAGTTTGTCAGCCGAGACCGCTACGGAGACAGCAACCACTCTCTTCGGATCCACCCCATCTCTATCCTCTTGAGCATACTCATTGAGTCGCTAAGGAAACATACCCTACTGAATGTTTGTGTCTTTAGCCATGTTATTGCTTTACTTACTGCCATGACGTCCATAGGCAGGCTACTTGTGGTCACAACAAAAGCACCAGAGTCCTCCTTCACAATTTTCCCTCCGGCCCGAGCTGTAAAGGCCCATGAGCTTCTCACATGTCGGACGACCGACCCATCTGTGTATATGACAGCATCACCGGCTAACGAATTCTCGAAAATCAAAGCTTGTACTTCCGCCTCCACAGCAGCCGGATTTTCTTGTCTGCATTTTCTGTCTAGTTGGATGCAGACTGAAAGAGACGTACAGAAATCTGTTGGCACTTGCACCCTCTCCTCGCCTGGTTCTAAGTCCTCAAGTGAACATACCTGTCGAAGAATGTCCTCGGCTTGACCCGTCCACGACCTTCCTCTTTTTGACCTGCTGCCCTTCACCTTCCTAATTTCACTATGCAGTGGATGTTGTGTGTTTGCGTTAACTCTGAAGTAGGCACGTGCTCTGCAAACTTGTATTCTCTCTTCAATGGTTGGAAGATCAAGAAGGTAGCGCATCGCCCTGCATGCTGCATCTCTTGTACATTCAAGAATAATGCGCATAGCTTCATTCTGTATCATTTCCATCGTTTCTATCTGCTTACGGCTGAGAGTCAGGGTCGCCTTCGCATACTAAAAAACAGACATGACCAGCCCCTCGTACAGAAGACATAGATGGCGCTGCTCACAGTTTGCCGCCGCCATCACCCGCATGACAGCCAAACCCCGCTTGGCCTTTGTTATCACCTGGTCTATGTGCTCGTTATAAGCAAGGCTTCGATCAAACGTATCTCCAGGTAGTTCATTGCCTGCGTTCTTTCCACCGTCTCTGAACACAGCATTACAGTTGGTGTTAGAGTGTTGACAATATGATTATTCAAAGACAACCATGTCACTGTTGCCTTTGTTGGGTTGACCATTGCCCCAGCTTCATCACACCAAGTACTTATGCGATTGAGTTCGGTTTGTAGTTCTGCAGCAGCCTGATCTCCATCCTTGCCCTGACGATACACTAAAACATCATCGGCATATGAAATTTCAATTGAGTATATTATTTTAATATCCATCCATCCATCATGTGCCTATGCTGATAAGCGTGGGCGGTCATGTACTGCCATGTCACTCGATCACCAGAGTCGTGGATCAGCTCTGTGTTCCTGTCTCGACCATGCCACGGGGCCAAGCCATCCAGGTATTTACTTCTCGATCTTCCCCTTGGTCTCTTCCCTTCGATCTTGCCAGTCGTTATTTTAATAACGTCACCAAAATTTGTCATATTACACTATTTGTAGAACATATTACGGTAGCAATGTGTTGCATGATATGTTTAAAGTGATGACGTAAACAGCAACTACGGTAATTGTTCAAAGATCGAAACAGCGATTACATTTAAACTGGTGGGCTATTGCTGTATATACATTTTTCTTGAGCACCCAGTATATAAAGTACTGGTTGCCGTAGTGGCGCAGTGACTAGACGCTCGCCTGCCAGTCCAGTCCTCATATGTTCAAACCGTATTAGCGCAGATTCGAATTTGTAAAATAGGCTCCCAGGTCGACTCAGCTTACAATTGATACCAGAAAATGTTTTGGGGAGTAATGTCTAGCATTGTAGCTAGTGCTTCTAGGGGTTTAAGAGGATTCTTTACTTACTGAATAAAGTTACAGGTCCTTTGTACACGCGATGGGGCGTTTATGGTGTATAGGGGCAAGCTCCACATATGTATAGTCAATTGAATATCCTTTACAGGACGTAGCAACCAACCCCATTGTTTTTTGTTTATATTTTTTTGATGTTTGTGATTTCTTGGCAACTTTACGTTCAGTACTTTGTAATTGCTTTCCGAACGACTGCACTCATACCTATAGTATGAAAATCAATGAAAGACGGTCTGCTTCCAAATCGCCCGCAGCGCAGTTCCGAATGCGGTATGCGGGATTACAAATTGCATTCGCGACTCCTTCGACACAGAGCCGGTATATTTTTGTTATAGACCAATCGGGATTCGAAGGATGATGTCGTCATTATTACACAGCCGCTTTTATTTCCGAGATAATTTCCTGGTGCTCAGTTTAGGTTGGTTTAGCCTGGGATACTAGATCCAGCTGTGTTTGACAGCCACGCCTTAATGCGGACTGGTCTGCCAGGATTCTGTATGAGCCAAAGTCATTAAGTAACAGGCATTTTATGAATAATTTTTTTTTTTACTGTTAAGCTAACCAGAAATGTTGTGTGTGCTATTTCTCAACATAGTCTCCCAACCTGACAGCACACCTGGTCCATCTGTCCACTAGCTTGTTGATGTATTCTAATGTATTCTAGGAATAGGAACCAACCAACCAACCAACCAACCAACAAACCAACCAATAAAAAAAACAACAACAACAAAGCAAGCAACCAACTAAGCAAGCAATGAACCAATGAACGAACTAGCCAACCAACCATGCAACCAAACAACCAACCAACCAACCAACCAACCAACCAGCCAGCTAACCAGCCAGCCAGCCAACCAACCAACCAGCCAGCCAACCAACTAACCAACCAACCAACCAATTAACCACCGCAACCAATGAAAGAACCAACCAGCCAACCAACCAAGTAGTTAACAAGTTTATCTATGTGGTATATATTTGCGAGATGTCCACTCGACTCAGTTAACTAGTTTATCTATGTGGTATATATGCGAGATGTCCACTCGACTCAGTTAACAAGTTTATCTATGAGGTATGTATGCGAGATGTCCTCTCGACTCAGTTACCAAACATTAACAATCACGCGTGTTAACCTACATCATGTGTTCGTCTGGTTTACGTGTACACAGAAATGACGACCTGAAGGCACTGGTTCACTTACACACACCAGTAAAACAATCAAATAAAGACACAAGCCGGACCAGTCACACAAGACACGTCTTCAGAGGGATGAGGTTCAAATCCTTGCTGAAACATGTCAGAGGTAGGCAATAACATGAACCACATGAATTTACGTGACGCTTTTATATGTTCCTGCTTCAGTTGTAAGACACGTCATCTCTGTATCAGAGTAGGACAAAGTGATCAAGCCGTCTGCCTCGCACTCCAAAGGTTGTGTGTTCGATTTTGGGCTACGTCTTTCGGTTCACGGGTGCATTTTTATCAGAGACTCCTGTAGTTTGTAGCTGGAACTACGGAGTTCTTGCTCTGTGCGACGCTTTCGACAGACAATCTGCGGAAAGAGACCGAGCCATATGAGATAAAACCTGGTGCAATGAAGTCGATCCTCTCGACTTTTTAAGACTTTTTAAGGACAAGATCGTATTTCTGCATCAGTGTATGACAATATCTTATTTCAATATCAGTAAATGAAAAGATCGTATCTTTTATCAGTGTATGACAAGATCATTTTTCTGTATAAGTGTATGACAAATTCGTATTTTTTTTTTATCAGTGTGTGACAAGATGGTATTTCTACATCAGTGTATGACAAGATCATATTTCTGAAACAATGTATGACAAGAAGTTAGAATATCAGAGCGTATTTCTACATCAGTGTATGACAAGATCATATTTCTGTATCAGTGTATGACACGATCGTATTTCTATATCAGTGTATGACAAGATCATATTTCTGCATCAGTGTATGACAAGATCATATTTCTACATCAGTGTATGACAATATCATATTTCTACATCAGTGTATGACAAGATCATATTTCTACATCAGTGTATGACAAGATCGTATTTCTACATCAGTGTATGACAAGATCATATTTCTACATCAGTGTATGACAAGATCATATTTCTACATCAGTGTATGACAAGATCATATTTCTACATCAGTGTATGACAAGATCATATATCTACAGCAGTGTATGACAAGATCATATTTCTACATCAGTGTATGACAAGATCATATATCTACATCAGTGTATGACAAGATGTATTTCTACAGCAGTGTATGACACGATCGTATTTCTGTATCAGTATATGACACGATCATATTTCTGAATCAATGTATGACAAGATCATATTTCTGTATCAGTGTATGACAAGATCATATTTCTGTATCAGTAAATGACACGATCGTATTTCTGTATCAGTGTATGACAAGATCATATTTCTGTATCAGTATATGACACGATCGTATTTCTGTATCAGTGTATGACAAGATCATATTTCTGTATCAGTATATAACACGATCGTATTTCTGTATCAGTGTATGACAAGATCGTATTTCTGTATCAGTGTATGACAAGAGCGTATTTCTGTATCAGTGTATGACAAGATCTATTTCTATATCAGTGTATGACATAGAGCGTATTTCTGTATCAGTGTATGACAAGATCGTATTTCTGTATCAGTGTATGACAAGAGCGTATTTCTACATCAGTGCATGACAAGATCATATTTCTATATCAGTGTATGACAAGATCGTATTTCTGTATCAGTGTATGACAAGATCATATTTCTGTATCAGTGTATGACACGATCGTATTTCTACATCAGTGTATGACAAGAGCGTATTTCTGTATCAGTGTATGACAAGATCATATTTCTGAATCAGTGTATGACAAGATCGTATTTCTGTATTAATGTATGACTAGATCGTGTATCACAAGATTGTGTTAATGTATCAATGTATCACATGATTGTGTTACTGTATGAGTGTATCACAAGATCGTATTTTTTCCATTGTTATTTTAGTAGTGGCTGTAATAATAGTCCGCGGGGGCTTGTCTATAGTGAGACCGTGCCATAACTCACTGCCATATTAAGTTGCAATACTCTATTTAAGTTGATGGCATTTGTTCTGAAAGAACACGCTAGCCTTACAGTTGGCGGCGACTGCACTAGCCAGATGGCCTTAAAACCCCAGTTTAATTACCTCTCTGCCCTGCACCGAAAGATAGTATAGGTTGTAATGAATGGATCGTGAGCTAGACATCAGCTGCGAGCGATTTAGAAACATACCGTTGCCCGTCGATGTTGATAATATGAGGCTTCGGCCCTTCAGGAAGCAATGTCAAACAACTGAACAGACAATGCCTTGTAAATCTCAAACAGCCAATACACGCTGGGGATGATTACAACATCCTGTAAAGGACACGCAGCTCACTCATGATCAAGTGGCTGGGTTGAGCAAAGAGATGCACTGGGCGGAAGAATAATCCTGTCATGCCTGGGGATTGAACCCAAACCACTAACTTGATAGGCTAGCACATTAACCTCTATGCCACCGCGGTTCCTTCTGTTAAAGACACCTTTAATGAGTGCAGTATGAGTCATTGTTGAGGGACAAACAGACACCGCAGCAACACCGCACGAAGAACATAACACAGAAGAAGAATCAAAGGCAGATTACACCATTAAAGAATTCCTATTTAGGACGACCAAGCACTAATAGCAAAATCACAAGTTCAATTACAAGTCCACACAAATAGTCTAAATGAAATGTGTAAGAAACATAATGTGCAAATTAGCATCAGTAAACAGCGCATACAACTTTTGAATATACATTTTATAGACAAGCTCTAAGAATATCTTGAATAAAGAAAAGAACAAATGCATCCATACTTCGAGAGCTGAATATTGAAGAAGGTTGGCTAGTAAAAACGATATAACAAAGAAAATTGAAATATTTTGGTCACTTGAAACGTCATAAAAGTTTGGAGAGAACAATAATGGAGGGGTATATGCGTGGGATGAGAGGAAGAGGAAGGCCCAAGAGAAGATGGGTGCAGGATGTGGTGGATGATCTCTAGATGAAGGTATCGGACACGGGACATTTTGCTTATGATCGAGAGGTTTTTCGGAAAGTTGTTATGGGAGCAAGGTTTGCAAAGGACAAGCTACTGAATGCATGAATGAAAACAGAGGTAATCACTATAACCAAAGTAAAAAAAACCTAATCAAAAACAAAAACAAAGACAAAACAAAGATTTATCTAAAATAACACCCACAGAAACAAGTAAAGAGGTCAAAATACGTAGGAAATATAATATCAAATGGCAAATCAGAAGACAAGATCGAAAATAGATGCAATAAGGCAAACCAACTCACTGGACACATACACAAATAATAAAGAACAAACACGTATCAGTAGACACTAAAAAAGGCACTCTACAACACAGTGTTCCTATTAACTCTATGCTACCAATGTCAAACCTGGACAAGGACAGAAAATGAGAAAAGAAAAATTAAAACAACAAAAATGAGATTCCTGAGAAGAATATTCAACGTAGCAAGAAGTGAGAATATCAGAAAAGAAGAAATCAGGACTAAAGTGGAGGTTATAGCTGAGCTATATTTTATTAGAAGGCAGCACGACAAATGGTTTGGCCATATAACTGTTGTTGTTTGTCCATCAAGAATGATGATGACCATTCATTTCATCCAGTGGGGTTGAAGGTATGGAGCCGTGGGTTCTCAGATGTCTGATAAGGCCTATTTTGGCTCGAAATGTTCTTTGACAATGTGGGCAAAGAATGCTTGACGTTTCTGGAGGAGCATTTCCTTCAGTGGTTTTTCTGTCCTGCCTTTTCTTCACAGCTCTTACAGTCCTGGTTGCCTGACATATGACTGTACCCTTGCGTAATGATGCGCGCCACGAATTTCGGTCTCTGGCTGCAGCTTCCCATGTGTTATGATGAATTCCAAAAGCATTCAGTGAGATTTTCAGAGTGTCTTTAAAGCGTTTCTTCTGGCCACCTTGGGAGCGTTTACCACAACACAGTTCACTGTAAAAAGATTCGTTTAAGGGAGCCTGTGATCTGGCATGCGAGTCAAGTAACCAGGCCAGCGAATCTGATTCTTCATCAGTAGAGTGTGGACTACTGGGCATGGACGCTCTTTCTAGGACTTCAGTGTCTGGAATCTTGTCTTGCCATTTAATCTTCAGTAGCTTCCTTAGGCAGACTGTGTGGAAGTGGTTTAATTTCCTAGCGCTTCGCTGATAAACAGTCCAGGTTTCACATGCAAATAGCAGTGTGGATAATACAACTGCTTTGTAGACTTTTAGCTTTATTTGCAGGCTTATTCCAGTTCTGTCCCATACATTCTTGTACAGTCTGCCAACGGTCGCACTGGCCTTGGTGATTCTTGCATTCACTTCGTCATCAATTGTGGCAGCTTGTAACACAGTGCTTCCAAGATAGGTGAATTTGTCCACAACACTTAGTCTATGATCATTCACTTTGATATTCGGCACAGTGTGATTATTCCCTGGAGCTGGCTGGTACATAACTACAGTCTTCTCCAAGTTGATATTGAGCCCAAAGTTGGCACATTCATGTGAGAAAGCTGAAAAATTGTGTTTGCATGTCCGCCTCTGAGTTGGCGTGCAGAGCGCAATTATCAGCAAACAGGAGCTCTCTGACGGTGTCTGCTGTCAAGTTTGGTTTCAGCTTTCAGCCTTCTGAGATTGAATAACTTTCCATCCATACGATAGTTGATGTCTATTCAAATGTCGTCGTTGTCGAAGGCATTCATCAACATGGCTGAAAACATGAGGCTGAACAGTGTTGGTGCCAGGACACATCCTTGCTTCACGCCATTAGTGACAGGAAAGGGCTCAGACAGTTCAACATTTTCCTGTACTCTTGCCTGCATGCCATCATGAAATAGCCGCACTATTTGGACAAACTTTCGTGGACAGCCATATTTTGCCATAATCTTCCACAGTCCTTCTCTGCTGACTGTATCAAAAGCCTTGGTAAGGTCGATGAAAGTGGAGAACATTTCGCAGTTCTGTTCCTGACATTTCTCTTGCAGCTGCCTTGCAGCGAAAATCATGTCAACAGTTCCATGTTCTTTTCTGAAGCCACATTGATTCTCAGGAAGAAGACCTTGAACGAGATGGGCCGTGAGGCGATTGAGAAGAATTCTGGCGATTATTTTCCCTGCAATTGAAAGCAAGGTGATGCCTCGGTGGTTGTCACAGGATTGGCGGTTTCCTTTACGTTTGTAAAGGTGGACTATTGACGCGTCCTTGAAATCTTGTGGCATGGTCTCGTTCACCCATATGTTTGTAAAGACTTGGTGAAGCTGCTCTGTTAGGATCGGCCCACCTGCCTTGTATATCTCTGCTGGGATGGAGTCAGGACCAGGTGCCTTGCCGCTGGACAGTTGCTGGATGGCTTTGTTTACTTCCACTATGGTTGGCAGGTCATCAAGTGTTTCATTGGTGGGAACTTGAGGAAGGCAGTTGATGGTTTCATCATCGAAGAAGGAAGTTGCATTTAGGATGTTGCTGAAATGCTCTGCCCAGCGTTTAAGAATTTCTTTCTTATCGGTGACCAATGTTCTCCCATCTGAACTGAGGAGGGGAATTATGCCAGGTGATGTAGGACCATAGACCGCTTTCAGTGAGTCATAGAAGTGTTTCATATCATGTCTGTCAGCAAAGCCCTGAAATTCATCAACTTTTCTGCTCAGCCAGGAGTCCCGCATGTGCCGAAGTTTTTGCTGCACTACTCTCTGAATGTTCTTGAAGGCATCTTTTTTTTTTTTTTTTTTTATGTTGACTTTGGGTCATTCAAATGTGCCTTGAGGAGAAGATGTTTCTCGGCAAGCAATTGGTTGATGTCTTCGGAATTTTCATCAAACCAGTCTTTATGCTTTCGGGGGGCTGGACCCAGGATTTCCATGGCAGTATTATAAATTATGTCCTTTAGGGCTCTCCATTCTGTTTCTATATCCTGTTTAGCTGCAGCATTGGGCTTGAGGCGGTCTTCCAGCATATTTTCAAACGACTGCTGCATTTTCTTGCTGTTTAGGCGGGTGACATTTAGCTTTTTTTGCATTTTCACCACTTGAGGACGCCGTGATGGCCTGATGTGAATGTTTATTTTTGAGACAATGAGACGATGGTCTGTCCAACATTCGGCACCACACATGGATTTTGTCACTCGAACGTCTTGTCTGTCACTCCTCCTGACGATGACATAGTCAATGAGGTGCCAGTGTTTCGAGCGAGGGTGCATCCACGATGTCCTATTTCTCATATAATTAGCTATAATTGGTCATATAACTAAATTACCAACCAACAGTGTAACCCATAAGTGCTTCGTTCTAATCCTAACTCAAACCTTTCCGGAGAATCTCCGCTCAGAGCAATCACTCCGTAGCACCGGCGAGATTCCTGAAATACTTTGGGTAGATTTTTAACTAGAAATTTTGCCCTGGCAGCGCCGTTAGGCTACTCTTTTTCGATTTCCAACTGCCAAGGGATTTTTTATTTGTCCAACAATGCACACGGGCCTCCGATCTCATTACCCAGAGACCAGGGGAAATGTTGTTACTAGAAGTACACGTGAATAAATCTAAATCCTCATCGGGACTTGAACCCGAGACCTCCACCACTTTAGGCGGACACAATACCCCAAGACCACTCAGCCTCCACCAACTAACAGTACACCACAACAACCAATGATGTGCAGACCAAGTGGAGCCAGAAAACGAGGCCGACCGATCACGTAAACGATGGACAGAGGAAATAACAAAGTCCATAAACGGGCACTCTCCCACTGTTTATGCTTCACTTCAACACCACAAGGCACAAGAATGAACGAACGAACGAACGAACTTTATTTTCAAAGGGTTAAGAATTGGGCACGCAGGCCCGTCTAACATTCTGCACAGAGGAATAAGATGAAGTGAGATGAGATGAGATGAGCTGAGACTAGATGATATGAAACGAGATATGCCTTAGAGGAGTTGCTGTAGTAAATGTAAGGGAAAGAATTAGAAATTAGGAAATTAGAGGGAGGTTAGGTCTGAAACCACACGTGCAGTTCAATTTAAAAAAAACGTTAAATGGTTTGGCCATCTAAAAAGAACGCCCTTGTACTATCTGCCACATAGAGCCAAAATGAAAACTGAATAATGGATGCAGAGCAAGGGGAAGACCATGTAAAATATGGAGTGATAGTTTCAAGAATAGCCTTAGAGACATGAATAGCAACTTACAAAGAGCATTAGAAAGAGTGCATAAAGAATTTTCCATCTACCACCAACATATTAATGAGTAGAAGAAGAAGAAGAAGAAGAAGAAGAAGAAGAAGAAGAAGAAGAAGAAGAAGAAGAAGAAGAAGAAGATTATAAATTAGTGACGTATCTGCAAAGGAGAGTTATTATGAACAAATCGTGAAAGTTATCGTTTAATGTGTTCCCAGAATTCTTGGCGGTTTTGTACCGGTTATTTACCAATCCACTGTACGCTACCATGCTTGTCTCCGGCTGTTTCCATATGTTTATGTATGCCGGAGAGAACGCCTTTTTCCCGAAATATCTGGAGCGGATGTTCCACCTGCCGGTGCACACGAGCAACTACATCACAGGTGGGTTGGTATCATCTTATGATAGGTAAGAACGCAGTAAGCGTTGATATCATCTTTTGATGTTTGAGAACGCAATAAGCGTTGATATCATGGGTGAGAACGCAATAAGCCAGCTGATCATATTTCAAGACGGATTTTCTGATTGTGGTTGGGAATTTGGTTTCTTTAAGAGATAACAGCAGTGCCAGGGGGTTCGGGGCGAAGGTTGGTGGACGGTGTTTGGTGCAGAAGAACCTGGCATATGATACCACAACATCTTGTCTGAGAATAGAGGTGGAGAAAGTCAGTGTGGCGTTCCGCTGACTGGAAGACAAACAGCACACACGTGTCGTAATTGTCACGGACTTATACTTGTAAAGTATGATAAGAAAGGCGACGACAGGCATGCTAAGGGCAGAGTGGCAGGCTTCCATTTAACAATCAAACATAGAGAGCTTCTGTTGGATTTATTCCCATCCGTCATGCTGGTGTGGTGGGAAACAAGAAGTCGGAACAATTGGCTGGGTCTGCACAGTTTGTGCTAGTATTGTGCTATAAGTTCTTAACCTAAATTAACTGCTAGCCTTGCGCTATATGTTCTTTATATACATTGACTGCTATCCTTGTGTTTGCAAATATCTCTCCTAGAGCTCGTGATTAGTAATTAGGTAGTGTTAGTAGCGACACAGTAGAAAAGGAATGGATAACACTAGCGTTCTAAGCTCCACATCGTTTATTATGAAAACAGTGTTGACAACCAGTTTTGTGTACCGCCAATCTCACGCCTCACTAGCATGGATGGCTAATTGGTTGTTATCGCGTTCCTACACACAGCCACTAGCACACTGTCACTACGCAATGGATGGTGGTAGTCTTATCGTTAGAGTGCGAACCTGCCACTCTTACTGTCGGTATACAGCTGTCATTATTCTACAGCAGGGGTCACCAAAGTACGGCCCACGGGACGGATTTGGCCCGCGACATCATTTCATTCGGCCCACCGGCAGTAATTGAACTTGCTTGATGTAACATATGGAACAGGAGACATTGTAATACAATTTAAATGTAAATATTATATTTAGAATAATAGATCTTCACACATGCGGAGACCTACTGTCTGCTATGTATCTTAAATTTACTATTTTCATTTATACATTACTGTATATAGATTTTCTTGTTTATTGTAATGTTTGCTTATTTTCTCGCCATCCCAAGTCTCTACTAGGCTCGTGGTAGCGCCGCCTACGCTCTGACGTCACCATGGTTTCCATGGCAACAAACACACGCACACATCTTTCCCTCTCCCAGATGCGTCCGGCTTTCAACACAGGTCCGATGCTCCAGAAATATTTACTTATTTTTGCCAGTCATCCATCTTATAGGTATGTAATAAGGATTTCTTTGTTTTACAGGGATAGGTTAGTGAAATATAAGTGTGAATAGAGGCAAGAAAGTAGCAAACATAGCATTAAAATGCCATATAAGCCTGGTGTTATTACGAAAATAATATCCCCCATCTCAGAAGAATTCCCCGATCAAGGTGTTAATCCAGCTGGTTTCTACGCCAGTGTTATTTTTCTACTGGAGCAGATCCTAACGCACATGATTACGTTGCTCAAAGAACTTTGTGCGATGATCCAAGTGTCAGTATACTTTATGTAATAAACCAGATGGGCAGAAATGTTGCATTTAGGCGATTTCGATCCGTTTCGGTGGAACCCCAGGCTGCCACTCGCGGTACCCCGGATGAAAAACTCTGCTCTGGGCTGTTTATTAAGGCCGGTCCAGTCGGTCCTATTTATAAATTTTGCAATCCTTATTACGAGATATATTCTATTACCAAAGGTGCCTATAAACTTTATATGTACCTTTGGTGAGCCGTAGCTTCACCATTGATCTCTATTCCTCTGCTTTTCCTGTGTTTCAATATGAGTTTAATTATATTTCTAATTCAGTGTATTTTTCATTTTCAGATCCCGTGTACTTTGCTCTTCATTATGGCTACTAAGAAAACAAAAGTGGACGCCGAGTGTCGCGTTTTCAGTGAAAAATGGGGAGTAAAGTACTTCTTTGTGGAAACAAAGGACCAGAAAATCAGTTGCGCAATATGCAGCGAAAGTGTTGCCGTTTTGAAAGAATACAATCTTCTGAGTCACTACGAAACAAAACATCTATCAACATACTCAAAGTTTTCTGAAAAATTACGCTCTGAGAAATATGAGTCCATGAAACGTCGTTTAGAAACACAAATAAATATCTTCACGAGAAAGTTTGCTGAAAATGAATCTGCTACTCGTACAAGTTACAAAATAGTGCTTAAGATGGCAGAACGAGGAATACTATTTACTGACGGCAAATTCATCAAAAAGTGTATGATGGAAACAGCGAAGAGTGATCTCGAAGTATGGTGTCCGCCTCGAGTGCTGAAGGTCCCGGGTTCAAACGCCGGTGAGGGCCGGGATTATTTCACGTGGACTACTAGTAACAAAAGAGTCTCCTGGTCTCCGAGTAATGAGATAGGACGCCCGTATGTATTGTTGAGCACGTAAAAAATCCCTTGGCAGTTGGAAATCGAAAAAGAGAATCCTAAAGGCGCTGCCCAGGCAAAATTTCAAGTTAAAAATCTACCCAAAGTATTTTCAGGATCCTCGTCAGCGCTACTGAGTTCGTGCATTGAGCTGAGTTTCTCCGGACTCATGCTTGAGTTAGTAGTAGAACGGAGCACTTGTGGGTTACAGCCGTGTGCCATGATATTGATCCGTCGACTAAAACTAACAACTAAAAACTAAATCACTTGTGTCCTGAGAAAGCCGATTTGTTTGGAACTATCAGCCTTTCGGCATGTTCAGTTGTGCAAATAACAGAAGAACTTGGAGAGAACATAGTGCTACAGATACGCGAGAAAACTAGGAACTTGTTGTGGTATTCTCTGGCATGGATGAGTACATCAAAACTTCTAGTGTTCATTTGTGGTGTCAATTTGGACTTTCAGATAACGGCATCCGTTTGCAGCATGCATGGAACTACAAATGGAAAAGACATTTTCATGGAAGTGCAAACAGGTTTGCAAGACTATAACCTTCAATAAAATCAGCTTCGATGCGTTACAGCTGATGGAGAGAAAAAAAACCATAGCTGGGGTGAGGAAGGGTCTGATTGGGCAGTTCAGGACTCAGTTGGAAGATTTGCAAATTCCGGGCGCTCTGTTCATACAGTGCATCATACATTAGCAAGTACTCTGTGGGAAAGACTTAGATATTTCTTGTGTACCGAAACCAGTTCGTTTCTGCTGTGAACTTCATTCGGGGACATGCACTCAGTCACCTTCAGCTCCAGGCTTTTCTTGAAGAAATTGTTTCTGAATTCTGTGACTTGCCTTATCACACACCAGTGAGGTGGCTCAGCTGCGGCAAAGTTCTGTTTCGTTGTAATAAGCTCCGAAACGAAATAGATGTCTTCCTCACCGAAAAAGATACAGCTGATCCATAGCTGTCATATGCGACCAGGCTGTCAAAGTTGTCATTTTTGGTCGACTTCACATCCCATAAGAATGAACTGAATCTGAAACTTCAGGAAAAAGGGTAATCTCGTCTGTGATCTCTACAGAATCAAAATGATTTTGGAGAACGCTGTCATTGTTTGAAGCACAACTGGAAGGAGAAAACATTTCTCATTTTAACTGTTTCAAAGATATTTGCGCTACAATCGCCGAAGATGTCATCCTCGATTTTCCGAAAAAAATTATTCGTGACTTGAAAAAGCATTTTTTTGGAGAGATTTTCATATTTTGACAGAACTGAGAGTGACATTCTTCTGTTCGAGAATCCTTTATATTGTAACCTTGATGATGTGCCAGTTGAACTACAGCTGGAGCTCAGTGATTTGCAAGCAAATGACTTGTTGAAAGAGAAGCACAGAGAAAGAAAATTTTTAGAATTTGATCACTGTTTACCTGATGTTGAGTTTCTGAAACTGAAGAAATTTGCCGCTGGTATGACATCAGAACTACAAAAATTAGATTTTTAAGAGCATGCATCTTTCCCATTGCAAATACGCCTGTGAGACCTGGACACTTACTAAACAAGCTGAGCAACGCATAAATACCTTTGAATATAAATGTAGTAGACGAGTTCTAAGAATATCTTGGGTACAGAAAAGAACAAATGCATCCATACTTCAAGAACTGAATATTGAAGAAGGTTGGCTATTAAAGACGATAAAACTAAGAAAATTGAAATATGTTGGTCACTTGAAACGTCACGAAAGTTTGGAGAGAATAATAATGGAGGGGTATATGCCTGGAAAGACATGAAAAGGAAGGCCAAAGAGAAGATGGGTGCAGGATGTGGCGGATGATCTAAAGATGTGTGTATCGGACGCGGGACATCTTGCTTATGATCGAGAGGTTTTCCGGAAGGTTGTTATAGGAGCGAGATACTGCAAAGGACATGCTACTGAATGAATGCATGAATGAATGAATGACATCAGTGTTTGGAACTACTTATGTCTGTAAGCAAACATTTTCAAAAATAAGTATGTAAAGTCAACACATCGAACGAGATTGACTGATGAACATTTGAAAGCAATTCTCTTGATTGGATACTGCAATTGCAAACAAAACATTGATGACACATCTTGAAAGGCAAATATCAGTGGCTTGCATGTATTGTTAAAGTTAGTTGTATAGCCTTTACATGACGTTCGCAGTCAACACCAGCATTTTTTGCTATTGTTGATGTCTTGGCAAGTTTACGTTCAGTAGGTTGCCATTGCTTTCTGAACGACCGGCACCCATACCACAGTTTTAAAAAACCAGCGCATCGCGATCTGCTGCCAAATCGCGAACAGCTGTGTTTCGAACGCGGATATACGGGATTAGGAACCGCGCCCGAAAGACATTCGCCACGGAGACGGGCGCAAGTATTGTTGTAATGAGTGAGTATGCAGCCCGCTATTTCGTCAGTTATCCGGCCCGCCGTAGAGAAAGTTTGGTGACCCCTTTTCTACAGAACGTACTTAGAAAAGTCTTGCCACCCCGAACTCTTGACACAACATTTGCCGCGCTACAGTCTCTGCGATGTATCGGGTGTGTGATGACATACTTGAATGACTGTTAGCTAATCAATGGACCTTTCAGACACTTTGCTGTGAACAACAACATCTTCACTTCATTCATTCGGTACTGTCGGTTTGAACCATACACATGACTCTCTGTCTGTAATGAGATCTGCATTACACTTGTGGCTAAAGCGGAGTTGTTATCGCTAGCACATCTCTCGGCCCGAATCAATCTTATTTGGCGTATTGGTCACGATGTTAACTCAGTCACCTGACCCATCTTCTTGTTCTCAGTGATTCATTACTTTCTGTCTGAATTTGTGAGTTTTTCTCATCAGCATCATCTCTTTCCGTTAGCTCTTTTCCTATCCCTTTTCGGACCACGACAGAGCTATAGGTTCTTAACAGAAATTGACTGCTAGCCTTGTGTTATAGGCTGTTAAAATTAATTGACTGCTAGCCTTGTTCTATGCCGGTCTCTCTGGCCGAGGGGTTACAACACTTTCTCCGTAATCCTGTTTATCACGCAGAGTCTCGTAGCGGGCAAGAGCTGGAGGCGGTTCGACCCCCGCTGGTGACTTGTGGGATAACTCAGTCGGCCGCTCAGAAAGCAATGCAAACTACTGAGCGTAATCTTGCCAAGAAATCAACAGACAGCTGAAAGATGCTGCTGTTGACAGCGATGTCCTGTAAAGGATATGCGAATTTAAAAAAAAAAGCCTCGTTCTATAGGTTGTTAAAATTAATTGACTGCTAGCTGTGTGCTATAGGTTCTTAACATAAATTGAGTGCCAGCCTTGTGCTATAGGTCAGTAACATAAATTGACAGCAATCCTTGTGCTATTTGTTCTTAATATAAATTGATTGCTAGCTTTGTGCTATTGGTTCTTAACATAAATTGACTTCTAGCCTTGTTCTATAGGTTCTTAACATACATTGCCTGCTAGCCTTGTGCTATAGGTTAACTTTTGCCTGTTAGCCGTGTGCTATAGGTTCTTAACATAAATTGTCTACTAGCTGTGTGCTAAAGGTTCTTAACATAAAATGACTGCTAGCCTTGTGCTATAGTGTCTTAACATAAATTGGCTGCCAGCCTTGTGTATTGGTTCTTAACATAAACTGACTATCAGTGTTATGCTATATGTTCTTAACATAAATTGATTGATAGCTTTGTACTATAAGTTCTTGACATACATTGACTGCCAGATTTGTACTATGAGTTATTAACATAAATTGACTGCCAGATTTGTACTATGAGTTCTTAACATAAATTGACTGCTAGCCTTGTGCTATAGGTTCTTAACACATATTGAATGCCAGTCGTGTGCTATAAGTTCCTAACGTAAATTGATTGTCAGTCTTGTGCTATAGGTTCTTTAAATAAATTGACTGCTAGCCTTGTGATATAGGTTCTTAAAATAAATAGACTGCCAATCTTGTGCTGTAGGTTCTTAACATACATTGACTGCTTTCCTTGTGCAAGCTATGTTATTAAAATAAATTGAATTCTAGCATTGTGCAATAAGTTCTTAACATAAATTGACTGCTGGCCTGGTGCTATATGTTCTTAACATAAACTGGTTGCTTGCCTTGTGCTATAAATTCCTGACATACATTGACTGATAGCTTCTGCTATAGGTTCGTAACATAAATTAACTGCTAGCGTTGTGCCGGAAGTTCTTGACATAAATTGACTGCTAGCCTTGTGCAAACTATGTTATTAAAATACATTGACTGCTAGCAGCGTGCAATAAGTTCTTAACATAAATTTACTGCTGGCCTGGTGCTGTAGATTCTTAACAGAAATTGACTGCTAGCTTTGTTCTATAGGTACTTTATATAACTTGACTGCTATTTTTGTGCTATAGGTTCCTAACATATATGGTATATTAGCCGAGTGCTATAGGCCCTTAACATAAATTAACTGCTTGCCTTGTTCTATAGGTACTTAACATAAATTGACTGTTAGTCTTGTGCTATAGGTTCGTAACATACATTGACTGCCAGTCTTGTGCTATACGCCCTTAACATAAATTGAATGCCAGCCTTGTGCTATCTGTTCGAAACATAAATTGACTGCTAGCCTTGTTCTATAGGTTGGCAAAATTAATTGACTGCTAGCCTTTTGCTATACGTCCATAAAAAATTGACTCTAGCCTTGTGCTATAGTTGGTAAAATTAATTGACTGCTAGCTTTGTGCTATACGCCCTTAACATAAATTGACTGCCAGTCTTGTGCTATACGTCCTTAACATAAAGTGACTGCTAGCCTTGGACTATAGGTTGGTAAAATTAATTGACCGCTAATCTAGTGCTATAGATTCTTAACACACATTGACTGCTAGCGTTGTGGTATAAGTTCTTAACATACCATGACTGCTTGCCTGTGCTAGAGGTTCGTAACATAAATTGACTGCCAGCCTTGTGCTATCTGTTCTAAACATAAATTGACTGCTAGCCTTGTGTTATAGGTTGTTAACATAAATTGACTGCTAGCCTTGTGCTATAAATTCATAACATACATTGACGGATAGCTTGCGCTATAGGTTCTTAACATAAATTGACTGCTAGCCTTGTGATATAGATTCTTAACAGAAATAACTGCCACCTTGTGCTATAGGTTCTTAACATAAATTGACTGCTAACCTTGTGTTATAAGTTCTTAACATAAATTGACTATTAGCCTTGTGTTATAGGTTGTTAACATAAATTAACCGCTAGCCTTGTGCTACAGGTTAACATAAATTAACTGCTAGCCTTGTGCTATAGGTTGGTAATATAAATTGAATATTAGCCGTGTGTTATATATTGGTAACATAAACTAACCGCTAACGTTGTGCTATAGGCTGTTAAAATTAATTAACTGCTAGCCTTGTGCTATAGGTTCTTAACCTAACTTGACCGCTGGCCGTGTACTATAGGTTCTTAACATAAATTGACTGCTGGCCGTGTCATGTATTTGTCATACTGTTGTTTACATAGATTTCAGTATATTGGCTCGCTAAATAAAAAACAACAATAGACCATACTGATTGTTTACTGCTGAGACAAAATGACTCCACAACATTCGCGGCTTAGTGCACATTAAACTTTAATGGTGACTCGCAGTGATCAAAATTCTATGCACTATTCATGTTTCATCCCACTCAATGTGTTATTCTGCATGATTCATGTTTACATGCATGGCAATACGTCCCGGAGTCCCTAGTCATTGTGTGGCCATTATCCTCAAAGCATTAGTTGTCATCTTATCTGTGTCAACACTAGAATGTCAAGAGGAGATTATAAAGCTTTACAACTTACAGTTTGGCCTCTGGTCCGAACACACTAGCTACACACACACAAGGCTGACGTCCCTTGAATCTAATTGTCAATGTTTACACGTCGCCTTCCATGGTTGTAAAGTCTGACTAAAGTTTCTGTGGGACTATCGTCAATTCATTCGCTGGTTCAGATAGCTTCTTTAGTTAACATAGTTATCGTTACCCAGCTAATTCTTTCACAAATATAGTCAGAATCATCATCATCATCAAGTGCCATGCCAGCTGGCGTAGGCGTTCATGGCTCTTCACATATCTCGGACTTTGGTTTTCTGGATCAACTCTGCTGCTGCTATTACTCCATGCCACCGTCTCAATCCATCCAGCATCATTTCTCTTGGTCTGCCTCTGCCTCTCTTCCCCTCGATCTTTCCAGTTGTTACGATGTTCTCCAATGCCTCTCTTCTCATCACGTCACCGAAGAAAGATGTTTGTCTCTGTCTTATTGTTGTATATAATGTTCTAGTTTCATTCGCCTGTTTCAGGCAGTCATCGTTAGTTACTCTGGCAGTCCAAGGAATTCTCAACATTCGTCTCAGGAACCACATCTCTGTTGCTTCTAATTTCTTCTTATTTTGTTCATTTACATTCCAAGATTCACTGCCATACAGCAAAACTGGTTCTACATAGCATTTCAGCACTCTCTTTCTTACATTCAGTGATAGTGACTTATTGCAACAAGATACTCTTCATTTTCTGAAATGCGGCTTTTGCCTGCCCTATTCTGCTCCTAATCTCTGTTGTACATCTTCCATCTGATGTTATAAATGCCCCTAGGTATCTAAAATTATCAACTTGGTTAAGGATTTTCCCTTCTATTTCTATGTCACATTTTGGTGTCACCATTTTCTTTGATATTACCATTGTTACTGTTTTCTTGATATTCAAGGAGAGTCCTTTCCTTGCACTCTCTGTTACTACAACGTATAATAATTGCTGTAGGTCTGTTGAATTATCCGCCACCAATACTGTGTCACCTGCACAGCGTATATTATTTATATTATAACCCCCAACTAGTATTCCTATCATCTCTTTGATCTCTCTCATTATTACTTCGCTATACAGGGAGAAAAGATCTGGTGACAAGACACACCCCTGTCGTACTCCTAGCTTTATCTGTTCATAACTACCCTCTTTATTTCCCATTTTAATTGCTGCTACTTCGTTCGAGTAAACATTCTTTATTATCTTAAATCTTTTCCATCAATGTTGATATCTTCCAACATTTCAATCAGTTCATCATGTTTTACTTTATCAAATACCTTAGTATAATCTATGAAGCACAAATATATGTCTCTCTGCTTCTCTATTGACCTTTCTATTAGTGTCCGTAATGTATAAATTGCATTGTTTGTGCCCTTTCCTTCCACAAATCCATACTGTTCTTCACTAATTTCCATTTTTATTTTCTTTTTGGTTCTTCTCATTATGATTCTGAGTAGAAGCTTAGTGATATGGTTTATAAGGTTAATTGTACGAAAATCTTCACAATCAATTGCTCCTGGTCTTTTTGGTATAGCTATAAATACAGATTTCAGCATATCACTGGGTAAATATCCACTACTGTAAATATCATTCAACATTTTGGTTAATATATCTACTCCAAATTCTCCCAACACTTCTAATTCTTCTATTGTGATTTCATCTGGCCCAGCTGTTTTTCATTTCTTCATACGTTTCATAGCGTCAGCGACTTCTTCTTTCAGAATAGGTGGACCTTCTAAGTTACTATCTTCTGTTAATTCTTCCCTTTCTCCGTCATATAATTCTCTTATATACTCAATCCACCTCTTCATTATAGCACCTTCCTCTAATAATATCTTTCCTGTTTTTGATTTCAAACACCCTGTATTTATTCTTATTTTTCTTCCTGTAAGCTCACTGATTTGTCTGTACATATTTGTTGTATCATTAATGGAATTTAATTCATTTTTTTTTTTTTTTTGCATTGCTCGTTTAACCAACTTTCTTTAGCCTTCCCACATTTATCTTTTATTTCTTTATTTATCTTTGCGTATTCTTGTTTGTCATTTTTACTCTGTTTTCTTTTGTCCATCAATTTTAAGATTTCTTCATTCATCCATTTTTTCTTTGCTATTTTGCCTCTCTCCGGTAATACTTCTTTGCTAGTTTGATGAATGGAGTCCCTTAACATTTCCCATTGTTCATTTATATTCTGTATTTTAGCTATCTCATTGTACCTATTTTTCACAGTCACTCTGTATTGTTCTTTCAGTTCTTTATCTATTTTCAGAACCTCTTTATTAAGTCTCATGTTCGTAACCATTTTTTTCCCTCTCTTTAATCTTACTTTTATTTGTCCACATAGTGGTACATGATCACTATTACAGTCAGCACCAGGCATTGTCTTTACATTAATTAAAGCATTTCTATATCTTTTATTAATTAGTATGCAGTCAATTTGGTTGCGTATTTTCTTATCAGGGCTTTTCCATGTGTAAAGTCGTCTTTTATGGTTTTTAAACCATGTGTTTCCAATTATCATATCATTGATATTTTCCCATTCTATTAGCTTTTCCCCCCTTTCATTTCTTGTACCTAAACCATAATTCCCCACTACATCCTCCATTTTCCCCTTTCCTACTTTTGCATTAAAATCACCAAGTATTATTTTTATTTCTTGTGATCCAATTTGAGCCATCACCATTTCTATTTCGTCATAAAAGTGTTGTATTTCTTCATCACTACTGCTTGTTGTTGGTGCATATACCTGTATAATATTTATGTCTATTGGTTTGCCTTTGATTTTTACCATAACTACTCTATCTGAAATACACCAGTATCCATTAATTGACTTGGCTGTTTTTTCGTCTAATATTATTCCTAGACCTTTTTTATGTGTATCCCCTCCAGAATAGAATTATTGTGTGATTTTCAGCTATAATTTTGCCCGATCCCTTCCATCTCATCTCACTAACGCCTAGTATATTCATGTTCATGCTATCCATCTCTCTCAGAACATTGTTCAACTTTCCTATCTCATTTAATGTCCTAACATTCCATGTTCCTACTCTAAATTTATTTATTTTAGTTATGATTTTGCGATTTTTATGATAACACAATGTAATTTGATGTTACTGCAATCCCGGGCCATATGACGTTGAAACCCAGTTTTCGGCACTCTTTCGCATCATGTCATGTGATTGTCCGCGAACAGCCCCGTGGCAGCTGATCGTTGCTCGCCTCAGCGCCATTGTTCACCTTTCCGTGAGCTGATTTCAATACAAAAATTGGTCCAATTATCTCTGGAAATGGTTTAAGGGTATTAATTTGATGCTTTTCTTTATGAAAGATCCCAAACAAGGTTGGTACGCGTCAAATAAATTATGGTTTTCTTAACCGGCTTCCATAAAGACCGTGGGCAGTTTGAAGCTGTATTGAAATGTATCAATATGACCTCGCCATTATCATCCAGTGCCATTTCTGTATCCAAGACTGGCTGTAATGAGTCGTCAGTGATAATTGCAGTGTCTAATGTTGTTTTCCTCCTCCATGCTTGCCCTCAGCTCGTTCTTTTATCAAAGAGTTGTTTCACTGTTCATCCCCACAGTAATTATAACAACTTAGTCTCATTCAGTGTTTTCTTCAGTTCCAATTTTGTTACTTTCTTTATCATGTCATGAGATGTTTCATTTTTGTTGATAAACTCCAATTATTAATTACTAGCTGACCCTGCCCGGCTTCGCCCAGACCCTGGTGGGGAGCATCTCATTTAATTCATATAAGTAGTCATATAAGTTCTCGTTCCCGTTACCGACTGTCTGTCTGTCTGTCTGTCTGTCTGTCTGTCTGTCTGTCTGTCTGTCTGTCTGTCTGTCTGTCTGTCTGTCTGACCCGGCCCGGCATTGCCCAGCTCCTGGTGTGGAGCATCTCATTTAATTCATATAAGTAGTCATATAAGTTCCCGTTCCCGACTGTCTATCTGTCTGTCTATCTGTCTGTCTATCTGTCTGCCTGACCCTGCCCGGCTTCGCCCAGTCCCTGGTGGGGAGCATCTCATTTAATTCATATAAGTAGTCATATAAGTTCCCGTTCCCGTTACCGACTATCTGTCTGTCTGTCTGTCTGTCTGTCTGTCTGTCTGTCTGTCTGTCTGACCCGGCCCGGCATCGCCCAGCTCCTGGTGTGAAGCATCTCATTTAATTTATATAAGTAGTCATATAAATTCCTGTTCCCGACTGTCTATCTGTCTGTCTGTCTGTTGTCTGTCTGTCTATCTGTCTGCCTGACCCTGTCCGGCTTCGCCCAGTCCCTGGTGGGGAGCATCTCATTTAATTCATATAAGTAGTCATATAAGTTCTCATTAAATTCATACAACAAAAAAAGTAACTTAAAAGAATGTCCTTCCACACACCATCCATTATTTTTAATGAAAACTCTTTCTAATCACCTGCATGACTACAGTAACTTCTTAAGCAAAAAAAGATGAGTTACAATGTTATGCATTGTGCATTATTTTTATGAAAACTTTGAAAATGCCTTACAGATTGTATCATTATTTATTATAACTCATATGCCTGTACATAACTATGGACAAAGAGTTTATAAATCTTTGAAAACGATGCCACAATATGACTATAAGTTATACAGAAAAGTTATGCCCCTTGAAATAACTTTTACAGAGTTAGGTCCCCTGAGATATATGAAATTATAATGAAAAATGAAAAATGAAATAATACTGAGTAAGCAGGCGATTTCACACTAAAAAATATCACAGTTGGCAGCTCTGGAATGAAAGGAAGACGTGTAGAAAATTTCATCTCAATCGGATGGGCCGTTCGCGAACAAATAAAGGACATACATACATACATACAGACAGACAGACAGACAGACGGAGATCGCCTTTTATATATAAGATGAACTTTGAGTATTACATACTTGTTCATTTTACAGCTGAATTGGTTAATATTTCAAAGAAATTAATCATTCATTCCTGTCCTGATATGGCGGTTAGACATTGAACCGTTAAGGCCTGTGGCGTGTTTATGCTTATGTCTATGGTTTGCATTCACATTTTCCTCATGTTGGACTGGTTGTACATGGTTCCGTCTCCCTGCTACTGCGTGAGTGCGTGGGCGACACTGTGAGCTGTGAAATTCGCGTGTAATGCTTTTACATCTGTTCGCTGTTGTTTGAACAGTAAACTGCATGTTTGGAACAATGGCCGGCTGTCGCTGAATTGACTGGTGTGCCTTTTCGGGTCACGAGTGCTTTTTCACGATACTCCTGGGAGTCGTCGCTGGCGCTTTCTGCTGGTCGCCCTGCGGAAAGAGACCAAGCCATTTTTCTTTTTCTTTTTCCGCGTTTCCATCCTGTTTCAGGATATTGCGGTCAACATCAGCATCTTTCAGGTGCATGTTGATTCCAAGGCTAGATTACGCTCATCAGCACGTCACGACTTTCTGAACGACCGGCTCCATACTCTCATAAGTCACTGGCGCGACTCGAACCGCTTCCAATACTCGTGCGCTCACGTCAACCACGAGAGTATTCGGGGTCACGGAGAAAGCTGCTAACTCCTCGGCCAGGGAGACCAAGCCATGTGGGGGAAAAACCCGGGTCAATGAAGTCTTTCTGGTGACTGCCGATTCCATCGACGATAAACTGTATTCTTCGTTGAGAACTTTTGTTTCGGCATTCTGCCTGTGGCATTACGCACAGTATGCATGTACAGGGCTGTTGGCTTGCCGAGACTCCTGTCTGTTCCACTTTTCACATTGGGCAGTGAGGAGCGTTTTGAGTGATATTCACTGGCACAGAAATGTAACACAATGGGGACCACCCGTTGCTATGAAGTTGGAACCGCGCCTAACTAACTAATTAATTAGAGGTTTAACTCTCGCTGGCCATATTATTCTAACTCGTCACCGTTGTTTTCTCTATTAACTCTATTTTGGTTCATGGGAATAGGTTCTTATCATAAATTGCCTGCTAGCCTTGTGCTATAGAATGTTAACTTACATTAAGCCTTACTCCCCATTTTCTGTCATTAATGTTTGTTTGATTTAAAATTTACATTATGTTTGGCACAGAATCTGTTAACACTGTTTAACCTTAGCATAGCTAAGACCTATTAACGTCTGACGTCTGTCAGGCAGTCCCCGTTGTTAAGGATCGTAGAGTCAAAATATTCCACGTCTGACGTTTCTTGGACTTCCCCCATTGTTGGGGATCATAGAACCAGAATATTCCACGTCTGACGTCTCTTGGACTTACCTCCTTGTTGAGGATCATAGAGTGAGAATATTCCACGCCTGACGTCTCTTAGACTTCCCCCATTGTTGGGGATCATGGAGTCAGAATATTCCACGTCTGACGTCTCTTGGACTTCCACAATTGTCGGGGATCGAAGAGTGAGAATATTCCACGTCTGTGACAGTTTAAATGTGTTCATTGTTGATGGTCATCTTTGGCTGGCATGTACTTGTGTATAAATACATTAACTTTGTTTTCCTCAAGTTCAGTCACAGATGTTGATCTTCGCTGTGCCTCTTGGCAGATAGGATAAACTCTTCTCATCCTTTAGCACAATGTGAGAGGAGTACTTTGTCATTACAAATGTGATTAAAATTGTCTCTGGTTTCATCATTTTAGGCATTTTCTCAGTGGATTTTCTGCATAGATGTTGAACAGGCATAGAAGAGAATGTAGCTCCGCCTTACTCCATGTTACCCCTCAAACACGTCTGACGTTTCACCGGCTATTCTGACAGCTGCACGTTATTCGTGACGAAACAATTCAATGAAATTCGCCAACAGTACTGGAAACCTCACATCTCTAGCAATGTTCTACATTTTCTGATGTAGAGGTCTTCATTGAAGTCTATGAAACAAGTATTGAGACCCGTATTGTACTCTCTGCATTTCTCATAGATGGTTTTCCTGTCGAAGATATTCTTTCTTGTTCCTCTGCCCTGTCTGACCCTGTCTATACTTCACAAACCTCACATTTAAACTTACTTTCAATTGTCTTCAAGATGATTCGCAGAAAAATTCACGCATACCACAGCCATCCATTATGAACTTTGAGCAGGGAGAAATAATGACTTTTATTATTACAGTATAGAAAATCAATTTGCTTGAGCTAGGAATAATGTAAGGGGCCATGTTTGTGATATGTGAGGAATGGTCATTAAGAAACATGTATTTTATTATAATTGCACGGATGAGTGTGGACGACGGAAAATATTATGTTGGGACACACATTGGCTCTTAAGCAATATCCCATGTAAGGGTGGGTAGGATCGAGCTGTTTGCGCAGTCGCAATAGCGAATACAAAATGACTGCCCCACTATCGACTTGCATCGTGGAAGAACAGCGAGGTGTTCTTTGGCCAGAGTGTATGAAGCCTTGTGGAATCTATAGAAATTGAGGCTACTGTGGAAGGCGGACGCGCCATGGACCAGGCTGACATTCTGAATGCTCTACGAGAAGTAAGACTTTTGCGTGAACCAAGTGATGACTGTGAATCTACAACCAAGGCCAGACTGCGAGAATAGCAAATTAGTCTGAATCAGGGAGAACGTATATTTGGGTATACAGATTTCAAATTGGAAGACAAAACATCAATATTCAACCGCGTAGTGGAAGACCTGCAAATGTCTTGATGACAATCTTTTGGGATATCGAGGGCCCTATATGGGTGCATTTCTGTAAAAAAAATTGTGAAGCTGAGACTAGTGCTTGAAGTTGTGACATGCTATTGAACAAACTGAAGCCCGCTATATGACTGAAAGCCATGATTTCTCTCATAAGGAGTATGGTTTCTACACGGCAACGCCTGCCCTCATACGGGAAACATATACACTACACCATCATCATCATCATCATCAAGTGCCATGTCGACTGCCGTAGGCGGTCATGACTCTACACAGATCTCGGTCTTTGGATTTCTGGATCACCTCTGTCGTTGATATTCCCCCATGCCACCGTCGCAATCCATCCAGCATCATTTCTCGTGGTCTGCCTCCGCCTCTCTTTCCCTCGATATTTCCAGTTGTCACGATGTTCTCCAACGCCTCTCTTCTCATCACATGACCAAGAAATGTTGACCGTCTCTTTCTTATTGTTGTATATAATGTTCTAGTTTCATTAGCTTCTTTCAGGCATTCGCTTTTAATTACTTTGGCAGTCCAAGGAATTCGCAACATTCTTCTAAGGAACCACATCTCTGTTGCTTCCAATCTCTTCCTAATTTGTTTAATTACATTCCAAGAATCACAGCCATACAGCAAAACAGGTTCTATGTAGCACGTTAGCACTCACTTTCTTACATTCAATGAAAGTGACTTATTGCATAAGATATTCTTCATTTTCTTAAATGCAGCCTTTGCTTGCCCTATTCTGCTCTTAATCTATATTTTGCATCTTCCATCCGATGTTATAAATGTCCCTAGATATTTAAAACTATCAACTTGTTGAATAATTGCTCTTCTGTCTCTATTTCACTACGTGCTATGAAATTTCAGGTCCTGAAACATCCATCATACAGTCCAGACATGTTGCCATCAGACTTTCACTTGTTTTGACCCTTGAAAGAATATTTGCGGAGTCAAGAGTTTTGCAGATGACAACGTGATAATGGAAGCGGTGCAAAATTGGTTTAATGCCGCACCCAAATACGTGTCCATAGAAGGCATCAACAAGCTTGTAGACAAGTGGACCAAGTGTGTTTCCAGGCAGGGGGACTATGTTGAGAAATAACACACACAACTTCTGGTTTGCGCTACTGGAAAATAAAAACATTTGTAAAATCTTTGTTACTTAATGACTTTCTCTGGTTCTTCCAGCCGGCATCAGTTTGTGCACATCCTGTGTTGGATCGTTTACCGGCGGAGTTTTGAGCCGACGTTTCAAGCTGACGGCCATTACAGCTCTCAAGGTCACTATCATTTTGACCACAACAGCTCTCGGTGTCCATCTACTGACCTTCGTTTTTCAGTGTGAGCAACCAACAGTTTACAACTGGCCTGGGTGAGTCGGTTGTCTATGTATAAACCAAACTGTAATAACTTGTACACGTTGGCGACATGGATGTGGGGCTGGTCTGGTTCGCTAGATCAGTTCCGCGTCTAGCGTTCGTTGTCTCGGATGGCTGTGTGAGGTGCACCAAAATGGGATCTTCCCAGCCAACGTAAGTTAGCGAGGCAGGCGTTTCAAGAATGTAACCGCATCGTGCAGCCAGGGTCGTGGTTTGAGCGGGCAAAAGAGCAAAATTTGTACGACCGTTCGACAAAGTCTCGATAAGCGCCCACTCTCTCTCGATGAGTAGTGGGCCTGCAGTCAGTAAGCTGTATAGCTTTTTTTTCGGTCAGTCCTGCCGGCGTAGCTTGAAAGCTCGTCGGTAGGCGTCCAGTGGTTTTGCATGTATGACCTTGTACCGGGAGGGCGCGCTTTAGCGATGCTACTCTTGGCTTGCGTGTGCGTGAACGTCTGTCCGGTCAGTCGCCATGTTCACATTTGCGCTGGAGAGGCTCAACCGTAAATCGGGAGATCTGCTCGCATCTTAGACGAGCAGTATCTTCTGTGGGCAGTTTCTCGCCTCATGTTTGTGTGTGGTCTGTTCTGGCGGTCAGTCCGTCTTCGGCGAAGGAAATCGTGTTGATCCTATCAGTAATCATACGCTCATTGCTTGTCGCTACGCTTGTCTTAAAACTGAAAATTAAAGGAACTGACTGAAGGGCCCGAGGCTCCCGAGAGCCAATATAAACAGGGATAACTGGCCGTGGCAGCCTAACGTCCACTGCATCTGTGTCCGTCTTCCAGTCGTCTTGCCATGCTCGCCACTGGAGCCAGACGGACACAGACGAGGGAGCGGGGACGACGAAGTTGCGCGACCACTTCCTCGCTATACAAAACCAAAGCGCAAGTCATTCGTTCCTCATCAAATCAAAGATGTAGTGTAATGGATGGTCCGCGTCATTCATGATGGACGAACATCGGTAGAGTAGCAGGCCTCTCAACTGCGCCACCCATGTCTCCTTTCTATGTGAATGTAACATACATAATAGATAACTGATGTGCGAGTGGTTGGAAGGGCCCAATTTAGGACAGGCTTGGGTGCCCAGTTTATGATCCTTTAAAATAAGATGCGATCATTTGTTAGTTCGTTCGTTCGTTCGTTCGTTCTTTCGTTCGTTCGTTCGTTTATTCTTTCGTTCGTTTGTTCGTTCGTTAGATCGCTCTTCAGTGAGGAAACTTTCGAACCTTGTTTACACAAATGCAAACCTGGGTTGTAATGTTGCCAAAGGAATAATGCGGACTCGTGCAATCTGCAGATACACACTTGTAAATTTGTGTGTAATGTCGCCAAACGAATTACACACATATGCACTTTCTTGCTTATGTTTACTTGTGAGGTCTGGTCCAAATTAACTGTTGTCCTACACTTTGTTTCTTGTTTAAGTTAGCTCCCTATTGCTTTAATCGTTTGCGTGTTTACAGCTTCGCCGCACTGTCACCTACTCCGTGTTTATGAGACATTTAAATCTTCCCTCTATACATGCAATCATAACTCTATACACGCAATCATCCCTCTATACATGCAATCATCCCTCTATACATGCAATCATAACTCTATACATGCAATCATAACTCTATACATGCAATCATAACTCTATACATGCAATCATAACTCTATACACGCAATCATCCCTCTATACATGCAATCACCCCTTTCATTTTACTCAAGCCAACTTTCGGAATCCGGTCACCTGACTATTAAACACAATACGACCCGTGTGTTGTTTAATACACAGAATGGACAAATGTTAATATACGCTTAAGCAGTTGCTATTCGTATGATCAATCTTACTTTGTGTAAAGTAATAGTCAGTTTAAGAGTACTGTGGTGGATAATTTAAATTACTGTGGGAATATGTGTGTTGTATATTTCAGCTTAAAGGATGCACCGTTTTGTTTTAGTGTACGTTGTGTGGCCTCTCTGGTAAGCTCCTGACTTGCAGGGGTATAAGTTGAGTGGCACCTTGCAGTCGTGACAGACCAAAGTATGTGGATTGGAATTTGGCTAATATTCCAACTCACAATGCCTGGGCAGAGCTTCAGAGAACATGTGGTGCCCAAACGACATGTTCCCTCTCTCGGCCTTGCCTTGTTTGATCCAGAGGAAAGGATAACCAGTACGTCTGGAACAAGGTAGGCTGCAGACGCTGGCGGCTCAACGTCAAACCTCCATGACCTCGACTCCAATAGCAGGAAGCGAGCGGTGGCCAGACCCCAAACCCTTGGGACTTGACTTAGAGGCGTTCAGCCACATCCCGCAGGCAAGCGTCGTATACGCTCCCGGATCACTGGGCACGTACACCTGTCAAACGCAAGTGTTTGGACCTGTCTAAGTGTGTATTACTGTCAGACTCCCCGCCTGACTCGTGCCGATCCCGCGACCAACAGGAGAAGGCCCGCCGGAGATATTGCTTATATGCTGCGAGCAAATCTCCCCTCCTGCCACTGTGCGGAGCCCGCGACCAGCAAGATGAGGCCAGCCGGGGATACTATTCGTCTATTGCGAAAAAATCTCCAAAAACTGAATAAGTAAAGAAACGATAAGGCACCGTGTATTATCCCATATGGCTCGGTCTCTTTCTGCAGAGCGGCTTGCCGGAAGTGTCGCGAAGAGCACGAACTCTTTAGCTCAAGCGTCGACCATCGATGTCTCCGAGAAAATTGCACTCGTGAACCAAATGGTGCAGTCCGGAATCGAACCCACGACTTTTGTTTGAAGCCAGAGATAACAGTGTAACCACTTCTTCACGGAGTAGAAGAATGCCAGTCAATAAATTATAGAAACTCTTGTTTGTGTCTTCAGTATTCAACGTGACTATACTGTTTTGTCTTCTTTTAAACTTGACCTGGATCACACGTGGATCAGTGAGGACAACGATTGCAACAGTGGGTGTAACTGCAGGGACAACAGCTACTTCCCCATCTGTGGGAGTGATGGGAGGACCTACTACTCTCCTTGTCACGCCGGGTGTCCCCAGTCGGGGCTCGGGGTAAGTCAGGGTGTATAGGGGTCAACTAGCTCTAGATATGTCAGTGTTTGCTGGTCGAAGTAATACTACAGTAAGAGATAGTGACCGCACAAAACGTCATATAGACTAAATAATGACCTCGTGTTGGAGTAGAAGGATGATAATTGTGTGGTCAGTTAGATATATGATAACATGTTGGAGTAGAAGGATGATAATTGTGTGGTCAGTTAGATATATGATAACATGTTGGAGTAGAAGGATGATAATTGTGTGGTCAGTTAGATATATGATAACATGTTGGAGTAGAAGGATGATAATTGTGTGGTCAGTTAGATCTATGATAACATGTTGGAGTAGGAGACTGATAATTGTGTGGTCAGTTAGATATATGATAACATGTTGAAGTAGAAGGATGATAATTGTGTGGTCAGTTAGATATATGATAACATGTTGGAGTAGAAGGATGATAATTGTGTGGTCAGTTAGATCTATGATAACATGTTGGAGTAGGAGACTGATAATTGTGTGGTCAGTTAGATATATGATAACATGTTGGAGTAGGAGTTTGATAATTGTGTGGTCAGTTAGATATATGATAACATGTTGGAGTAGAAGGATGATAATTGTGTGGTCAGTTAGATATATGATAACATGTTGGAGTAAGAGGATGATAATTGTAGTGGTCAGTTAGATATATGATAACATGTTGGAGTAGAAGGATGATAATTGTAGTGGTCAGTTAGATATATGATAACATGTTGGAGTAAAGGATTGATAATTGTGTGGTCAGTTAGATATATGATAACATGTTGAAGTAGAAGGATGATAATTGTGTGGTCAGTTAGATATATGATAACATGTTGGAGTAGAAGCATGATAATTGTATGGTCAGTTAGATATATGATAACATGTTGGAGTAGAAGATTGACAATTGTATGGTCAGTTAGATATATGATAACATGTTGGAGTAGAAGGATGACAATTGTGTGGTCAGTTAGATATATGATAACATGTTGAAGTAGTAGGATGATAATTGTGTGGTCATTTAGATATATGATAACATGTTGGAATAGGAGGCTGATAATTGTATGGTCAGTTAGATATATGATAACATGTTGGAGTAGAAGGATGATAATTGTGTGGTCATTTAGATATATGATAACATGTTGGAGTAAAAGGATGATAATTGTATGGTCAGTTAGATATATGATAACATGTTGGAGTAGAAGAATGATAATTGTGTGGTAAGTTAGATATATGATAACATGTTGGAGTAGGAGACTGATAATTGTGTGGTCAGTTAGATATATGATAACATGTTGGAGTAGAAGAATGATAATTGTGTGGTAAGTTAGATATATGATAACATGTTGGAGTAGGAGACTGATAATTGTGTGGTCAGTTAGATATATGATAACATGTTGGAGTAGGAGACTGATAATTGTGTGGTAAGTTAGATATATGATAACATGATGGAATAGGAGGCTGATAATTGTGTGGTCAGTTAGATATATGATAACATGTTGGAGTAGAAGAATGATAATTGTGTGGTAAGTTAGATATATGATAACATGTTGGAATAGGAGGCTGATAGTTGTGTGGTCAGTTAGATATATGATAACATGTTGGAATAGGAGGCTGATAGTTGTGTGGTCAGTTAGATATATGATAACATGTTGGAGTAGAAGAATGATAATTGTGTGGTAAGTTAGATATATGATAACATGTTGGAATAGGAGGCTGATAATTGTGTGGTCAGTTAGATATATGATAACATGTTGAAGTAGTAGGATGACAATTGTATGGTCAGTTAGATATTAGTTAGTTAGTTAGTTAGTTAGTTAGTTAGTTAGTTAGTTAGTTAGTTAGTTAGTTAGTTATTTAGTCGACAGAACATCCTCATTGCATAGCGAAACATACATTCATAAGTGCTCGGATCCCCTCCTCAGCAAATCCCGCAGTGTATAGCGGCTCACGACAACAGTTCTGTGTTGGTTTATTAATCTTCTTTGGCTTCCTGCATATTGTTCTTGTTTGGCCACACCTCTTTTAACTTGCTGTTCTCGCAGCCCGACCATGGTTGTAGATTCAAAGTCATCGCTTTGTTCTCGTAAACAACGTACTTCTCGTAGAGCATTTAGAATGTCTGCCTGGTCCATGGCTGTTCCGTCTTCTACAGTAGCCCTATCTTCAAGCCTGTCAGCCTGTTCATTCCCTTGTAAACAAGAATGAGGTGAACTGCAGTAAAGCTTAAAAAGGCAATGAATGAATCACCCAAAATAAACGAGAAGTAGATTGTGAGCTTTACTAAAACACGACTACACGAGACAAATTGGACGTTGCGGCCAAAGCGTTCGTCAGCACAGGACAAACAAATACAAACCAACACAAAACTACATGAAGCACACTATGACAATATATAACTATTAAACTAATTAAAATTAAATGTACTCATCTGAATTCTGTGTCCTGGCTTGGAAAGTCTGTCACGCGTAGGGCGCCAGTGGATCAATAGACCGGATGTATGGTACACGGGTCAAAGGTCAAGCGGGAGGGGGAGTGGATTGGAGACGCGCCCATGTGTGCGGAAAAGTGAAATTTAAGACCGGCAAAGGTTGTTACGGACGCAGTAGACAATTAGCAATCCTCGTTAAGCGCTCGAAACACCGCTGCGGAAACCTATATAGTGTTAGTACACACAGAGGGGCATGAGTGGCGGTCGTTCAGCTTGGCCTTTGTTATCATCCTGTTTACGCGCTCAGTATAAGCTCGGCTTCGATTAAATCGTATCCCCAGGTAATTCATTGCATGAGTTCTTTCCACAGTCTCTGACATCAGATTTACATTTGCCGTGGGGGTGTTGACAAGGTGGTTATTCAAAGAGAACCATGTCACTGTTGCCTTTGTTGGGTTAACCATTGCCCCAGCTCAACACACCAAGTACTTATGCCAGTGAGTTCGGTTTATAGTTCCACAGCAACCTGATCTCTATCCTTAACCTGACGATACACTAAAACATTGTCTGCATACGACAATGTCCTCCCCGGTCCTGTGATTTGCTCGCTGGTAATTCTAACAGTGTAGGCGCTGAACAGTACCGGAGATAATGGTGATCCCTGTGAAAGGCCAGGACCTATAGTTGTTGGTTTCGAAGTCCCAATGCCACATCTAAAAACTACTTTCCGTTGGAAGAGGACTGCAGTGATCCAACTAAGCAGGAAAGGACATATCTAGAATTCAAGAAACTGTAGCATTAAAAATATCCAGTGGTACTCTGTTGTACGCGTCATCAAGATCAACAGCTGCAGCAAATGTGTCAGTGCCTGAGTGGAAAACTTCATAGACATCATGAGCAAAAACTGCTTCATTGGTCCATGTTTCTCTTTATGGACGGTGCCCTACCAAGCGACCAAGAAGATTCTTCCCGTCAAGAGGCAGTGGGTGGTTGTGCTATATTGTGATCGCTCACCTTTTCGCGTAGGAGATGGCTACTTTCATCTCGTATGTGTAATTTGTGCCCCAGGATTAAAACCAGGAGTTTCTGCTCAAGACCTTTGCCGATGCTACGGAGTTTCGCTCAACAGAGCGAAGCAATCCTTGAGTGAATTTTCGCAGCGTGTGTGTTTCTTTGGTGTTTTAGTTTTTCAACATGGTGGAACAGCGTTTGTGTTCCGTGCGGAGAGCAGTCATCCTAACAAGGCAACAGGGTCAACGTGGAGGCCGTAAGCAACAAGGCATGTGTGGTGGAGCAAGGCGGATTAGACTCAAATGCGACAGCTGAGCGTCAGGAATTCACGTATTCTATTTAGGAATTGTACCAGCGTAAAACAATGAGGCCCTATTCTGGAAAACCTGGTATAGAGGAACGACATTTTAGCGCTTCAGGAGACAAGACTTGATGCTAATTCACTCTAGGTTGCCGGCTTCAAATGTTTCTACAACAGGCGACACCTGGGAATGGCGATTCTCATTCACGACAGTATAGTGACTTCAGAGATCGACATGTCCAGTTGGGATCGTGACAACATACAAATACAGGCGGTTAGAGTTCAATCCGGTCTACCATTCGTGTTGGTTAATGTTTATGCCTGTAACGCGAGTGTGGATTCCCAGAAATGGCAGTGCTTAAGTGACATGGCTTAAGGTCACGAGAGGAATGTTATTTACTGTGGCGATGTCAACGCTAAAGGCAGATCATGGGGAAACATTCACCCCAACACACAGGGGTGGGGGAGGGAGGCTCGAGGCTGCACTTGAAACTATTGACCTGGTTTGTATCAACAGTGGCTGTGTCACCAGGACAGCAAGCCGTCCAGGTGATGAGGACAGTGTTATTGACATGGCTCTAGATTCTCCTTAGCTCACTACAATATGTAGATGGGGTGTCCTATGGTATCAGTGCAGCAACCACCACCCTTGCAGCATACTGGTGGAGAAAGGCAGAACATGGCAGCACAACGGTCAAGACTTTCCAGTATGACAGTAAAGGACAAGATGTTGTGAGTAAAATAAGACGCGACAAGCTCAGAAAGCTTCAGGGCAGGAACAAAGATCTGTATTCAGCCACCTTGGTGGAATTTTGAGGTGGAAAAGGCTTGGATGGATGAGCCTAGTGCTGGTAAAAAATTGCATAACGCCAAGAAGAACAGAGTTGTCCACCCTAATCCTTATGTGCACTTAGAAAGAGAGATGCACACAAATGTTTTTTGTTTTTTTTTAAATGGTTAAGGTGGTTAAAAGTGAAAAACGGGCAGAGGAATGTCACTGAAATTGTTCTAACGAGTACATAAAATCATGAGTGGTGTAGTCAAAAATAAGAGTATTCCTGACTTCAAAGTTGCTGACCTCATCTAGCAGAGGACTGACGAGAACAAGGGCAACGCCCTCTTCGGACGCTATCTAGAGCAGAGCAACCAGACAGACATGGGAGGCCGAAATCTGGCCAAGGAGGTCACCTCAGACAGATGCAAGGCCCAGAACACTTCGGATGAAGACACAGTGACAGTGAAAGAAATCAAGGCCGTGCTTCGACGATCAAAAAACAGCGCTCCAGGACCTGATGGCATAAGATACGACGACATAAATAGGTGTACCGACAATGAGCTAGAGAAAATAGCAGACATGTACAACAACAGTATAGGGAGTGCTAGCATCAAGGAAGAATATAGCTACCTGATTCCCTTGCCGAAAGCCTGGCAAGACCACACACAAATTCAGGGATATCGGGTAATGACTATGCAGAATACAATAGGCAAGCTGCTAGAGAAGTTAATTGCCAGAAGAACGAACGAACGAACAAACATACTTTATTTTCAAAGTGTAACAAATTGGGCACGCAGGCCCGTCTTACATTCGGTCCTACCAATCACTCATCTTTCCTTCATTAATATTGCATAGGAAAAACATTGTCAAATGAATTTTGTAAACATAAACAATGCATATTACCATGTTATGAGACACATTCCACCACCCACCCACACATCCCCCATTCATCCCACTTCCCCCACCCACCCAACCACACACACAACCCAGACACACATACATTCCCCCACCCATCCACCATATCCCCACACCTACACATCTTTCCACCCACACACATCCCATCCACACACACTCCAAGCACACATACATTCCCCAACCCACACATCCCCACCCACACACTTCCACCCACCTACACACATCTCCCCACCCACTCACACATCCTCCAGCCGTCCCATTACCCAGCAACAATCACCCACCCACAAATAGAAGAATATCAAGCCAGCTAGAGACTCAAAGTTTTTCCCCAACTACTCTTGGAGGGTACCGTCCAAATGGAGAAACCTGGACCAATGCAGCAGTTTTTTGCAAATTATGCCTATGTAGGTTTCCACAAAGGCATTGAAACATTTGCTGCAGCGATTGATCTTGGGGACGCGTACAACAGAGTGCCATTGGATATTATAATGCGTCAGCTTCTTGAACTCAAGATATATCCTTTCCCCCTTACTTGGATCGCTGCAGCCCTCTTCCAACGGAAAGTAGTTATTAGATGTGGCAGTTGGACTTCGGAAGCAACAACAATATATTCTAGCCTACCACAGGGATCGCCATTATTTTCGGTGCTGTTTAACGCCTACACTGTGAGATTCACCAGCGAGCACATCATAGGTCCGAGGAGGACATTGTCGTATGCAGACAATGTTTTAGTGTATCGTCAGGATAAGGATAGAGATCAGGTCGCTGTGAAACTACAAACCGAACTCAATCTCGTAAGCACTAGTTGTGTCGAAGCTGGGGTAATAGTCAACCCAACAAAGGCAACAGTGTTATGGTTCTCTTTGAAAAACCACCTTGTCAACACCCCAACACCAACTGTAAATCTGGTGTCAGAGACTGTGGAAAGAACGCAGGCAATGAATTACCTGGGGATACGATTTGAACGAAGTCTCTCTTGTAATGAGCAAATAGACCAGGTGATAACAAAGGCCAAGCGGGGTTTGGCTACGATGTGGTTGGAGACGGCGGAAAACTGTGAGCAACGCCACCTATGTCTTCATAACGAGGGTCTGGTCCTTTTTGTTTTGGAGTATGCGATGGCGATCCTGACTCTCAGCCATAAGCAGATATAAAAATGATGGAAAAGATACAGAACGAAACTATGCGCATTATTCTTGGATGTACAAAAGATTCAGCATGCAGGGCGATGCGCTGCCTTCTTGATTTCCTACTATGAGGTACAGAATACAATTTTGCAGAGCACGTGCCTATCTAAGATTCAACGCAGAACACACAACATTCACTGCATAGCGAGATTAAGGAGGTAAAGGGCATGCGGGTGTACAAGGAAATGAGTAGGCTGACAGGTTTGCAGGTAGGGCTACTGTGGAAGGCGGGCGAAACATGTAACTTTAGCAGACGAGAAGTAAGTCTTTTACGAGAACCAAGCGATGACTGTGAATCTACAACCATTGTCAGGCTGCGAGAACAGCAAGTTAAAAGAGGTGTGGCCAAACTAGAACCCTATGCAGGAAGCCAAAGAAGATTAATAAACCAACACAGAACTGGTGTCGTGAGCCGCTATCGCTGCGGGATTTGCTGAGGAGGGGATCCGAACACTTATGGACTGAATGGTTAGATGTGAGGATGATCTGTCGGCTAACTAACTAACTAACTCTCCCATGTTAGGTGGGGGAAAAGCCTTCGGAGCGAGGCGACCTCCCCTCCAAACAGAGTCAGAAGCAGAATCAAGTACATTAACATGGATGAATGAGGACACTGACCTGCCTGTTACAGTTGTCATTGGCTATTGAGTCCTTTAATCTCAACTTCAATGAGGTCCAATCAATACCTGCCAATCTATCTCTCAACTGCTACCCCTTTCTTTTATATCGCGTTCAAATTTCATGAAACACTGTACAAGAGTGGCACTTTTTAAAAATGTCGGTTTCATGTTATTCATTACGGTCTCACGGAGTATACTTGGTTAGGGGTGGAGAAAAGAATTGTTTAGTGTAGAATGGATTGCCTCGCTTCAGAGGTCGCAGATTGTGAGAATTGTTTGGATTTTCTGCCCCGGTCATGCCGGAGTGCTGGGGAATGAACAGGGCTATAGGCTGACAGGGAATGCACCTCTCGGGGGTAGATTACCTATGGACAAGGGAGAGGTGGTCTGTACCATAGAGTGGACTTTGGTTGGAGGTTGAATGTTAGTAGTCCACGCCCATGGCAATTACGTATTTAATTGTCAATGGCAGATATCCGGGAACAGACCATACTTGGGTTGACATCGATGATCCTGCCTCAGCGCTACCAGCAATTAACGGTGCTTCGCTATGGCGCCAGTATTATATCTCAATAACTGTGCTGTCGCACTTCTGTACCAATACATTCTCTATCTGGCGATGTTGTGATCTTCTCACGATAGCCAATCTTATTTTGGTCGTATGCTAGTGTTAAGCTCTCCTACTGTGCACAGTCCATAACGAATACCCATTTAACACACAACTCGTCATTTCTTCAAGAAGGTGTTCAAGAATTCTATTGACTCCAAGTGTTATACAAGTCACATTGATCAGTTGCACACAATCTTACGCAACACCTAGAGTCTATAATCACTACACAATCTCATGAATATTGTAGTGACACATTGTGTGTCCATAACTACTTAGAGCGAGAACCAGATCCGCGCTCGATCGTGGTTCAAGATCAACTGCCTGAAGGTGACACTGCCTCCCCCTACCCAGCGTCCCTGGCGTGAAAAACACTTTTCACGCACTCGTGACCACACTCATGGTGGGTCACTTTTCACTGTCTCCTCGTATAGGACAGACATGAGAGGCCGAAATTTTGCCAAGGAGGTTACCTTAGAAAGATGTAAGGCCCAGACTATTTTGGACGAAGACACAGTGACAGTGAGAGAAATCAAGGCTGTGCTTCGACGATCAAAGAACAATGCTCCAGGGCCAGATGGCATAAGGTATGTCGACATCAATATGTGCACCGACAATGAGCTAGAGGAAACTAGCAGACATGTATAACAACAGTATAGGGAGTGCTAGCATCATGGAGGAATGGTTACACAGCTATCTTATTCCCTTGCCGAAGTCTGGCAAAGACCACACAAAAATTCAGGGATATCGGATAATAACTATGCAGAATACAATAGGCAAACTGCTGGAGAAGTTAATTGCCAGAAAAGCCAGCTAGAGAGGCAAAGGCTTTTTTCCCCACCTACCTTGGGAGGGTACCGTCTGTCAAGGTCTCACATCCGAGGTTGCGACGCGTTGTCTGTACCAACGCCAGACAACATAACAACACGCAACCCTGAGTGATGTTAAACACTGCAGAGAGAACGCGGCGTCTTCGACGACGCCCGGATAAGCAGCCAAGCACAGCAATTGAGCGAAGCTTAAACGACCGCTGGTCAGCAGTACACCCCGTGAACCGTGCAGGGGTCACACTAGCTGACGTGAGCGCCGACTGGCGTGTAGCGTGTAGAACGCCAGAACTGGCAGACGGGTTTAGGTGTTTGAACGGACAGGTCGCATGGGTATGCGAGGAGTGTTTGATTCTGCATTGAGAGCTAGCCTGTACGACAGTGGGAGACTGGTTCGAACGCTTGAATAGTTTGACGTGTAAGTGAGATGTTTATTGCTTGCATGTATTATTATGTATTGTAGTGATATTGTTCATGCCGTAATGATTGCTATGGATTGTCATTGCGCGATGTTTGTGCGATAATAAATTCAGCGCGTAAATAAAGCTTGTGAATAATACTTTCGGATATTCACTTCGTGTGATTTGATAGTTTGATATTGCTTCACACTTGCCAGAAAACGAGCTACTTATCTTGCTCTACGCAAGACTCTGACAAGTGCGAACGGTGTGGCTTTCGTCCGGGTTTTGAACCAAATGCGAACTTGAAAATTTTTTTGTCCGAGTTTGAAGCGAATGTGAACATGCCGATAGAAGTGCGCAAGTCATAGATTAAGGTAAAGTAACGATTAAATAGAGTTGATTTAATTAAATTATAAGTGTGAAGATATTATTTGAAGCCAACCGAGGCGTCTTCATACTTATCGCTAAATTCAACCAATTTTGTACCTAAAATCCAAAATGGCGGCTGTGCCCTTGAATGTCATTGAGTAGGGTTAGTGTGAGCGTGAAAGTTGTTGATTGTGGTAACGACTAACAATAATACTTGACAGCATACAAACCTTTACAGACTTCAGTGACATTACACACACCATACATTTACAAACGTTCTAATTTCGTTTAGTTTAAAAAGTACAGGGTTTTTGTGTCAACTTTACCTGAGTCTGGTGAACTTCAAACATTTTTTGTGCGTCAACCCGAAAGACGTTCCAGTGTGATTTCGAGCACCACTGAACAGCACATTACCCAAGGATTACTTGAGTATAATTTTTTTTTCATTTCTCTTTATACTTTCGTTAGTCTGGCTTTAGACATTAACTGTGCTATAAATATTTGTAACTTACTAACATTATAAGTAATTTTGTTTATATTTATTCCATCATACCTATTGTTCATCATGTCTTCTTTAAACGATTTCATTGAAATGGGTTTAAAATTGAATATGTCTGGTGAGGGATTGAGAAAATGGAGTGAAAGTAAATATGCAGAATATCTCTTAAAACAAGAGCAAATTATTGAGCGGAATGAAAGAGCTGCCGAAAGGGCGTTGAAAATGAAAGAGACAGAATCAGAAGCTGCTCTAAAGGACCCAGAAGCTGCTCTAAAGCTTCAACAGGCACAATTAGAAGCTGCTCTGAAAAGTAAAGAGGCAGACTCAGAAGCTGCTTTAAAGCTTCAACAAGCACAATCAGAAGCTGCTTTAAAGCTTCAACAAGCACAATCAGAAGCTGCTCTAAAACAGTCAGAAGCTGCAGTGAGGCAAGCTGAGATCTTAGCCCAAAGTAAGAGAGAAGAGCAAGAAACACAACTGAAAATTGAACAGCTAAAAGCTGAATGTTCTAAAGATAAAGTGAATAGAGAAACAGACAAAGATCAACCTCATAAGAAGTACCAAGTTCTGATCAGAAGTTACAACACAGGTGATTGCATAGCAGCATTCACCCAAAATTTTGAATTTGTTATGGATCATTACAAAATTCTAAAACCTGAATGGGGGATAGTATATGTAAGAAGTCTTTCTGGGGAACTTCTTAAAGTCATAGAGTCGATCCCAAATGACCTGAAAGAAGATTATCTTTACATAAAAGTAAAAATTATGTCACATTTTTTGCTAGATGAATCAGGTTATAGAGAACAGTTTAGGAAGTTGTCTCCTAAGCCAACAGACACGTTCTCTGATTAAATCTCAGAAATTCAAAATATTTTTTCTAAATGGCTGTCAGCAGCCAAAGTACATGGAATTTATGACAAATTAGTTGATCTTATGTTGAGAGATAAGATTATCGCATCTCTCCCACCCCCCTTTTCTAAATTTTTGTTGGAATGTCAGTGTGAAAGTGTTCAACAGATTGAAAGTCGTGGCTCTGGTTATTTTGCAGCCAATAAGCATTATTTCTCTAGTAGTCTGACCAGCACAGACTTTGTAGCAGCAGCTACATATGGCAAATATCAGGCAGGGTCAAATACCAAACAAAGACCTTATAAACAAGCTGCAGAGAAATTGTATCAGTGCAAATATTGCGATTATAAACACAATGAGAATGATATGTGCGACCAACACCCTGGGTACACTACGTACTTGCATAATTACATTTCTAAGCAAGATAAAGAAAGGAAGAACTACAGAAAAGTTACCAAATGTTATCTTTGTAAAGCTTATGGTCACTGGCGTAAAGATTGTTAAGGCAAGTCAATGACCAAAAAGGCTAATGCAGCCATGTTTGACAGTTCTTCGTCAGAAGATGAAAGTGTACAAGATCACCCAGTAAACTCAGCACATTCCATTGAGGTGTTCCATCAGAAAAATGTACCATTTGTGATCAATTTCATGAGGATGGCGTGTTAACATTCGGCCATTCTATACCTGTTACCAGTTAGGAGGCCAATTCTGTAGTAAACTCCAAAGGTAAACTAAACATCCACCAGGGGTATGTTAATGGTAGAGCTGCCACAGTTTTACGTGATAGCTGGAGTACTCTCATTGGTGTAATGAGAGATTATATTTTACCATCACAATATAGTGGTAAATATGTCACATGCAGGACATTCTCAGAGAACATAGAGAAATATCCACTTGCATGGGCATATATAACTACACCATTCCTTACAGGAAAGGTTAAATGCGCAGCATTGACCAATCCTTGCTGAGATATTATCATTGGAAACCTTCCTGAAGTGAATGACATACCACATGACAGCAGTACATCAACTGTCAGTTGTAATATTGATACTACCATTTCACCTTCATCACCAATCACCATTCATGATGTATTACCACCTGTAAATGAATGTACAAATACCAACCTGGCTACGCCAGAACATGCATGTAATTGTTGTGAATGTAACATCAATGTGTGATGAGAATGATCGTTGTAATGTAGTAAATTCAGTAACTAGATCTACTGCACAGATGCAAGATCGAATCGATCAGAAAGAGGCTTTACAACGAGTAAGTCCAGTTGTAACATCTCCTGAGACAACTAGGGAGACGTTTATAACATCTCAGAACGCCGATCGATCTCTGCAAAAGTATTTTAAACTTGTAGGCCAAAAGCCAAGAGTAGCAAAGAATGCTCAATGGTACTTTGCTCTGAAGAACGGAATTCTAACACGGTACTACACCAAAGGTTTCAGCACTATAGAACAAACAGTGCTACCGTTAGAAAACCGCAAGCAAGCATTGAATCTAGCTCATGACATACCTTTTGCAGGACACATGGCGTATACTAAAACTAGAGCAAGGTTTCTTACTCAATTTTATCGGCCAAAGATTTGCAACGATACCAAACAGTATTGCAGATCGTGTGACATCTGTCAAAAGCTTGTCAAAAAGGGTAAACACCCACAAGCTGAATTGCAAGTTACTGATTTGGCTAGTAGACCGTTTGAAAAGATCTCGGTCGATATAGTTGGTCCTCTGAACCATATAACATCTAAAGGTAATAGATACATTGTAACACTCATTGATCTATGTACTCGTTGGCCAGAAGCGATTCCAATGAAGAACATAACTTCCAAAGACATCATGGAAGTGTTCTTTCATATTTTTGCGAGGGTAGGATTCCCTGATACCATCCTTTCAGATCGGGGTAGCCAGTTTATTTTCTCGTCTACACAAGCCTTTACCAAAATGTTGGGTGTTAAACAATGCTTCAACCGTCCATACCACCCACATTCGACAGGTATAGTAGAAAAGATTAATGGCGATATGAAACATATGCTCTCTAAGGTAACCCAATAACATCCTGAAGATTGGGATACTTATCTGCCTGCCATTTTGTTTGCATATAGGGAAGTGCCCCATTCCAGCAGCTGGGTTCTCACCATTCGAAATGTTATATTGGTGCACAACCACGAGGCCCATTATCTCTGTATGAATCTATGTTGACTGAAAGTAAAACTTTGTCTATACCCATTTCACCATATGAACATGTAACATCATTGCGTGATAGAATTATGAGATCATGTATGTTAGCTAAAGAAGCTCTCCAAAAATCAGGAGCTATTTACCGACAATATGCTAACAGAGGAAATAGAACTATTACACTGACGCCAGGACAGGACGTTCGTCTTCTTTTGCCAAGTGATAGACATCTCCTAACTGACTCTACGGCAAGGACCGTTCAAAGTGCTGCGACAAATTTCGACGGTAGATTACGAGATTGCAGTTAGGGACAAACATAAAATTTTCCATATTAACATGCTCAAACCATATCACCACAGGCAAGACGAACAAGTAGAGACTGCAGCAAGCACCTCCATAGTGGACCAGACGGACGACAACGACACTGACGAGATACCGACACCAGTTCTTGACACGAAGACCAACTTACAGGACATTAAGGTAAATCCTAAACTGACGCAAACACAGACTGACAGTTGCAGACAACTGATACAAGAGTACAGGACGATCTTTTCTGACAGCCCAGGACAGACAGATTTAGTGCAACACCAAATCAGCTTAACATCTGACATTCCTAATAAGTGTAGACCATATTCCATCCCTATACACTATAAAGAAAAACTTCATCAAGAAATCATTGATTTAGAAGCAAATTATATCATTCGACGTTCACAATCTCATTTCTGTTCACCAATAGTTTTAGTACGCAAAAAGGACAACACTATTAGACTTTGTGTGGACTATCGTAAACTCAACAGCATTACACAGTTGGATTTAGAACCTATGAGCAACTGTGAAGACATCCTGACTGAACTATCTGACTCACGTTATTTTACTAAACTTGACATGACAAAAAGCTACTGGCAGATAGCTGTACATCCTGATAGTATACATCTGACTGCATTTGCCACACCGTGGGGTTTATACGAATGGTGTAAACTACCTTTCGGATTAGTCAATGCACCAGCTACCTTCGTCAGAATGACAAGAATTCTTTTGACAGACATTGCTAACATCATTTGGTACATGGACGACATTTGCATACACACAAAGGACATGACAGAGCACATAATAGCACTACAGCAGACATTTGACAGGATTAGACATCATGGACTGACTGTAAAACCTTCCAAAGTTGATACAGCCTTTCAGGAAATTTCATTTTTGAGCTATAAGATCTCAAATGGCTTTATATCAACTGACGATAACATCATGTCCAGAATTTTGAAATTGTCGCTTCCGACAACTAAGAAACAGTTGCGAAGTGTGTTAGGTCTTTTAAACTATTATAGACAGTTTATTCCTCATTTTGCTGAATTGACCAAACGTTTCACTGATCTACTAACAAATAAACATCCCAACGTGATTGTAAACAGTGAATGTTTAAGGCCAGCATTTAATAAGATTCTGTCATATTTTTCTAAATCACCTATTCTGAAAGTGCCAAATTTGAATATTACTTTTAGATTAAGATGTGATGCGAGCTCCGTAGCCATTGGAGGTGTGATTCTCCAAGAACACGACCAAATCTTGTACCCAGTATAATACGTCTCTCGAAAACTGAACACCAGCGAACGAAATTACAGTACACCGGAACTCGAGGCTCTTGCCATGGTATTTTCGGTACATAAACTTTCTAGAGATTTGTTAGGCAAACATTTCATTATTGAAACAGATAATAGTCAGCTGACAATTGTTACCAGAGGAACGCCAAGTAACAGCAAGGTGGCAAGATGGTCCCTTCTTCTGCAGGACTATAGCTATGAGATTAACCATATAAAGGGTTCACAAAACTGTCTTGCAGATCTCTTGTCGAGATGTCCATACGACGAACCTAATACCCAGTCAACACCAGAGCACAGTGCAGAGGGTGTATAAAACTGCAACGTAGATAGTGCTCAGTACCACAGCCAATTGTGACAATGTGTCAGTAACGCTGTGTACACCATTGTGATGGGGAAGATTGTATCTCCCAATGTATATAACTTATTTACATATTGCGATTCTTGTTATGATCATGCGAATGAATGCGTGTATAATTGTGAGATATGTGAAAGAATGGAATCAGTATTATGTAAACCAATGTGTTGTATAACTGTGAGATATGAGAAAGAATGTAATTATTATTGTAAATACATAAATATTGTAACAACCAGACACTAAAGAGAAGTGTCACTGGACAACGCTACAGGATCCAGGAATTTACCAAGCCACTACAACGGGAGGTAATCCTGAAGGTATCCAGACCGAGGTGTCCAAGACGTTTTAACAAGGTACGAAAGATGACTGCGACAGTACAATCTGAGCAGAAGGCGGAAGAGACGATCCAACAGCTGATAGCAACAACTACTACTCCGTTTATATAAGATCCATCCAGAACGGACCAACGTTGTATGAATGACACCACAACACATGTAATAGTACAGCTGTATACTTCCGATATTTTTTGCATATTAAGTTAAAAGTTAGCAGACTACGCTAGAAAGTCTATAAATGTATGACAATTGTATTAAAATGTGATTTAAAATATTTCCATATACGGAATTGTATATGTCGATTTTTATAAGATGTAATCTCAGCATCGTAACTTGATTGCTTCTTTACAAACGTGACTTTTTGTGCACATTTGTCAAAAAGGATCAAATTATGACACTAAGAAAAAAATTTGCAGTGGTAATTTATGTCTTGTAAACGACGATAAATTATTGTTCCTAAATTTTTTGTATAATAACAAGGGGACATTACTCTAAATTGTTGGTGATATGTAAATATATATTGTAACCATTAACATGTGTGCTTGATAAATAACATGTCAATGTAACGTCGTTTAGATATGGACAGTATATTGCCAAAACTGTTGACCTTCATTAGAAACTCTAAACAGAGGTCTGATGATGGAGCTATCTCAGAGGGAGATGCTCACGGCTTGAACTGATTATTTTAGTATTTTTGTTCTTGGTTGTGAGGTAGGGGCCACTTTAGCCGATACCTACCGGACTAGCTGTGTCACAGCGAGGTAATGCCCATGAAATAGATTGTACTTGACTGTTGTACTTCATAGTGCAACATAATTGGTGTATACATATTGTTTACTATTCACCTGTATATATATTTATTATAATTGTTAAGGTATAATGTTCGACTTTGACATGTTTAATAACACCTAGATATATATTGTACATGAAAGGAAATCCTTTCATGAAAAAGGGATGTGGAGAGTGTCAAGGTCTCACATCCGAGGTTGCGACGCGTTGTCTGTACCAACGCCAGACAACATAACAACACGCAACCCTGAGTGATGTTAAACACTGCAGAGAGAACGCGGCGTCTTCGACGACGCCCGGATAAGCAGCCAAGCACAGCAATTGAGCGAAGCTTAAACGACCGCTGGTCAGCAGTACACCCCGTGAACCTTGCAGGGGTCACACTAGCTGACGTGAGCGCCGACTGGCGTGTAGCGTGTAGAACGCCAGAACTGGCAGATGGGTTTAGGTGTTTGAATGGACAGGTCGCATGGGTATGCGAGGAGTGTTTGAATCTGCATTGAGAGCTAGCCTGTACGACAGTGGGAGACTGGTTCGAACGCTTGAATAGTTTGACGTGTTAGTGAGATGTTTATTGCTTTCATGTATTATTATGTATTGTAGTGATATTTTTCATGCCGTAATGATTGCTATGGATTGTCATTGCGCGATGTTTGTGCGATAATAAATGCAGCGCGTAAATAAAGCTTGTGAATAATACTTTCGGATATTCACTTCGTGTGATTTGATAGTTTGATATTGCTTCACACTTGCCAGAAAACGAGCTACTTATCTAGCTCTACGCAAGACTCTGACACCGTCCAAAAATAGAAACCTAGCGATTGATCTTGGGGACGCGTACAAAAGAGTGCCATTGGATTTTTTATTGCGTCAGATTCTTGAACTCAAGATAAGTCCTTTCCTCCTTAGTCGGATCGATGCAGTCCTCTTCCATAAGAAAGTAGATATTAGATGTGACAGTTTGATTTCGGGACCAACAACAATATATTCTGGTCTACCACACGGATCACCATTATCTTCGGTGTTGTTTAACGCCTACACTGTAAGAATCACCAGAAGCAAATCATTGGACCGGGGATGACATTGTCGTACGCTGACGATATTTTAGTGTATCGTCAGGGTAAGGATAGAGATCAGGTTGCCGAACTCAATCGCATAAGCACTTGGTGTGTTGAAGCTGGGGCAATGGTCAACCAACCAAAGGCAACAGTGACATGGTTCTCTTAGAATAACCATATTGTCAACACCCCAACGCCAACTGTAAATCTGGTGTCAGAGACAATGAAAAGAACGCAGGCAATGATTTACTTAGGGATACGATTTGATCGAAGCCTTGCTTATACTGAGCGCTTAGACCATGTGATAACAAAGGCCAAGCGGGGTTTGACTGAGATGCGGGTGATGGCGGCGGAAAACTGTGAGCAGCGCCATTTATGTCTTCTATACGAGGTTCTGGTCCTTTCTGTTTTGGAGTATACGATGGCGATCCTGACGCTCAACCATAAGCAGTTAGAAAGGATGGAAAGGATACAGAACGAAGCTATGTAAAGAGATAACATGGCTCGAGACACAGACATTCAATCGGGCATGTGTCCTTAGTGACTCAACGAGCATGCTGAGGAAGATAGAGATGGAGTGGGCCCGAAGAGAGTAGTTGCTGTCTCTGGAGTGGTCTCGGCTGGCAAAGATTAGTTTCATCTTCGGGCCAGGGCATGCGGGTATACAAAGAAATGAGCAGGCTGGAATGCTTGCATGTAGGGCTACTGTGGAAGGCGTACGATGCATGGACCAGGCAGACATTCTGAATGCTCTACGAGAAATAAGTCGTTTACGAGAACCAAGCGATGATTCTAAATCTACAACCATGGTCAGGCTGCGAGAACAGCAAGTTAAAAGAGGTGTGGCCAAACAAGAACACTACACTGGAAGCCAAAGAAGATCAATAAACCAACACAGAACTGGTTTTGTGAGCCGCTGTACGCTGTGGGATTTGCTGAGGAGGGGATCCAAGCAGTTATGGACTGAATGGTTCTATGTGCAATGAGAATGCTCTGTCAGCTAACTAGCCAACTAACCCTCCCATGGTAGGTGGGGAAAAAACCTTCGGAGCGAGACGACCACCTCTCCAAACAGGGGCAGAAAAAGAATCAAATATATTGACATGGACGTATGAGGACACTCATCTTCCTGTAACAGCTGTGAGTGTCTGCATTGGATATTGAGTCCTTTAATCTCAACTTCAATGAGGTCCAATCAATACCTGCCAATCTATCTCTCAACTACTACCCTGTGCTTTTATATTGCGTTCTAATTTCGAGACAAATTGTACAAGTGTGGTACTTGTTGAAAATGTCGGATTCATGATATTCATTGCGGACTAACGGAGTATACATGGTAAGGGGTGGAGAAATGAATATTTAGTGTAGAATGGCTTCCCTCGCTTCAGAGGTCACATATTGTGAAAATTGTATACATTTTCTGCCCCTGGCATGCGGGAGTGCGGCGGAATTAACAGGCTGATAGGCTATCAGGGATTGCACCTCTCGGAGGTAGATTACCTATGGACAAGGGAGAGGTGGTCTGTGCCATAGAGTGGACTTTGGTTGCAGGTTGAATGTTTGTAAGTCCACGCCCATGGCAATTATTTAATTTATTGTCCCTGGCAGATATCCTGGAACAGACCATACTTGGGTTGACATCGATGATCCTACCGCAGCACTACCAGCAATTAACGGAGCTTCGCTGTGGCGCTAGCATTTTATCTCAATAACTGTGCGGTCGCACTTCTGTACCTATACATTGTCTATCTGTCGATGTTGTAATCTTCTAACGATAGCCAATCTTATTATGGTATTATGCTAGTGTTAAGCTCTCAGACTATGTACAGTCCATAACGAATACCCATTTAACACACAACTCGTCATTTCCTCACGAAGGTAACAAAAATAGTATTTTCACCATCCTATTGACTCCAAGTGTTATACAAGCCACATTGTCAGTTGCACACAATCTTACGCAACACCTAGAGTCTATAATCACTACACAGTCTCATGAATATTGTAGTGACACATTGTGTGGCCATAACTACTTAGAGCGAGAACCAGATCCGGGCTGGATCGTGGTTCAAGATCAACTGCCTGAAGGTGACGCTGCCTCCTTTCACCCAGCGTCCCTGGCGTGAAAAACACTTTTCACGCACTCGTGACCACACTCATGGTGGGTCACTTTTCACGGTCTCCTCGTATAGACCGCGCTGGTTCCAAACTCCTGCCATGATTCCAAACTCTATAAACTGGATCATGGCAGTCCGGCACTCGTGGGACCAGGTGGAGAAAGTGGTGGAGCAGATTGAAAACCCGTTTGTGGAGAGAATGAGATTACTGGGGATCGGTAGGGGTTCTGGACGAATCTCAAAACTGCGAGGGAAGACCAGGAGAACTTTCAATCTGGTTGCTGTTGGAACGATAGGAATATGACTCTTTGCTGACTATTGAATGATGGGACGGAGCGAGTATGAGAATGTCTTGAGTGCAAGGATATCGGTTGTTAGCCCAACTCAATGATATTAATTCTCTATAACAGTATGGATGATTAATTCAAGGGAACATTGATGGAATGAATCAACAGGAAATGTTCTCATATCAAACACATTTACTGGGAGCAGCGGTGAACTAGCCACTAGACACTGGCCTGTCGTACTTGGGGTCTTGGGTTCGATACACACCAGGACGTTTTATTATTTGTTTATAACACTCTAAGACACTAATAACAACTGTACCAGTAGCAGGCTTATCATGTGTCCGTCTGGCCTTGCCTGTGAGTAATGAGATCCCCTGGTCACCCCCTGCAATACCATTCTCTCCAAGTTGTGATGATCTAACCATTCTCTCCAAGCTGTGATGATCTAACCATTCTCTCCAAGCTGTGATGATCTAACCATTCTTCTGTTCTGTACTATACACATGATTCCACGGGGCCTCGCCTTATCATGCAACAATACCACACCGAGCGGTGCAGATCCAGCTATTCTGTCCGCCTGATCGTTTCCACAACACCAGCATGTCCTGGGGGAAAGGTCCAACAGGTTCTCTATACATATTATTGTTGAATTGAAGCCTGCCACTGTGTTCGAAGCATGCCTGTCTTCACCGTTCATGCCCTACTTTATGAGTCTGTATAGAATCAGGACATGCTTGTGCTTGTTTCTCCTCCAGCCAGCGTAACGCCGATGTGACCGCCTCCACCTCCATTCTCAGTTTTCTGTGTTTTACACAGATGTACCAGAACTGCTCGTGTATCACTGGGGGACTGGCCAAGGCTGGCACCTGCGACTACGGCTGTCCACACCTCTATGCTTACGTCATTACGGTGGGCGTGAGGAGTATGCTCATGAGTCTGAGCTTTATTCCACAGGTGATTACCTACATGAGGTACGCCCACGTTAACAAATTAGTTAGCTTCTATAGTAGTCATCAGCTTCATTCACATCAAAATATTATTAAAATTTTGAATTAGCCATCAACTACGTTCACGTTAATAAATTAGTTAACTTTTAGTAGTATTCATCAACTATGTTCACATCAACAAATTAGTTAACTTTAGGTTGTAGTCATCAGCTACGTTTACGTTAAAAAATTAGTTAACTTTGTAGTAATCATCAACTATGTTCACGTCAACAAATTAGTTAACTTTTGTAGTAGTCATGAACTATGTCCACGTTAACAAATTAGTTAACTTTTGAAATAATTATCAACTACGTGCACGTTAACATATTTAATTTGGTAGTAATCATCAAACTGCTGGCTTCCTGGTCTAGAGGTTAGCGACTTTTCTCCGTAATCTCATATACTTTCGTAAATAACGTGACGACGGTGAGAATCAGCAGTGGTTCGAATCGCGCCGGTAACTTACGGGGGATGTGAGCCGGCCGCTCAGAAAGCAATGGCAAACTACTGAGCGTAATCTTGCCAAGAAATCAACAATCAGCTGAAAGATGCTGATGTTGACAGCGATGTCCTGTAAAGTTTTAGTTTAGTCACCAGCTACGATCATATTAACAAATATATCTTTGGTAGTAGTTATCAACTGCGTTCATATTAACAAATGTATCTTTGGTAGCAGTCATTAACTGCGTTCACAATAACATATTTATCTTTCGTAGTAGTCATCAGCTACGTTCAAGTTAATAAATTATTTAACTTGTGTTGTAGTCCATCAACTACGTGCACACTAACATATTTATATTTGGTAGTAGTTGTCAACTATGTTCACGTTAACAAATTATTAACTTTTAGTAGTAGTCATCAACTAAGTTAACAGTAATTCATTCGTCCACTGTTGGACGTAATTATTAACTGCGACCACATTACAAAATCTGCGAACTTTTCGTCGTTGCCATGAAATCCGTTTACTTTAACAAATTAGTTAACATTTAGTTTGAGACATCAACTCCGCTGACGTTAAATAATAAGTTAACTTTTGATCATAGTCATCGAGTCCGTTCCCATTAATAAATGAAATTAACTTTTGGTAATAGTCATGAACTACGTTCACATCAACAAATTGGCTAACGTTTGCGGTAGTCATGAATTACGTTAAGGCTAACAAATTAGTTAACTTTTGCAGTAGTCATCAACTACGTTCACGTTAACAAATTATTTAACTTTTGTAATAGTCATCAACTACGTTCACGTTAACAAATGAGATAAATTTTCGTAGTAGTCATCAACTACGTTCACATCAACAAATTAGTTAACTTTTGAAGTAATTATCAACTACGTGCACGTTAACATATTTATTGTGGTAGTAGTCACCAACTACGATCATATTAACAAATATATCTTTGGTAGTAGTTATCAACTGCGTTCATATTAACAAATGTATCTTTGATAGTAGTCATTAACTGCGCTCACAATAACATGATTACATAAATAGACACATATAGTATTACTTGGCACTCACAGAAGAAGAAGAAGGAAATAGAGATTAGAAGACGCACTAGACAACATAAAATTTGAAAGCTATAATAGTTACCGACCAGGATCGGACCTGTCGCCTCCAAATGACGACGGCGCCTCGCTGCAGGAACAAGTGTACTTCGACGCACGACAAACTAGACACTCAAAAAAAAGTGTCTTCATTGGTCGTGTACCAAACAACTATGGAATACGGACAGAATTCGTATCAAATCATTTAGATATCACTATAGGTCTCATAATTTATATTAAACCAGCATAGGTCAAATAACAAACACACAAACACATCGGACCGTAATTGGTCAAGAACTGCTGCATTATGCCTTGCATGTACAGACCAAATGCAACGAGACGAAGAGGCTAAACAATGGACAGAGGGAATAGCAGAGTCCATGGGAATATCGATATATGAAACCCATAAACGAGCACTCTCCAGCTGTTCCTGCTTCACCTCGACACCGCAAGGTACAAGAGGAACAAGATGAGATGACGATGAGTGTTCTGCTATTGAATTTTCAGAAGTTTTTTTTTTCCAGAAAGGACTATGATTCAAATTGTTGGAATTGTTTCACATGCATAGATGTGTATAACACAATCGATAAAGAAATATTGTAGAACTTGGATTGAAGAAAACTTACTGAATGAGAACACGGTCTGGTATTTAAGATGCTTCAGACTTCTTCAACAGACACGAATCTCTGCTAAAGGATGTGCTTGAGGGGGAGTTGAAAGTGCACAATGAATACACAGGACTGGTGTGTTTGCTGAATCCTTACACTCGACTTTCAATATGAAGATGGCCCCTGAGTGATTGATTGATGGATTCATATAAAACACAAATATTGGACCGAGAGTTCAGGGATTGGCGGGCCAGCAGGCTGCGCTAAATGGAGTGCATCAATTCAGTCACAACCATTCGCGCCTAGTCGATGTAATCATCTACAAAGTTGGCTCCGTGCAAAGAGGCAAAAGAGGTCCCGTAGTGTTTGTTCATAATGGATTATTTTTGGTGCAGGAGAGCCTGACATATGATACCACATCGAATCTGAGAATGGAGGTGGAGGCGGTCACTGCGGCATTTCACGCATGACGTGTCGTGATTGAAACGGAGTCACAGAGCCTGATGTGAAGGGTGAAGAGAGGCATGCTTCGAGCAGAGTGGTACGTTTCAATTCCAAATCAAAGATAGAGAGCATCTATTGGATTTATTTCTCCAGGACATACTGGTGTGTTGGGAAACGAGCAGACGGGCAGATTGGCTGGGTCTGCACCGCTGGGTCGGGTAATGGTGTGTTGGGAAACGAGCAGACGGGCAGATTGGCTGGGTCTGCACCGCTGGGTCGGGTAATGGTGTGTTGGGAAACGAGCAGACGGGCAGAATGGCTGGGTCTGCACCGCTGGGTCGGGTAATGGTGTGTTGGGAAACGAGCAGACGGGCAGATTGGCTGGGTCTGCACCGCTGGGTCGGGTAATGGTGTGTTGGGAAACGAGCAGACGGGCAGATTGGCTGGGTCTGCACCGCTGGGTCGGGTGATGGTGTGTTGGGAAACGAGCAGACGGGCAGATTGGCTGGGTCTGCACCGCTGGGTCGGGTGATGGTGTGTTGGGAAACGAGCAGACGGGCAGATTGGCTGGGTCGGGTGATGGTGCAGGACAAAGGCGATGTAGCCATGGTCCTGTGAGATCACGTAGAAACACAAACACACTATACGTAAAGCTTGTTACAGTGTTCATTACTTGAATTTTAACTATAATGGAAAGAGAATTAATCAATTTTGACGCTATCAATTGATATTTTCTTTTATTGTCAGTATAATGTGAAGCCAATAATTAGAAGTTGATATTTTGTCAATATTAGTGACATGCCACACTAACAATATCAATTGATTATTTGTTAATATTAGTAACATGTAACGTTAACTATATAAGTTGATATTTTGTGAATATTAGTAGCATGTGAGCTAACGGCGTCAGTTGAGATCAGTGACATGCAACGCTAACAATATCAATAGTATCTTTGATGATTATAGTGACATGCAACGCCAACAATATCAATTGATGCTTTAATGATTATATAATGACAAGCAACGAAAACAATAGCAATTGATACTTTGGTGATTACAGTGACATGCAACGCTAACAATTTGAATGATACGTTGATGATTATAGTGACATGCAACAATACAAATGTCGATAGGTGCTTTAATTATTATAGTGACAAACAACGCTAACAATATTTCATTGATTCGTTGATGATTAAGTGACAAACAACGATAACAATATGAATTGATACTGTGATGATTATAGTGATATGCAACGCTGACAATATTAGTTGATAATTTGATGATTATAGTGGCATGCAACGCCAACAATATCAATTGATGCTTTAATGATCATATAATGATAAGCAACGAAATCAGTATTAATTCATACTTTGGTGATTATAGTGACATGGAACGCTAACAGTATCAGTTGATACTTTGATGATTATAGTGAAATGCAACGCTAACAATATGAATTAATACATTGATGATTAAGTGACAAGCAACCCTAACAACATGAATTGATGCTTTAATGATTATAGTGACATGCAACACGAACAATATGAATTGATGCTTTAACAATTATAGTGACATGCAACGGTAACGATACGGAAAGGTGCCAATGAAAATAAAATGATTAAGCTATTCAAATCCTGAAGTCCCAGGTCTAGTCTATCCTGTCACACTCTCAATCAGGCATCCTCTCTCTGTCAAGTCCAAAGCCCGTCTGGCTTCCCCTCGACTGCCCGGTGGTCACGAGGTATCTGCCCCTCGTGTAGTTCGTGGGAAGTCAGGTGTCTCGCATACGCCTGGTTGAGGCTAGGCGTATTGCGTACTTCTATTCAAGGTGTCACTGTCTTTCACGGGTACAGTCCGGTCTTCAGCATTTAGGCTATTCCCTTTCCTCCGTACTCACTCCATGTCCCTATCTCTATCGGCTGTCCTCTTTCTATCCCCTATAGGACCTTGAAAAACGCTAACAATATCAGTTGATACTTTGATGATTTTAGTGACATGCACCGCTAAAAATATGAACTGATATTTTGATGATTATAGTGACATGCAACGCTAACAATATCAGTTGATACTGTGATGATTACAGTGACTTGCATCGCTAACAATATGAATCATACTTTGATGATTATACTGACAAGCAACGCTAACAATGTAAGTTGATACTTTGATGATTATAGTGACAAGCAACGGTAACAATATCAATTGATGCTTTGATGATTATAGTGACATGCAACGCTAACAATATGAATTGATACTTTGTTACAGGTGTGTCCCTGAAGAAGACAGAGCAATGTCTTTATCTGTATCACCATTTATGACTTCACTATTCGGTAATATATGGGACATGATGATGATGATGTTACTGTTATCTTTTCTATATCACTTCAAGTTACTGTTTAGTATCTTCAAAACACTGTTTTCCCGTAGTGAATTAGAATAACGAAGAAACAAACAATAGATTGCACGATTTATTGCCTGGCATATTTAGCTGCATTTCGTCAGGTTAGTTAGTTAGTTAGTTATCAGTTGGGGTATCTTCGTTGCACTCCGGACATGTCCATACGTGCTCAGATCCTCCCCCCCCAGCATATGCATCAGCGTCCGGTGGCTAATAGTGCCAGTTCTGTGTTGGTTGACGAGGCGCTTTGTTTTCCCGATGTACCTCTCGCGTCTGGCTGTGCCGATTCTTACTCCCAGGTCTTTCATCCTGGAAAGCGATGTGGAATCACTGGCGTCAAAATCCTCTGTTCTCGCCATATCTTTAAGGGCGTTAATAACATCGGCACGATCCATGGGCTGGCCATCTACAGGTATTGCAGAGCCAGCCAATTTATCAGCTCGTTCATTTCCCTCGACTCCCGCATGTCCCGGGACGAAGATGAAGGTGACTTTGCGGACAACAGACTTCCGCAGCGACTCAGTCCACTGTCTACGTACAGATCCAGCTTCGACCTTCTGAATCATGCTCATTGAATCACTTAGTACACACACGTTGGTATAATGCTGTGATTCCAACCATATGAAAGCCTGTGTAACTGCCATCACCTCCATCCTCATGCTGCTCGTGGTCATAGAGTGGGCACCACTGGATTCTTGAACGGTTCGGCCCGCTGATCGGGCTGTAAATGCCCACGCACTTCTCTGCTGCTTTACAACAGATCCATCTGTATAGATGAGCACTTCGGGGCTATCTGAGTGATCATAGATGAGCGCGTTAACCTCTGCATTGACAGCGGCAAGGTTCTGCTCTCTGCACCGTCTGTCGAGTGTGATAATGCAGGAGAAAGTGCACTTAAAGGCTGGAGGCACTGGCACCCATTCGTCAGGTACATACTGCAAAAACAACATAAGAAATCACACAACTAAAGTAATTAAATAAATCCTTAAAACTTAAGTATACAGCACTGTCAGGGTCTTAAACTTGGTTCGCTAACCTAACACATGTGAGACAGTACAAGTACAACGTGATTTGACTTGAGACTCAACGACACAACGTTCAATGGATTTATTTACAGATCATATACAGTACGATGATCACTACAAGCTATACTTTACACTTCAATACACTTACATACACAATACAGCTCACAAGTCTATCTCTCAAGATGTCCAGACACTCGACTTTCAGGCACAGAAACCACACAACGCCTTTCTTTCATCATGCGTCCAGTCGAGGCGACGTCCCAGAGCTGTCTGCCTATAGCTCGCAACTTGCCTCCCATCTGAAGTGTCTTCACGAGGCATGCGTGCGTCTTGCGTCGTCCTTGCTTGACCGCTGGCCGTCTTGTCAGCCAGCAATCTCGTGGGCAGGTAACTAGTACTCGCCTGGCGGCGTAACGAAGTTACGGCATCCCTACTGGGGACTAAGTCGCCTGGCGGGCGTAACGATGTCACTGCATCACTGCACTATTCTTAGACTCTGACAAGCACATATATTCACATAGTAATTTAAGTTGTCTACTATGGTAATATTTAACGACTACCACGTCTTTCTGTTTGCACAAGACTGGATTATGTAAATTAATGACGATCGCTTCGGCCATCTTTAACATGCGATGACGTAATAGGTATTTGGTGTGTCGGCTTGGCCCGCTTTCCAGTCTTTACAATTCCAGTCAACACAATTGGGTATGTGTTCTACCATACTGTTGTTTAACTGGCTCTCTGTTCTGCCGACATAGATTGACTGGCATCTACGTGTAAATTGATATATACAATTGGATTTGGCGAATAGAGGGACAGGGTTTTTTACTGCTAGGGTGGGAATAGGCGTGGTTCTCTGTCTAATAATTGGAGTTGCAGCATAGAATGTTTAGCCGACTGCTGTAATGAGGCGTTGCTATGGGTTACAGTTACCTAATCGTGAGAACATCATCCAGTGCTTTGCCGGCTGGCGTGAGCTATCATGCTTCCTCACAAATTGCGATTTCCGACGGCATGGGTCAATTTCATGTGTTGACGCCCTGCCATGCCATGATACAAGACTGTAAATCATTTTCTGATGCTGTCTTCCACTATCTCTTTCCTCAAATCTTTCCAGTTGTCACAACGTGTTCCATTGTTGTCTTCCCATAATGTGGCCAAAAATAATGACTGTTTCTTTACTATGAGATACACATTGATAATTATGCATGTCGATGTTAAAACACTATCAGTAACCGCTATATGTAACCATCCCATAATATTTCAATCTGAGTTATTACTGTTTCTACAGGCTGGCTGTTAGCGCCAATCCTCTTCGGCAACATCATCGACAACACCTGTCTCATCTGGGATATCAAGTGTCTCACCAGAGGGCGCTGTCTTCACTACGACAACAATCAGTTCCGGGTTAAATTCCTGGGCTACGAGGCTCTAGGCCTGTCTGGCACTGCGCTGTTTGTGTCTGCGGCCTACCTGTACGCCAGATGGACCGGGTGCTTGGACTCGGTTGGACAAAATGAGGTCGTTCAGGAGAACCCGGAAACGAAGCCCATTGCTGATGACGACGTGCTGTAAACACTTACACAATCATGAAAGAGCACAATATTAAAATCAGAACTTTAAATAAAAGATTACAGAATAAACTATTATTTTAAAATATGATTTCACATGCAATCGATATATCAGATACCTTATAATTGTATAATGCTTGTTGTGATTGTATTTGTTAATGTTGGGGAATCAATAACTTATATGTTATTGCATTTTTGATGTGGCACCGGATAACGCACTTGCTTGTCACACATGTCTTGTGGTCAAATTCCAGTTGAAGTTAATTTTGTGTCTGCATGGCCTGGGATCCAGGTCGACCCAGTCTGACGTGGGTCGCGGGGTCTATCTAAGAAGTAAAAACGGCCGGCGGGTTTTGACCACATCACGCATTGAATGTTGATTACCATCATGATGTGCCATATATACTGGAGCATTGAATGTTGATTATCACCATGATGTACCGAATTTAATGGAGCATTGAATGTTGATTATCATCATGATTTACCGAATCTACTGGAGCATTGAATGTTGATTATCATCATGATGTGCCGTATCTACCGTAGCAGGCGGCATGCATATCTACAGATATCGTCCCCTGGTGTTCTGAACCTATTCTCTTGACATATTCCTCCACGTCAACTCCCCAGTCCCTCAAACATCACTTCTCTCCGTTTTCCCATGCCTCTTCTGCAGCTGATCTTTGTAGTTGTCACGACATTTCACAAAACCTGTATTCTCATGAATAATATTTTGTGGAACTGCGGTAAAGCTGTGGAAATGTAAACAATATAAAATAACACAAAGTAATGCAACTTTGCGGAACAGAATAGAATTATGAAACATTATTATTTATATTATTATGTTTTATAATTCTGTTCTGTAAAGCTGTATTACTTTGCGTTAATTTATTCTGTCTTCTCATAGCGCGGCCCAAGAGCATTGCTGGTCTCTTTCTTATAAATGTATATGAACGTCTACTTTCATTAAACTCATCAAAAGCCGCTAGTTGCTCTGGCAGTCCCATGTATTCGCAACGTTCGTCTCGGGAACCACATAATCATTGCTTCACAGGAACCACATCAACATTACTCCCCAGGAACCACATCAACATTGCTCCCCAGGAACCACATCAATATTGCTCTCCAGGAACCACATCAACATTGCTTCACAGGAACCATATCAACATTGCTTCACAGGAACCACATCAACATTGCTCCCCAAGAACCACATCAACATTGCTCCCCAGGAACCACATCAACATTGCTCCCCAGGAACCACATCAACATCTCTCCCCAGAAACCACATCAACATTGCTCCCCAGGAACAACATCAACATTGCTCTCCAGGAACCACATCAACATTGCTCCCCAGGAACCACATCAACATCTCTCACCAGGAACCACATCAACATTGCTCCCCAGGAACCACTTCACCATTGCTCTCCAGGAACCACATCAACATTGCTTCACAGGAACCACATCAACATTGCTTCACAGGAACCACATCAACATTGCTCTCCAGGAACCACATCAACATTGCTCCCCAGGAACCACATCAACATTGCTCCCCAGGAACCACATCAACATCTCTCCCCAGAAACCACATCAACATTGCTCCCCAGGAACCACATCAACATTGCTCTCCAGGAACCACATCAACATTGCTCCCCAGGAACCACATCAACATCTCTCCCCAGGAACCACATCAACATTGCTCCCCAGGAACCACATCAACATTGCTCTCCAGGAACCACATCAACATTGCTCCCCAGGAACCACATCAACATTGCTCTCCAGGAACCACATCAACATCTCTCCCCAGAAACAACATCAACATTGCTCCCCAGGAACCACATCAACATTGCTCCCCAGGAACCACATCAACATCTCTCACCAGGAACTACATCAACATTGCTCCCCAGGAACCACATCACCATTGCTCTCCAGGAACCACATCAACATTCTTCACAGGAACCACATCAACATTGCTTCACAGGAACCACATCAACATTGCTCCCCAGGAACCACATCAACATCTCTCCCCAGAAACCACATCAACATTGCTCCCCAGGAACCACATCAACATTGCTCTCCAGGAACCACATCAACATTGCTCCCCAGGAACCACATCAACATCTCTCCCCAGTAACCACATCAACATTGCTCCCCAGGAACCACATCAACATTGCTCTCCAGGAACCACATCAACATTGCTCCCCAGGAACCACATCAACATTGCTCTCCAGGAACCACATCAACATTGCTCCCCAGGAACCACATCAACATTGCTCCCCAGGAACCACATCAACATTGCTCTCCAGGAACCACATCAACATTGCTCCCCAGGAACCACATCAACATTGCTCTCCAGGAACCACACCACCATTGCGTCCAGGCAATTCCTAATGTGCTCACATTCCAGGATTCAGCGCCCCACGGCAGAATTGATTTCATATCATATTTCAGTACTGTCTTTCTAACAGGCCGGCTCCGTGGCGAATGAGTTACATACGCACTTCGTAATCCCGGATACTGCGTTGGAAACACAACTGCAGGCGATTTGGCAGCAGACCGCCTTGCGTCGGTATTTCACGAAATGTTATGGGTGCCGGTCGTTCAGAAAGCAATGGCAAACTACTAAACATAAGCTTCTCAAGAGATCACAAACAGCCAAAAAATGTTGGAATAGACAGCGATGTCCTGTAAAGGGAAATGCAACTAAGTTAACTTTCTAACATATACTATTTCATGATGGAGCGCAAATTATTCCCCCTCACGACGCTTGACAGCAGAAGTGGAAGATGATGATGATGATGATGACTATTTCATATGGCGTCGGTGTTCATGTAGTGTCACAGACCTCAGTCCCCGGAGTTCTGGATGCTTCTCTTGATAGGATTGTCCTCTTAGTAGAGAGAGTAAATTGAAGTACTTGGGTATCACCTTTGACAGGTGTTTGTCTTTCAAGGATCATGTGGAGGCTTTGGTGGTGAAGGCTGGTAGGGGACTTAATGCTTTGAGGGCGATGGCAGCAACCGGGGTAGATCAGAGGATGCTTTACAGGCTCTTTCAGCAGTTAATAGTTTCTGTCATTGAGTATGGTGTGGGGCTCCTGACAATATCAAAGAGCCAGCTTGAAAAGTTGGAGCACATACAAAATGCGCCATTCGGGTGATTCTTGGGTGCACAAAGGACACACCAATTCCTGGCGCTACCAACAATGGCGGAAAGGCATAGGGTCCTTCAGCCCAAATGGTACCCGAGAGTAGATGCAGATAGGGATCACCCCCTGCATGAAGCCATGGACATGGTCAAGGGTCATAGACTAAGACAAGGCAGGTCATGGATAGGTTGATTTTATGTGATTTAATGTTAGGTGAGTAGATTTTAGATGAGGAGAAGATAGCTAAGTAAATTTTAGGTGATTAGATTTTAACTGAATAGACTTTAGGTGAGTAGATTTTGAGTGAATAGATTGTAACTAAGATTTTAACTGAATAGTTGTGAGGTGAGTAGATTGTAACCGTGTTGATTTTTAGGTGAGTGGATGTTAGGCGAGTAGATTTTAGATATGCCAATTTCAGGTTAGTGGATGTTTGGTGAGTAGATTTTAGGTTGCCGGCTTCGTGGCTTAGAGGTTAGCGACTTTTCTCCGTAATCTCGTATACTCTCGTAGGTAACGTGATGACGGTGAGAATTAGCAGTGGTTCGAATCGCATCGGTAACTTACGGGGTATGTGAGCCTGCCGCTCAGAAAGCAATGGCAAACTATTGAGCGTAATCTTGCCAAGAATACAACATACAGCTGAAAGATGCTGGTGTTGACAGCGATGTCCTGTAAAAGGATATGCAAAAAAAAAAAAAAAGCATTTTAGGTGCCTAGATTTTAGGTGAATTTATTTTAAGTGAGTAGATTCTGGGTGAATAGATTTTAGGTGAGTAGATTTTAGGTGAGTCGATTCTGAATGAGTAGATATTAGGAGAGTAGATTGTAACTGAATAGATTTTAACTGAGTAAATTTTAAGTAAGTATATTTTAAGTGAGTAGATTTTAAAAAGGTAGATTTAAGGCAAGTAGAATGACAACGCTGTCTGTTATCATTGGCGTTAACTAGAAAATTCACATAAATGTACGCTTCGTTATATAGTTGCACGATGGATACAAACTCAGCAATACAATGTAGTGTTATACAGCTCATGTATTGTCACATGTTTTATGAAGCACTGGCAAACTACTGAATTAAAATTGCCTAGTATATCACAAAACATCATGTAACTGCTGGGATTAATTACAAAATGTTGTTGCGTATCCCTTACGGGACGTTGCAGTCAACACCAGCATTTTCAGCTGTTGTTGATGTACTAGGCAAGTGTTACGTTCAGTAGTTTGCCATTGCTTTCTGAACGACCGGCCCCTATACCTTTTTCGAAAAAACCAGCACCGCGGTGTTTCGAACCCGGGTATACGGGCTCACAAACCGCGTTCGCAAGCCCTTAGCCACAGAGACCGATTAATTATCAACGTCATGTAAAAGATAACTGTTTTTATTTTTTTTAAATTGTCGCATGTATGTGAATCATGCACAACAGGCAGACAAGATGAGAAACACCTAACGGCATCGGACATGTGGTTTCTGAGGGAAATACACAGAATATTACATTACAGACAGAAACACCATTAAGCAAGAAACACACGAGGTCAGCATATGCGAATGGATAAGAGCGTTTGCTCATAAACTTTCGGTGTGCTGATGCTAAGATAACGGGTTCAACCCCTACACCGGCCTGTTAGACTAAAATGTTGACTTCTCGTCCTTGACTAGGGGACGTAAATTAGAAGTACATCTGAAATGCGAGTAAGTTCGCCTGATGGTTAATAAATAAATAAATGTTTTGCGTATCCTTTTACAGGACTTAGCTGTCAACAGCAGCATTTTTCAGCTGTCTGTTGATCTCTTGGCAAGATTACGCTCAGTAGTTTGCCATTGCTTTCTGAGCGGCCGGCTCAGTATCCGCAAGTCACGAGAGGGGGTCGAACCACCTCAGTTCTCGCTCCGCTGCGAGACTCTGCGTGATAAACGGGATTACAGAGAGAAAGTGTTGTAACCCCACAGCCAGAGAGACCGGCGCCTGATGGTTAGGGACACTGTAATAGGTTACAAAGAGGAAAGTCGTGGATGGGTCAAACCGAAGACATTCTTCAACAGGTGTGTTCACTTGAGGACTTAGAACCTGGCGAGGAGTGGGTGCAAGTGCCAACAGATTTCTGTAAGTCCTTTTCAGTGTGCATCCAACTAGACAGAAAACGCAGACAAGAAAATCCGGCTGCTGTGGAGGCGGAATTACAGGCTTTGATCTTCAAAAATTCTTTAGAGGGCGATGCTGTCATTTATACAGATGGGTCGGTCGTCCGACATGTGAGAAGCTCATGGGCCTTTACGGCTCAGGCCGGAGTAAGAATTGTGAAGGAGAACTCTGGTGCTTTTGATATGACCACAAGAAGCCTGACTATGGAAGTCATGGCAGCAAGTAAAGCAATAACATGGCTCGAGACACAGACATTCACTAGGGCTGTGGTTCTCAACCTTTTTTGGCCCGTGCCCCCTTCACCATATTTTCAAAACGTCACCCCCCCCCCTTTCGTATTTCCTACCTAACAATTCTCCCCTCCCGCCTCTTCACAGTATACGTAATAATGGAAGCACATACTAAAACAAGTCTAGACGTCCACATAAAACGTGATTTGTGGGTCTACTTACTTTATAAAATGAATTTTAGAACGGGTGAGACGTACAGAACCGTAAAGCATGAAGGGAAAAACAAGATCAAGTAATCGGTTCTTGTATTAACGCGATCTTGAAATAATCTTCATCCCCGCCTCCCCCTGGAAACCCCAAAATTCCCCCCTGGGGGGGGGGGGGGGGAATTCCCCACTCGTTGAGAACTACTGCACTAGGGCATGTTTTCCTTAGCTACTCAATTAGCATGCTCAAGAGGATAGAGATGTGGTGGGTCCGAAAAGAGTGGGTGCTGTCTCTGGAGCGGTCTCGGTTGGCAAAGATTAGCTTAATTTTTGTGCCAGGGCATGCGGGTGTACAAATGAGCAGGCTTGCAGGTAAGGCTACTGTGGAATGCTGTCGAGCCATGGACCATGCTGGTATTCTGAATGCTCAACGAGAAGCAAGTCATTTGCAAGAACCAAGTGATGACTGCGAATCTACAACCATGGTCAGGCTGCGAGAACAGTTAAAAGATGGATGGCCAAACAAGAAGACTACGCAGGAAGCCAAAGATGATTAATAAACCAACACAGAACTGGTGTCGTTAGCCGCTACACGATGCGGGATTTACTGAAGAGGGGATCCGAGCACTTATGGACTGAATGGCTCTGCCACATATCAGTCACTGACACATAACAGACTGAGAAAGGCTGAAGGGAGCTTCCCTAAAAGACGCACCGAATGGTACAATGATAGAATGCGCAGGGAAACTAAGGGGATGCGTCAGACGTCAACAAACAAGATTACGCTGTTACACCGGCTTGGGATTCGGATGTGTGTGATATTCTGAGGAGTCAATGTCGTGGACCAGATTGGATATTCTTATGCAGGTATAGCTCATATTCAAGTGGACGACGGGAGGAGTCACTTGCTGGGATCGAAAGACCATGGACCCAGGAGCGAGATGAATATAACTACAGGATACTGACACGGAACAAACGAACACAGGAATGAAAACCAGAATGAGCGCTGAGGTAGAGGTTAAGGACATATGAGCATGGCAATTCGAGCTGCTCGTAATAGTAATAGGTGCTGATCCTGTATTAGGGACACCCTATAGAGACTAAGCATTGTGTATTGCAACATTGTTTATACACCCAAATAAACAGGTGTATTTTTAATGCTTTATCGTCAGAGCCGCATCTGTGAGTTTTCGTTGCCAACTTCAGTTTGATGTTGAGTGTTTTTGTTTACTCTGGAGGCGAGCCAAATTTCAACAATACCTCGGGTGGATTCTTATAATTGAGAGGGATCGCACTTCGAGGCATATGGGGACTCTTACCGGCCAAGTAAATTACAGCAGTGACCTTACGAGATCCACAAATGAATAATGAAGCCTGGACGGCAAGAATATGTCAAGAAACGGAAAGAAAACTTGCACACCAAACTTCAATGTGACGCACCACGCGACATCCGGCGGAAAGGACCACGCCCAATAAAACGCTGGAATATCTACAGTTGAAAACACAGAGCAAACGTTACAAATTACAATAATGTAAGTGTTGCTGAAAGATCTACAACAAGGTAAGAGGAACTTGAATATACCTCTTAGATCTCGCACATACATCGAGAATTTCCGAGAACTTACGTGCCAGACAACAGCGTTAATACTTACTACAGCAATATATAATTATACAGCTACTGAATTGTCAACACTACAACTACAAATGCATCTATGAAATAGTCGCCAACGCACATATATTTATCATCTACAAGATCAAATAGAAATTACATGCAATTAACAGTTTGCACAGTTACGTGCGCATTAGATATGAATAAGTTTTCGCGCACTATTGCACGGATGTAAATATAACAGAATTGACAGCACGTATTTAAAGAATATTTATGTAAATTATTATGAAATTAAAATTGAAAAGTGCAATACTAGTTAAGATCTTTAGAACTTATAAACAAAATGATGTCTGAGGAAAGTATTTAATTATATTAGACAGAGTGTGATCAAAAGATGAAGTATATACTTGGCATACTTATGCATCACATCAGGAGAGTAAGCCATAACCAGACACTGCCCTGTTAGTAATAACAACATTTATTGAACGCATATTTGATAGCCTGGATACATCGTTTCCGAGGACAACATAGAAACTAGAACACCAACACCACCTTCTTCACACCACCGGACATATATGAATTCACAGTAACGAACACACTATATACACCCGTACCACTGTTCTGGACAGACATGACACATTCGTTCATGGAAACTCTGGGACATTGTCACTAGGTGGTGAAGACATTGAAACAATATCACGACATTGAACCGACACCTTACTTTACCGGCATCGACGCACGTTCGTCAGAAACTTATGATGAGCTGGAACCAGGAGTTTGGCAAATCAGCGTCGATACGTATCAACTTCACTGCAAGAGATTACTGTCATCAAACGACACTCAAGTACGTGACGTGACAAGGCACATATTACACACGAGCAGCCAACTATTACAGGGATCATACGCGCAGATACTACCAGAACTAGTCGGCCTAGATCATCGATAATACCACAGCCGACTAAGCACTTCTCTGAAGTCAGCCACGGACCACGTAGGTTCAGGGTATTAGTGTAAGTTCATTACACTATCGTTAAACTCAAACAGGAACAACAGCCTATCACTGCGTCACTCGCCACGGCACTTTACTTCTAAACTCATTGTAGTATTCAATAAACGGACATACATTACCCAACGCCAACAACTGTCAAGAAGGCCAGTATATTTTTCCTATTTGTTGACTGTTGTGTACATTCGGTTAACGGGGTGCAACTTTAACGTTAAATAAATAACAATAGCTAAGTTTACACAAAAATGAGTTAATATTATTGTGCGAATTTAAAGAAGACGTGTATACTTGCAATTGTCAGATCGGTACGAAACTATTGTATCAATCTCACGTATTGTAAGTATCTATATCTATAGCTAGAGTAATAGTTAGTCTACGTTATTGTCTTTTATAAGGACAAATAGGGTTTACGTCACTTTTCACTCGTTCTCTCATAACTGTTACTTGTCTGTTGTTATTATATTCTTTATACTGAATATATTTATTATACTATTTTCTGTTGTTTACATATAGTAATACTTAGGACATTTTTATAGCATTAAGATTGCTGAATTTCTGTTGTTGAATTATTGTTGAGTTGAAGTAAACAGTTTGTTCAACATTTGTTATATTGTTTACTCTCGATTGAACGTACTTCCATATTGTCGATTTCCTTTGCATTTTTGCACGTCTCTTCTTATTTCAGCTAGATAATTATTGCACAGGTAGGACAAGATGACGTCGATATTTCAAGACTACATGAAGATAGGTAAGACGTTGAGTTTAACCGGTTCAGAACTCAGGAATTTTGCAATACAAAAAACTGAAAAATTTGAGAAGTTGGTAAAGGAGCAGAAAAGGAAACAGGGACAAATATATGAAACAAGCACTATGTTCATCATTGACGATGACGAAAACATAGAAAACATGCAATTAGAACAGATCACACCAACTGGTGACGAAAACGATATAACTCAAATGTGTGATAATGCAACAGAAAAGAGTAGGGTTCACATGGATAATCAAGAGATAAACAAACATTCTTCATCAATTGATTCTACGTCCGAGAACATAAATGATGATCAGAAACAAAACAAACGAGATTATTTGTCGTTAAATGATATATTTCTAAAACATTCGAAAAAGAGACCAAAAGTTACACGCAATGGTTGTTACACGCAAAAGTTACATGCACAACAAGCACAACCTATTGAACAATCAAGATTGGGTCTTATATACATGTTTATTGCTCACATCATAACGTTGACAAAGACATACAGTTCACAGGTTAAATGCTTCATCACGAACAATTATGTTCGAACGAAGATATATGCAATTTGTGTCAGTAAAAACATCTATGCACAAGCGAGGAAACATGGTGTAAACGGGTTCATACGAACAAAAAGGCATATCATGAACATACGCACAGAAGTCAAGAAGTATGTCACAAACATATACGCACAATTGAAAACATACATTACTTGTGGCATTACAATTATCCATTCACAAGTTAAAAGAAGATACACACAAACCAGAAAGAAAATCATAGATTGGTTAACAGGCACCAAGAAATACACCACAAACACTTGTGCGCAAGTCAAAACAAAGATAATAAACTTTAACATACAAACAAAACTGTACGTTACGAAGTTAAGAGTTAAATGCAAAGAATGTTACAGAAAACGAACTACACTTATCTTTGCTTACTTTGGTTACTTGTCTTACTTCTGGTACAGATTTACCAAACATACCTCATTACAGCGTATGCATTACAAAAGATACACAAGACTGAAAACAATTACATTGTTCCAATCAACAAAGGTACAATGTACAAATATTGGCATGCGTGCAGAAGAGAGATTCTATAGGTTTGAAACGAAGAAAGAAAAAAAGAAAATGAATGAAAGGAAGAATAAAAGAAAAGAAGAAAAATAAAATGGGATGAAAGTGTTAGGTTCATAGCAACACTACAGACACATTAGGGTCTTATTACTTAATTATCCCAGATGTCACTGTGTAAAGTTATACTTGTTAGAATTTTCTCACTATCTCTCTACACTTAAGTGTGTGAAAATGTGTTGATTCTTTATTCTACAGATAAGTGTTCTTAACTATATCCTTATTAGAGAACTTGATAAGTTTATGAAGATCAAGTATCATATTATATTTCTGAGTTATTTTCTTAGAGGTCTCGAGTCTTTAAGATATGTGATTCTTCACAAGATTATATATTATTCTTAGATTGTTAGAAACGTTTTAAGATATATATTACACATTGCACCTAGTTAATTAGTAATGTACATAGCGAGCAACTGGAAAAATAATACATTAATTATTATTATTATATAGTGTAGTAGGATGGATACATGTACGTATTTTCATTGTTGGTAGAGGCATCATAAAGTTGTTGGGACATAGTACAACTTTCAAGTCTCGCATACTACATATGTTGGAAGAACTGTTAGCCTCGACGGACATGGAGTGAACTGAATTGGGTCCAAGCGTGATTTACTCCGATGACGTAACTCTACTATTAGTGTTGATCGTTACTTCACGGAATTCCTAAGTATCTTGTGAAAAAAACAGTTTACGTGATTGACATTAATATGTGAATATTATAATATTATAGAATGTATAATTAATTAGTTAATATTTAAGTCAGTTACATTAGAGTTAATACATTAGATTGTGTTGTTTGATAAGTAATGAGTGAATAGTTGATAATAATTGATATTAATTGATATGTATCAGGCATTTGTTAGAATATCCACATCCAATACGGCACTTGATAATATTAGAAATATCCCTTAAATTAGAAGGTGATCAGCGACAGCCTCTACCTCACCTACAGTCATTAAATGATAACGCAAGATATATACATAACCAGCGACAACGAGGATCAGCAACTGATACAGACGACATGATACCGATTGATACTCTCGTCCACAACTCCAGGTTTTGACCTAGAGTGAGAACATTAGGGACTAATGGTATCATTAGTTGGTCCGGCCCTCCCATAGGCCGGCCACATGACGCTCACCGTGGGTGTGAGCAGGAGGGCATGTCCATCAGTAAATTTTTTATTTTTTGAGGGTTATTAACGGGAACCAGAATGTCATGTTCAGCAATTGATTCAACTTAGATTGTCAGTGATGCTATTTGTCATGAGTAATAAATGTATATGTATATATGAATTAAATGATAATATCATTTAATTTGTAGGGCGGGGGGCATAATGCCACATATCAGTCACTGACACATAAGAGACTGGGAAAGGCTGAAGGGAGCTTCCCTAAAAGATGCACCGAATGGTACAATTATAGAGTGCTCAGGGAAACTAAGGAGATGCGTCAGACGTCAACAAACAAGATTGTGCTGTTACACCGGCTTGGGATTCGGATGTGTGTGATATTCTGAGGAGTCAATGTCGTGGACCAGATTGGATATTCTTATGCAAGTATAGCTCATATTCAAGTGGACGACGGGAGGAGTCACTTGCTGGGATCGAAAGACCATGGACCCAGGAGCGAGATGAATATAACTACAGGATACTGACACGGAACAAACGAACACAGGAATGAAAACCAGAATGAGCGCTGAGGTAGAGGTTAAGGACATACGAGCATGGCAATTCGAGCTGCTCGTAATAGGTGCTGATCCTGTATTAGGGACACCCTATAGAGACTAAGCATTGTGTATTGCAACATTGTTTATACACCCAAATAAACAGGTGTATTTTTAATGCTTTATCGTCAGAGCCGCATCTGTGAGTTTTCGTTGCCAACTTCAGTTTGATGTTGAGTGGTTTTGTTTACTCTGGAGGCGAGCCAAATTTCAACAATACCTCGGGTGGATTCTTATAACTGAGAGGGATCGCACTTCGAGGCAGGCTCGATGTGCAATACGGATGGTCTGTCGAATAACTACCTAACTAACTAACTAACTAACTAAATAACTAACTAAATAACTAACTAACTAACTAACTAACTAATTTACTAACTAACTAATTTACTTACTAACTAACTAACTAACTAGTAACAGAGAATGCTAATCCACATGCAAAAATCAGCACTAGAAGCATACTAACCAATAAAAAGATATCAATTGAAACGAGAAAAAGAGTGTTGAAGTGCTACATAGAACCAATACTTTTGTATGGATGTGAAGCGTGGATAATAAGCAGTCAAGCTGAAAGACAGCTGATGGCTGTGGAAATGCGGTTTCTGAGGAAAATACAAATACCACGGACAGACAGAAAAACCAATGAACAAGTCCTTCAAGAAACAAATGAAAATCGTAAACTGATTAGAGACATTAGACGTATACCGTCAAAATATGTTGGGCATGTTATGAGAAGAAATTTCTTGGAGAACTTGGTGACAACTGGCAAGATCGAAGGGAAGAGACCAAGGGGGAGACCGAGAAGTAAATACCTGGATGTCTTGGCCACGTGGCATGGTCGAGACAGAAACACGGAGCTGATCCACGACTCTCGTGATCGAGTGAGATGGCAGAACATGACAGCACACGCTTATCGGCATGGCACATGATGGATGGATGGACACCTGCAGTTAGGTTGTGAAGTTATTGTAGACCCTAGGTATCATGTAAATCTGACATGTTGTGTAAGTGTAATTATAGACTCTAGGTATCATGAAAATCTGACATGTTGTGTAAGTGTTATTGTAGACACTAGGTATCATGTAAATCTGACATGTTGTGTAAGTGTTATTGTGACTCTAGGTATCATGTAAATCTGACATGTTGTGTAAGTGTTATTGTAGACCCTAGGTATCATGTAAATCTGACATGTTGTGTAAATGTTATTGTAGACCCTAGGTATCATGTAAATCTGACATGTTGTGTAAGTGTTATTGTAGACCCTAGGTATCATGAAAATCTGACATGTTGTGTAAGTGTTATTGTAGACCCTAGGTATCATGTAAATCTGACATGTTGTGTAAGTGTTATTGTAGACCCTAGTTATCGTGTAAATCTGACATGTTGTGTAAGTATTATTGTAGACCCTAGGTATCATGCAAATCTGAGATATTGTGTAAGTGTTATTGTGACCCTAGGTATCATGTACATCTGACATGTTGTGTAAGTATTATTATAGACCCTAGGTATCATGTAAATCTGACACGTTGTGTAAGTGTTATTGTAGACTCTAGGTATCATGTAAATCTGACATGTTGTGTAAGTGTAATTATAGACTCTAGGTATCATGTAAATCTGACATGTTGTGTAAATGTAATTATAGACCCTAGGTATCATGTAAATCTGACATGTTGTGTAAGTGTTATTGTAGACCCTAGGTATCATGTAAATCTGACATGTTGTGTAAGTGTTATTGTAGACCCTAGGTATCATGTAAACCTGACATGATGTGTAAGTGTTATTGTAGACCCTAGGTATCATGTAAATCTGACATGTTGAGTAAGTGTTATTGTAGACCCTAGGTATCATGTAAATCTGACATGTTGTGTAAGTGTTATTGTAGACCCTAGGTATCATGTAAATCTGACATGTTGTGTAAGTGTTATTGTAGACCCTAGGTATCATGTAAATCTGACATGTTGTGTAAGTGTTATTGTAGACCCTAAGTATCATGTAAATCTGACATGTTGTGTAAGTGTTATTGTAGACCCTAGGTATCATGTAAATCTGACATGTTATGTAAGTGTTATTGTAGACTCTAAGTATCACGTTATCATGTAAATATGACATGTTGTGTAAGTGTAATTATAGATTCTAGGTATCATGTAAATCTGACATGTTGTGTAAGTGTTATTATAGACCCTAGGTATCATGTAAATCTGACATGTTGTGTAAGTGTTATTATAGACCCTAGGTATCATGTAAATCTGACATGTTGTGTAAGTGTTATTGTGACCCTAGGTATCATGTAAATCTGACATGTTGTGTAAGTGTAATTGTAAACTATCAAATGCCTGGAGTCAATATAAGATTTACAAACCGAATCGCGTCCTGTTATTCGAGCTGCGTTGAGTTGTTTAAAGAGGTAGCTGTTGAGAACTGTGTGTTGGCGGGGCCCATAAGGGAAGCAAAGAATAGTAACACTGTTGCCTTCCATGCATGTCGTAAGAGGCGACTAATGAGACTTGGGCTAAGACTTAGTCTACAGTCTATTGGGACTTCCGGTCCCCAACATGGTGGATAGGCATTTAAAAAGTTAAGGCCTCTGGAGTGTTTACTGTTGTGGCTACAGTTTGCATTCGCAGTTTCCTCATGTTGGACTGGCAGTACATGGTTCCGTCGCCCTGCTACTGAATGAGTGCGTGGCGCGACACTGTGAGCTGTAAATTTCGCGTCGCGTGCTTTTACAACTGTCCGCGGTTGTTTGTAGCGAGAACTGCATGTTCGGAACGATAGCGACCGGCTGTTGCTGGATTGACTGGTTTGCCTTTTCGGTTCATATGTGCATATTTCAGGAGACTCCTGGGAGTCGTCGCTGGAGCTACCGAGTGCTTTGTGCGGCGCTTTCAGTGGGTTGCCCTGTAGAAAGAGACGGAGTCATATGGGATAAAACCCGGATCAATGAAGTCTTTCTGGTGACTGCCGATTCCATCGACGATGAACTGTATTTTTCGTGGAGGACTTTTGTGTTGGCATTCTGGTGGCGGCATTATGCACAGTGTACCTGTGCGGGCTGTTGGTTTGTCGAGACTCGTGTCTATTCCATTGTTCATATAGGGCAGTGAGGAGCATATTGTGTGATATACACTAGCACAGGAACGGAGCATAATAGTAACGACCCATTGCCGCGAAGTTGGAACCGCGGCTAACTAACTAACTAACTAACTGTGTAGAGCGATAGAGTGAAACAGAGCTTAAGTCATAGGTGAGGCATTGTAGCATCGCCAGGCAGAAGAGTGATCACGGCAGCAACAAATGCAGAATATGCATGCAATATCATCGCCCTGGCAAACAGGTCAAGGTTCCTGCAACCGGCGCTCATGGAATATTCACGACACTGCAAAGAAACATATATGTTCGAGAAATTCTAAACAATGTTTTCCCGTAGTGAATTTGAATAACGAAGACACAAACAATAGATTGCACGATTTATTGCCTGGCATATTTCGCTGCATCTCTTCAGGTACATACTGCAGAAATCACACAACTTACGTGAATTAACTAGATAAATCCTTCAAGTTGAAATATACACATATTCGCATAGTAATGTCAATTATCTACCACGGTAATTTTAAGCTGACTAACATGTCTTTCTGTTTGCACAATTCTGGCTTGCGTTGATTGATCATAATTGCTTCTGAAAATTTTAACAAGCAAGTATTTTGTGTGTTAAACAACACGCGAAAGGCAGTGTCTCTGTCAACCACATGGCCGCTCTCGACAATATGCCTACCAATTGAAAGCGCCGGGAGCTTCCGGTGTGTCGGCCCCACGAAGCTAGCATCTCCTGTGTGTTGTATCTTGTTGACCCATTGAGGTATGTGTTCTGACACTCGTTTGTTAAGCTGTCTCTCTGGTCTACCAATGTAGAAGGCTTGGCATCTACATGTGAATTGGTAAATACAATTGTTTGTGGCGTACAGAGGAACAGGCTCTTTGACTGCTGGTGTAGGAATCGGTGCGGTTTTATATCTAATGACTGGAGTTGCAGCACAGAATGTTCGGCCTACTGCTGTAGTAAGCCGGCCTTGTAGACGTTGCATTACGTCATCCAGTCGAAATGTTAGCTGGATGAATACCTTGAGTTTAGGGACTGTAGTTACGTCTGGTTTTGGTTTGGGTTATTGGCAGTGGCGCTTTATAAATCCTGTGGAGTACCCATTCAGGTTTAAGACATTCTTCAGAGTTTCAAATTCATCTGTCAGTGTCTCCTGGGTGCATATCTTTCTAGCACGGTCAAACAGGGTCCGTAATAAGCCCCGTTTGTACTGTACAGGTGTGAAGCTCTGAAAATTTAGGTATTGGCCAGTCCATGTTCCTTTGCGATACACTGATCTTTGAATTGTGCCGTCTGCTCTACGTCTCATTAGAATATCTAGGAACGGTAACGCTTCGTTGTGTTCGTGTTCCATAGACTTTTTTTTTTAGCATATCCTTTACAGGACTTAGCTGTCAACACCAGCATCTTTCAGCTGTATGTTGATCTCTTGGCAAGATTACGCTCAGTAATTTGCTTTCTGAGCGTCCTGCTCAGTATCCCGCAAGTCACGAGCAGGGGTCGAACCGCCTCAGTTCTCGCTCCGCTACGAGACTCTGCGTGATAAACTGGATTACAGAGAGAAAGTGTTATAACCCCACAGCCAGAGAGACCGGCTTTGCCGCATTGATATACAATGGCGAAGATGATTTGTCTGGCAGACTGCTCACTGTGATCGAATGTGCCGACACTTCAATGACGCTGAGACTAACAACTGGGCCATACAATGGAAACATTCCTCTTTTTTCGTTTACACTCTGCGGAAAAGATGATCACTCACAATCTTTGGGAATGTCGCGAGGTTCTACTCACTGACTTACCTTCCTCTTGACAGCTCTATCAACTCCACGCGCTACCAAAGCCTGCTCCAGAAGACGCGAGAAGAAAACAAGCGCATGATACACGGGGCGTTACCCAGATGCGTTCGTCTGCTTTAGGACAATGCATCCGCTCATGCAGATCGAGGCACCATCGACCGTAATCAGTACTGCGTGTATAATATTATATCCCGTCCACCATATTCAACGGACATGGCACCACGTATCTTCTTCATGTTCCTAGACATGAAGTACGTAGTTTTTCCCCAAGACTTTGGATTTGATAACTAAACTAGAGACATGGTTCTAGCTTAGACTGGGCCGTTCTACAATCAGGGAACCAGATTGGCGAAGAAGACACGGAATAACTGCTTCGCCTTTGGTTCTAAGTTCAGACTGGACATTTCTAAATCAGGGCATCATTTGGTGAAGAAGACACGGAGTAACTGCATCGTCTTCAGGGGTGATTACTCAGAAAAGGCTTACATTTCACACCGATATCCAGGTGCGTCAATGACCAGGTGAGTGAATGTCTAAGACCGTCAATGTCCAGGTGCGCGTCAATGTACAGTTGCGTCAATATCCTGGTTCGTCACTGTCCAGGTGCGTCAATGTAAAGGTGCATCAATGTCCAGATGCCTCAATTTGCAGGTGCATCAATGTCTAGGTGCGTCAATGTAAGTTGCGTCAATGTAAGGTGCGTCAATGTAAGGTGCGTCAAGGTACAGGGTGCATCAATGTCAGGTGCGTCAATGTAAAGTGCGTCAATGTAAGATGCCTCAATTTACAGGTGCATCAATGTCCAGGTTCGTCAATGTGTAGGTGCGTCAATGTAAGGAGCGTCAAGGTGCAGGGTGCGTCAATGTCAGGTGCGTCAATGTAAGGTACGTCAATGTCCGGGTACGTCAATGTCCAGGTGCGTCAATGTAAGATGCGTCATTTTCCAGGTGCGCAATGTTCAGGTGCGTCAATGTCCAGGTTCGTCAAAGTCCAGGTGTGTCAATTTCCAGGTGCGTCAATGTCCAGGTGTGTCAGTGTCCAGGTCCGTCAATGTCCAGGTGCGTACATTGACTCCTTCATACTAAAGTGCAAAACTTTTTGACCTCCCCTGGAAGGAACCGTCGGGGTGTAATATGGGTGAACATGGCAAGAGGATGGTCTTCATTGCACCGGGTTTTAACCCATATTTTTATGTCTCTTTCCGCAGAGCGGCCTGACGAAAGTATCCCACAAAGCTCGAACTCCGTAGCTCCAGCGTCGACCATACGAAGTGTCTGTGAAAATAACATTCGTGAATCAACACATTGGCCGGAAGCAAAACCAAAATCTTCAGTACAAGAGGCAAATAGAATAACCACTTCGATACGGGGACTCCTGTTTGGGACAGAAAGAACGTTGCACGATTTACTGCCCGACGTATCTCTCTGCATCTCGTCGGCTGGCGTACTGCAAAGTATCACATGAACAGAAGACATGAATCATACATTGGCTGAAACAATTAAAGAACATAATCACAGGTATTGTTCGATTGTAAAGTATCAATCATCCCCACGGTAATTTCACATTTAATACGAATTCTTTCTGTTTGCATAAAACCGGCTTTAAACGACTAATTGCCTTGTTTTACTGTCCGTCACATCTGTGCGGGTGTCATCTCCCGTAGGCCACTTGTAACAAAAGGTTCAGTAACTTTTATGTAACCTCTTGTCTGGAAAATTAAGGCTGGTGGAATGTAATATTTAATCGGTTGTTAGGATTAAAGAAGAATTGTAGTTCACGACGTATATCAGTGATAGACTAGACTATATTGTAGTTCACGACTATTTTACTGCCCCTTTTACATAAGTGCTTATTTATATCTGGAGATGTGTAGCTGCGTTTTATATCTGGATTTAGACTTGTGCTGAGTTATAATCACATTGAGCAGGGAGTGCAGGGAATGGCCAGCAGGGGCCACGGAAGTGGAAATCCAGCAACTAATTCAGGAATAATGCTCGCCCGGGTGATGTGATTATCTACACAGATGGGTCGGTGTTGAGAGGTAGGAGAAGTGCCTGGGGGTTCTTGGCAAAGGCTAATGGTCGACGTTGGTGCAGGAGAGCCTGGCATATGATACCACAACATCTAGCTTAAAAATGGAGCTGGAGGCAGTCAGTGCAGCCTTCCGCTGGATGGAGAATACGATACACACACACACACACACACATCGTGATTGTAACTGACTCAGAAAGCATGCAGAGTGGGGTGAGGACAGGCAAGCTTCGTGCAGAGTGGCTTGCTTCGCTTCGGAAGTCACTGGTGGCAAGCATCGTCTGGATCTTTTCTCCGAGGCATGCTGGTGTGCAGGGGAATGAACAGGTAGACAGATTGGCTGGCTCTGCAAAACTTGGTGGAGTATTGATACATGATAAGGCAGACGTGGATTTCGGCCTTGTGGGAGCACGTGTACACCTCGAAGGAGCAAATGGATCACCATGATCTGGCAAGAATGCGACAGCGAACGAACGAACGAACGAACGAACCAAAATCTTTATTTTCAAAGGGTTAAGAATTGGGCACACAGGTCCGTCTGACATTCTGCCCTTCTTCTCTATTTCCTCTCATACATTCTTTCATTCAACATCTCTTATGAAGCACTTCTTTAACAACAAAAGAACAATAAGCATTAAAACGCATGAAAATAATCAATAATACATGACTCGTTGAGGCAATGTTTAACATTTTTTTTTTTTTTTTTTTTTTTTTTTCCCGCGTTTCCATCCTGTTTCAGGATATTGCGGTCAACACCAGCATCTTTCAGCTGTATGTTGATTCCTAGGCTAGATTACGCTCATCAGCACGCCACGACTTTCTGAGCGACCGGCTCCATACTCTCATAAGTCACTTTTGCGATTCGAACCACTGCTAATTCTTGTCGCGTCACGTGACGAGAGTATTCGGGGTTAGCGGAGAAAGCTGCTAACCCCTCGGCCATGGAGCCGGCAATGTTTAACATGGGCATCATAAATACCCAAGGTGGGTGTAACGTGCCACACATATGGGAATTTTTTTTTCCAGGTGTCTCGGAATCTCCGGTGTGTTTTCCTTTAACACGTCTTGATGTTTTCAGATCTAAAGTAATTGGTAATTGCTACACCTCTTTGCCTTTCCTCTCCTCCAGAGTATATAATCTGCCAAGTCTCCTTGTCGAAGTGGTCAAGCCGTCTGACTCAGGCTCCGAAGATTGTGGGTTCGATTCCCGGCCGCGTCCTCCAGTTCACGAGTGCATATTTTCGGGGACTCTTGAGGGTCATCGCTGGAACTACGGAGTAAGTGCTTTGTGGGATGATTTTTGTGCTGCGGAAAGAGACTGAGCCATATGGGGTAAAACCCGGTGCAGTGAAGTCTACCCTGTCACTTTTTAAAGAGAATATAATCTTAAAATTGTCTCCTGTCTTAATCCCTGTCCCTATCCATTTCGTTTCACACAATCCTAATATGATAACATTTTCTCTACCCATTTCTTGTTTGATGTTACCTATTAAGAGAGGTGTGAGACAGGGATGTGTAATGTCTCCAGATCTGTTTTCTCTGTACAGTGAAAGTATTTTCAGAAATATTGAAGATATGGAAGGAATCAACATTGGGGGACGATGCATCAATAACATTAGATATGCAGACGATACAGTCTTGATTGCAGATAATGAACAGGACCTGCAACATTTAGTAGATGCAGTTGTTACACACAGTGAACAACTAGGGTTAGAATTAAATTGTAAAATGACACAGGTTATGGTCGTCACTAGGAAGAACGAAATACCACAATGTAATATACAAGTAAATAGGAATATTCTTCAATGTGAAGCTTGGACAATGGGCAGTCAAGCTGAAAAACATCTGATGGCTGTAGAGATGTGGTTTCTGAGGTAAATGCAAAGAATACCATGGGCAGCCAGAAAGACCAATGAACAGGTCCTTCAAGAAACAAATGAAGATCGTAAACTGATTGGAACGAACGAACGAACAGACTTTATTTTCAAAGGGTAACAAATTGGGCACGCAGGCCTGTCTTACATTCGGCCCTTCCAATAACTCATCTTTCTTTCATCAACAGTGCATAGGAAAAAACATTGTCACATGAATTTTGTAAACATAAACAATGCATATCACTATGTTATGAGACACATCCACCACCCACCCACACATTCCCCATTCACTCCAACTCCCCCACCCAACCACACACATAACCCACACACACACATACATTCCCCCACCCATCCACCACATCCCTACACCTACACATCTCCCAACCCACACACATCCACCCACCTACACACATCCCCCACCCACTCACATATACTCTACCCGTCCCATTACCCACCAACAATCACTCACCCACCTATCCTTCTCCACCCACACACCTCCAACCACTCAGCCAAATACACATTCCTCAGCCACACATCCCCCACGCACACACACACATCTCCCCGTCAACTCACATATTCCGCACCTACCCACACACATATTCCGCACCCACCAACATAATCTCCCATCTCCCCCAGCCCACTCACAGATCCCTAGCCCACCCCTACAAACATGCCCCACCATCTCCTACTTTCACATTCTCACCCACTCACATATCCTCTACCCACCCACACATCCTCTACCTACCCAATCCCCAACCAAACATCCCTTAACCACACACCCTTACTAATATACAATCACAACCCCACACATCCTCTACCCAACCACACATCCTCCACCCACCCATCCCCCAGCCACACATTCCTTAACCACACATACCTACCCATATACACACACATCCCCACCCACGCAAAATATCCCCACCCAAACACACATCCCTCACACACATCCCTCACACACATCCCCACCCACCAACACATCCTCCATTCACAAACACACACCTCTTATCCAAGCACACACAACCCACACACACATCCTCAACACATAATCTCATCCCCTCACACATCACTAGACACACGCACTTATCCCTCAACCACTAACACCCACACATCCCTCACCCACTCATCAAATCATACACCTCCTATCTACCCACCCACACTCACACACCCCAACCACCCATCTAAACACACATCCTCTACCCTCACACACATCCTTCACCCACCCGCACACCCAACCGCACCCCCACCCACCCACCCACCCACACATCATTTATCCACACCCAGCTCCCTTCCCACACAACACCACACCCACACACATCCCAAAGACACATCCCTCACCGATATACACATCTCCCCACACATCTCCTACCATCCACACATCCCCCAACTACAATCACCCTCACTACCCACACATACATCCTCCATCAAACCACACACACCCCAGCCCAGCCAGACATATCCCCCACCCACACAAACATCCCCAAATCCATCACTAACACCCATCACGCACCCCTCCCCCAACCCACACACATCCCCAAAACACATTCTCCCACCCACACATCTCCCATCCACACACACTCCCCACCCATCCACCCAAACATCCCACACCCATACACATCCCTCACCCACATATACATCCCCAAACCCATAACCACACATCTCCCACCCACCACAAATCCCCACCAACACATATATCCCCCATCCATCCCATAACCAACCATCAATCATCCATCAACATATCCTCCTCCACCCACTCACCCACAACCACCTAGACAAACACACATCCCCACCCACACACACAGTAATCTCCTCGCCATCCCATATATCCCGCACGTACCCACACACAAACCCCCACCCACCTACACAATCCCACCCCGCCCACCCACCATCTTGAGCCCACCCACACACATCACGAATCCACACACATATCCCCCCATCCTACTATTATGATCAAACTCCCACACTTTATACACACATACAGTACGATTGTTGTGAGCATTGCCGCAAAATTGTAAAGAAAATGGAGAAAAATTGTACATATACATTTTGTAACTTAAAAATTAGTGATGCAATTCAACTCTCTCTCTCTCTCTCTCTCTCTCTCTCTCTCTCTCTCTCTCTCTCTCTCTCTCTCTCTCTCTCACTAACGCTCTCACCCGCATTACAGTAATGTTATATTATATATGATAAAATCAAGTGTCATACATACAAAATGATAATGTGAAAGATGAAAATACACAAAATAAATATGGAATGGCATGTTACAGGACATGCGTGCACTCAACACTCTCTCTCTCTCTCTCTCTCTCTCTCTCTCTCTCTCTCTCTCTCTCTCTCTCTCTCTCTCTCTCTCTCATAAGTACGTGTGTCTAGGGATGTGTGAGGGGATGAATGTATGGGTTGTGTGTGCGTGGATGGGAGGTGTGTGTTTGTGAATGGGGAATGTGTTGGTGGGTGGGGATGTGTGTGAGGGATGTTTGTATGGGTGGGGAGATTGTGCGTGGGTGGGGATGTGTGTGTATATGGGTAAGGGTGTGTGGTTAAGGGATGTGTGGCTGGGGGAATGGGTGGATGGAGGATGTGTGGTTGGGTGGAGGATGTGTGGTTGGGTAGAGGATGTGTGGGTGGGTGATTGTATATGAGTAAGGGTGTGTGGTTAAGGGATGTTTGGTTGGGGGATAGGTGGGTAGAGGATGTGTGGGTGGGTAGAGGATATGTGGGTGGGTGAGTGTGTGCAGGTTAGGAGATGGTGGGGGATGTTTGTAGGTGTGGGCTCGGGATAAGTGAGTGGGCTGGGGAGATGGGAGATTATGTGGAAAAGTGCGGGATTTGTGTGTGGGTAGGTGCGGAATATGTGAGTTGACGGGGAGATGTGTGTGTGTGGCTGAGGAATGTGTGTTTGGTTGGGTGGTTGGAGGTGTGTGGGTGGAGGAGGATATTGGGTGAGTGATTGTTGGTGGGAAATGGGACGGGTAAAGGATATGTGAGTGGGTGGGGAGATGTGTGTAGGTGGGGGATGTGTGGGTTATTGAATGTATGTGTGTTTGGGGTGTGGGTGGATGGGATGTGTGGTGGATGAGAGGTGTGTGTGGGTGGGGAGATGTATAGGGATGTGGTGGATGGGTGGGGGAATGTATTGTATGTGTGTGTGGTTGGGTGGGGGAGTTGGAGTGAATGGGGGATGTGTGGGTGGGTGGTGGATGTGTCTTATAACATAGTCATATGCATTGTTTATGTTTACAAAATTCATGTGACAATGTTTTTTTCCTATGCACTGTTCATGAAAGAAAGATGAGTGATTGGAAGGGCCGAATGTAAGACGGGCCTGCGTGCCCAATTTGTTACCCTTTGAAAATAAAGTCTGTTCGTTCGTTCGTTCGTTCGTTCGTTCTCTATCTCTATCTATCTATCTATCTATCTATCTATCTATCTATCTCTCTTTATTACACAGGCACACTCACACTCATTAACTCTCTCTCTCTCTCTCTGTCTCTCTCTCACTCACTCATACTCCCTTATTCTTTCACCCACTGTACAGTGATGTACATGTATTCATGTTATAAATTATAACATCAATTGGCATTCAAACTGGTAATATGAACATGAGAATACACAACATATATGGAATAGCATGTTACATGATATGCGTGCTCTTAAATCTCAGTCTCTCTCTCTCTCTCTCTCTCTCTTCTCTCTCTCTCTCTCTCTCTCTCTCTCTCTCTCTCTCTCTCTCTCTCTCTTCTCACCAACACACACCCATAGACACTCACAAACAATGCGCGCACACATACACACATTAACAAATCCATTCTTCCACTGTCTCTCTCTCGTTCGCTCACTCTTCCCCCCCCCCCCTCCCTCTCTCTCACTCGCAATCACTATTTCACCCATTAAGTCACTCTCTCCATCTTTCATTTACTCAATATCACACTCTCTTTCACTCTCACTCACACACAGACAGACACGACACCCTCTCGCTAGTAAATACACACTCCCTCGCATACACACGAAAGCATATACACATACACACACGAGCATACACACAATACACACACGCAAATACACACATATCTCCACGCACACATACACACATTCACACCCATATACACATACTTACACACACACACACACACACAAATACACACTCCCTCGCATACACTGCATGCATGCACACAAACACACAAATATGCATATATTTAGACGCTGACAGCCAAAGCTTTTTGGGCATGTTATGAGAAGAAATGGATTGGAGAACTTGGTGACAACTGGCAAGATAGAAGGGAACAGACCAAGAGGAAGACCTAGAAGCAAATACCTGGATGACTTGGCCACATGGCATGGTCGAGACAGGAAAATGGAGCTGATCCACGACTCTGGTGATCGAGTGAGATGGCAAAACATGACCGCCCATGCTTACCGGCATGGCACATGATGGATTGATGGATGATTATCTAATTTTCCATCTGCAGTCATTGTTCTTACATTCCAAATTCCTACTTTCAATGATAGTAATCTTTTGCACCAAGTAGCCTGCTGACGGTCTGGAGTCATCTGGTGCACAAGACTACACATACTGGGCGAGGCTGCTCCTATGGAGCACCCATTTACGCCATTTCTCTGATTTTCGATGATATCGCAAAACATAAATTTCTTGGCATCTCTAAAGAATGTAGTTTGCCATTGCTTTCGTCCATTGCGACGTCCTGTAAAGAATATGCAACTAAGATTTCTAAAATTAACTTAAGAATGAGAGCAAGTCACGAAACAAGGGGCCTACTATGATAGGGTCTTCACATACATTGTCTAGGTCTCAGTGCACGGAGCAAAATGTGATCAGTCTTTCCCTCCGTTGGCGGACGACGAACCACCTACCGCGCTCTGGCATCATCAACGTAGCACTCTATCAACTATCTCGATCACCTTTACAGTGAGTACGATGTCTCCACGTTTAGTGTCGAATGTTTCTGTGCCCCTGAATCTTCAACTGGTGTTTATATTAGTTACTTCCACAAATGTTTGCTTTTTATCAAAACAAAACTTGTAAACAAGAAACATTCAAAACGTATAGCCAGAGGGAAAACGAACTAAGAGTTGATAAAAGACTCGATTTCCCGCACATCTGAATATCACGTACACACAATAAAAACGAGATGCGACGAGACATGTATTGCACTGACTAGGAGACGCTTAGTAGATGGTTTCAGGAAACATCTGACTGACATCTCCCAGTATTCCCTAATCCATTTTCCAATCATTTAAATTCCGCTGATCATACGGGTGCCGATAGCTCACGTGTCACGGTCGTGAAGCCTCCCATTCTGACAGTTACAGTAGATATAAAATTGAAAGCTTTTTGAGTTATGACTGTGTACAGCATTCACACAGCAGTAATGCATACTTAAACGAACAAGCCGTATTAATACAACCAGAGGTAAATGTTCAACTGAAATTAATACTGTTTCTTGACTGGCCTCAATGGGAGAGATGCAAGACTTTGAAGGAGCTCAGAAGATTTGGAAACTGGACCTAGAAATTTCCACTGACAGCTTTGTAGACGACTCACAAAACAACACACATGGAATTGCATGATGTCCTTCCTCATTTCCTTCCTTCCTTCCTTCCTTCCTTCCTTCCTTCCTTCCTTCCTTAATTCCTTATTTCCTTCTTTCCTTCCTTCCTTCCTTAATTCCTTACTTCCTTCCTTCCTTCCTGCCTTCATTCCTTTCTTAACTCCTCTCTCTCTCCCTCCCTGCCTTCCTCTCTTCGATGGCAGTAATGGGCAAATTAATGTCCATGCTCAGTGCCGTGAAAAGAATGTTGTCTTAGTTAGTTAGTTAGTTAGTTAGTTAATTGGTTGGTTGGTTAGTTAGTTAGTTAGTTAGTTAGTTGGTTAGTTGGTTAGTTGATTGGATGGTTGGTTGGTTAGTTGGTTGGTTAGTTGATTGGATGGTTGGTTGGTTGGTTAGTAGGTTGTCTGGTTGGGTGGTTAGTTGGTTAGTTGGTTGGCTGGTTGGGTGGTTGGTTGGTTAGTTGGTTAGTTGGTTAGTTAGTTAGTTAGTTAATTAGTTAGTTAGTTAGTTAGTTGGTTAGTTGGTTAGTTGGTTAGTTGATTGGATGGTTGGTTGGTTAGTAGGTTGTCTGGTTGGATGATTAGTTGGTTAGTTGGTTAGTTGGTTAGTTAGTTAGTTGGTTGGTTAGTTGGTTAGTTGGTTAGTTGATTGGATGATTGGTTGGTTAGTTGGTTGGTTAGTTGATTGGATGGTTGGTTGGTTGGTTGGTTGGTTAGTTAGTAGGTTGTCTGGTTGGGTGGTTAGTTGGTTAGTTAGTTAGCTGGTTGGGTGGTTGGTTGGTTAGTTGGTTAGTTGGTTAGTTGGTTAGTTGGTTAGTTGGTTAGTTGGTTAGTTAGTTGGTTAGTTGATTGGATGATTGATTGGTTAGTTGGTTGGTTAGTTGATTGGATGGTTGGTTGGTTGGTTGGTTGGTTAGTTAGTAGGTTGTCTGGTTGGGTGGTTAGTTGGTTAGTTAGTTAGCTGGTTGGGTGGTTGGTTGGTTAGTTGGTTAGTTGGTTAGTTGGTTAGTTGGTTAGTTAGTTAGTTAGTTAGTTAGTTAGTTAGTTAGTTAGTTAGTTAGTTAGTTAGTTAGTTAGTTAGTTAGTCGACAGATCATCCTCATTTGACATCGAACCATTCCCCTCTTCAGCAAATCCCGCAGCGTATAATGGCTAACGACACCAGTTTTGTGTTGGTTTATCAATCTTCTTTGGCTTCCTACGTAATGTTCTTGTTTGGCCACCCCTCTTTTAATTTGCTGTTCTCGCAGTTTTGCCATGGTTGTTGATTCACAGTCATCACTTGGTTCTTGTGAAAGTCTTACTTCTCGTAGAGCATTCAGAACTTCAGCCTGGTCCATGGTGCGTCCGCCCTCCACAGTAACTTTACCTGCGAGCTTGTCAGCCCTCTCATTCCCTTATACTCCCGCATGCCCTGGCACGAAGATGAAACTAATCTTTGCCAGCCGAGAGCGCTCCAGAGACAGCAATCATTCTCTTCGGATCCACCGCATCTCTATCCTCTTGAGCATACTCATTGAGTCGCTAAGGAAACATGCCCTAGTGATTGTCTGTGTCTCGAGCCATGTTATTGCTTTACTAACTGACATGACTTCCATAGTGAGGCTACTTGTGGTTTAAGCAAAGGCACCAGAATCCTCCTTCACAATTCTCCCTCCGGCCTGAGCCGTAAAGGCCCATGAGCTTCACACATGTCGGACGACCGACCCATCTGTGTAAATGACAGCATCACCGTCTATCGAATTCTCGAAAATCAACTCTGGTACTTCCGTCTCAACAGCAGCCGGATTGTTTTGTCTGCATTTTCTGTCTTAGTTGGATGCAAACTGAAAAGGATGTGCAGAAATCTGTTGGCACTTGTACCCATTCCTCGCCAGGTTTTAAGTCCTCAAGTTAACACACCTGTTGAAGAATGTCTTCGGCCTGACCCATCCACGACCGTCCTTTACATTTCGTAAAAAAAAAAAAAAAACAGCACAACGCAGTCTGCTGCCAAATCGCGCACAGCTGTATTTCGAACGTGAGTATGCGGGATGGCGAACCGAGTCCGTTACCACTTCGTCAAGGAGACGGTCGGTTCAGGATAGGGGTTGGTAAAAATTAGTACACAACATAATTTATTGATTTAATGACTAGACCGTTGTTTTGGTGTCTTGAAGGCCCTAATGGGTTCATGACCTCGCTGAATATCACTCAACGTCCGTTGGTTGCTTCAGTCACATGGTATCTATGAACTCTGGCTGGTCCAGCTAGCTGTTCATTCACACTAAAATAAATGAATGGGAGGGACTGAGAATATATTACATGCCTGGTTCAGGATAGTTGAAAAAAGTTAGTTGCATATTCTTTACAGGACGTTTGTAATCAACACCAGCATTGTTTGCTGTTGATGTTGTCTTGGCAAGTTTACGTTCACTAGTTTGCCATTGATTTCTGAACGACCGGCACCCATAACTTTTCGTAAAATACAGCGCAACGCAGTCTGCTGCCAAATCGCTCACATCTGTGTTTCGAACGTGAGTCTGCGGGATGGCGAACCGAGTCCGTTACCTCTTCGCCACGGAGACCGTCGGATCATGATAGGGGTTGGTAAAACTTAGTACACGACATAATTTATTGATTTAATGACTAGACCTCAACTAGGAAAATGCAGCACTTATATGGGACAGGATGAGGAATAATAAAGTGGTAACAAAAATAGATAATTATTTACTAGATGCATTAAAGAGGGTTTATATTTATCTATAGCTGCACTAACGTGAACTTGTATATCATCCATTGCTGCCCATTAAAAGGATGGACGACGGTAGAAAACCAAAGAACATCTTGTTTGGTGCATAACAGATGGTAAAAACATTGTTTCCCGTAGTGAATTTGAATAACGAAGACACAAACAATAGATTGCACTATTTATTGCCTGGCATATTTCGCTGCATCTCATCAGGTACATACTGCAGAATTCACACAACATAAAGTAAAATAACTAGGTAAATCCTTCAAGCTGAAATATACACATGTTCGCTCAGTAATTTCAATTGTCTACCACGTTAATTTTAAACTAAAGTAGGTTTAAATATCTTGTGTAACTGCATTACAATTGGTTTATATATCTCCTATAGCTACAATTAAAATGGGAAATAAAGAAGGAAATTAAAAACACATAAAGCTGGGAGTAAAACAGGGATGTGTTTTGTCACCGGATCGCTTCTCCCTCTATAGTGCAGTAATAATGAGAGAAATCAAAGAAAAGCCAGGAATAATATTCGGAGGTTATAATATAAATAATATACACTATGCAGATGACACAGTATTGATGGCGGATAATGAAAAAGATCTACAACAACTGTTGGACATTGTAGTAACAGAAAGTGCAATGACAGGTCTCTCCTTGATAATCAAGAAAACAATAACAATGGTGATATCAAAGAAACAAGTAACACCCAAATGTGAAATAGAGATAGAAGGGACAATTCTTCACCGAGTGGATAGTGTTAAATATCTTGGGACATTAATAACATCAGATGGAAGATGCACAACAATGGTTAAGAGCAGAATAGGGCAAGCAAAGGCTGCATTTTCAGAAAATTAAGAATATCTTATGCAAGATCGCAAGAGTACCGTATGACGAGAACACAGAAGAAGAACCATCTGCAAATCTAACCATTAGAGAACTCCTGTTTGCGGACGACCAAGCACTAATAGCAAAATCAGAAGTTGAATTACAAGACCACATGAATAGTCTAAACGAAATGTGTAGGGAACATAACATGAAAATTAGCGCAAGCAAAACAGAGGTAATGCCTATAACTAAAGAAGAAAAAGCAACAACAATTCACCTAAACGAACAACCCTTTAAACAAGTAAAGAGTTTCAAGTATCTAGGAAGTATAATATCATAAAATGACAAATCAGAAGACGAGACTGAAAATAGATGCAATAAAGCAAACCAACTTATTGGACAAATGGCACCAATACTAAAGAACAAAACATGTATCAATAACTACTAAGAAAGCACTTTACAACACAATCTTCCTACCAACTCTATGCTACCAATGCCAAACCTGGACAATGACAGAAAAAGAGAAAAGAAAAATCTCAACAGTAGAAATGAGGTTCCTGAGAGCTCAACGTGTCAAGAAGAGATAAGATCAGAAATGAAGAAATCAGGACTAAAGTTGGGGGGGGGGGTGTGTGTGTGTGTGGGGGGGGGGGGTGTTATAGTATCACTAGATTTTTTTTAGAAAGCAGCAAGTCAAATGGTTTGGGATGCAAGTAGGTTGCCACTCAATAGCATACCACAACAAGCAATGATGTACAGACCAGATGGAAACAGAGGAAGAGGCCGACCACGTAAACGTTGGACGGAGGGAATAGCAGAGTCCATGGGAATATCGATATATGAAGCCCATAATCGGGCACTCTCACGATGTTTAAACATTACCTCAACACCGCAAGGTACAAAAGTAACATGATGAGATGAGATGAGATCTTATGCAATAAGGTCTTAAGTCAATATCATTGAATGAAAGAAAGAGAGTGCCAAGGAGCTATATAGAAGCTGTGTTGCTGTATGGCTGTGAATCTTTGGCATGTATATGAACAGATTAAGAAGAAATTAGAAGCAACAGAGATGTGGTTCCGGAGACGAATGTTGTGAACTTCTTGGACTGCCAAAGTAACAAACAACGAATACCTGGAAGAGGCTAATGAAACTAGAACATTGTATACAACAATAAGAAAGAGACAAACACAATTTTTTGGTCATGTGATAAGAAGAGAGGCATTGGAGAAAATTGTGACAACTGGAAATATCGACGGGAAGAGAGGCAAGAGAAATAATGCTGGATGGATTGCGACGGTGGCATGGAGGAATATCAACAGCAGAGTTGATCCAGAAAACAAAAGACCGAGATCTGTGGCGAGTCATGAACGCCTACAACAGTCGCATGTCGGCATGACACTTGATGATGATGATGATGATTATAGCTACATTATATATATATATATATATATATATATATATATATATATATATATATATATATATATATATATATATATATATATAATATATATATATATATATATATATATAACGCTTTCCGGCATGGCACATGATATATATATATATATATATATATATATATATATATATATATATATATATATATATATATATATATAATCTGTTTAAGTCCACGCTAATCACTGGTATCATAAAGGCTAATAGACTACAATGGCTGGGCATATAGAAAGAATGGAAGATAATAGGGAAACAAAACTCGCTTACACTCAGGAAATAAATGACCGTAGACCCGGAGGTAGACCAAGAAGACGGTGGAGAGATAATATATATACAGACCTACAAGCACTTGGAATCAACGACTGGCAAGAGAAGGTCCACCAGAGAGACGAATAGAGACGGATTGTATCTGCAGCAAAGAACCTCAATGGCTCGGAAAGCTGAAGAAGAAGACGATATATATATATATATTTGATCTATTTCAGCACTAAAGTGATTTTATATATCATCTTTAGCTGTACATATGATACAGTCTTGATTGCAGACAATGAACAGGACCTGCGACATTCAGTAGATGCGCTTGTTGCACACAGTGAACAACTAGGGTTAGAATTAAATAGTAAGAAGACACAGATTATGGTCGTCACTGGGAAGAAGGAAATACCACAATGTGATATACGAGTAAATCAGCATATTCTTAAGCAAGTGAATCGGTACAGTTATCTCGGAACAGTCATAACATCTGATGGGAGATGACTTGAAGAGACTAGAACAAGAATTGCCATTGCGAAGGCAGCCTTTGGTAAAATGAAAAACATACTGACCAATTTGAATAATGAAGACACAAACCATAGAATGTACGATTTATTGCCTGGCATATTTCTCTGCATCTCGTCAGGTACATACTGCAGATGCCACACAACGTAGAGTAGAATAACTAGATACATGGTTCAAGCTGAAATATACACATGTTCGCACAGTAATATCAGTTGTTTACCATTGGTCAGGATCTTCTATTAGGCTCGTTGGCTAACACATGTGAGACAGTACAAGTACAACGTGATTCGACGTAAGACACA